>CM055117.1:33121636-33131636 GCA_029206835.1 Rana muscosa | reverse complement strand
AAGGGAGGGGGCGAGCATGCTGACTAACCCCCAGCCAGAACAGCTCGGATGATGGGGCGTCTCCCCGCAGGGATGTAGTCCCAAGGGAGGGGGCGAGCACGCTGACTAACCCCCAGCCAGAACAGCTCGGATGATGGGGCGTCTCCCTGCAGGGATGTAGTCCCAAGGGAGGGGGCAAGCACGCTGACTAACCCCCAGCCAGAACGGCTCGGATGATGGGGCTTCTCCCCGCAGTGATGTAGTCCCAAGGAAGGGGGCGAGCACGCTGACTAACCCCCAGCCAGAACAGCTCGGATGATGGGGCATCTCCCCGCAGGGATGTAGTCCCAAGGGAGGGGGCGAGCACGCTGACTAACCCCCAGCCAGAACAGCTCGGATGATGGGGCGTCTCCCCGCAGGGATGTAGTCCCAAGGGAGGGGGCGAGCACGCTGACTAACCCCCAGCCAGAACGGCTCGGATGATGGGGCTTCTCCCTGCAGGGATGTAGTCCCAAGGGAGGGGGCGAGCACACTGACTAACCCCCAGCCAGAACGGCTCGGATGATGGGGCTTCTCCCCGCAGGGATGTAGTCCCAAGGAAGGGGGCGAGCACGCTGACTAACCCCCAGCCAGAACAGCTCAGATGATGGGGCGTCTCCCCGCAGGGATGTAGTCCCAAGGGAGGGGGCGAGCACGCTGACTAACCCCCAGCCAGAACAGCTCGGATGATGGGGCGTCTCCCCGCAGGGATGTAGTCCCAAGGGAGGGGGCGAGCACGCTGACTAACCCCCAGCCAGAACAGCTCGGATGATGGGGCTTCTCCCTGCAGGGATGTAGTCCCAAGGGAGGGGGCAAGCACACTGACTAACCCCCAGCCAGAACGGCTCGGATGATGGGGGCAAGCTTACTGAGGACAAAGAAAAAAAACATTTAGAAGGGAAATTGAAGGAAAAGGTAAGTGAACCAACAATGCACGAGCTTAAAGGAACCTATTTAGAAAGTAAAAAAACAAACCTTTACAACCCCTTTAAGATCTTGAAGAAATATTGCTGCCAGAGTCTGACCCCCCCCCCCCATCCCCCCGGGACGCTGCATAACGGTGATGGTGACCTATCCTATCATCCAGGGAAGCTTTATTCGGAGTTGTAATCCAGAACAATGGTAGGATAACCTTCTCCAGCAGACAATCCATGCACAACACGTATGCGGAGTCTGGAAGTCCACAGTCAGTTGTTCCTCTTCTGTAGCCCATGGCGGCAGGATCTGGAAACACAAGCTCCCCACCTTCCCTTCAACTTAACATCCGCCGAGTCGTAATTCAGGTCCCGGTCCGACAAAGGAGCCGTGAGGAGATAAGTTGGTTCATTAAGGCGGTGAAAAGGCTTTGGCTTTTGCGGAAAGTCATTTTCCTGAATGTAAAGAGGCGGTTGTGTGAGGGAACCAGCGTGAGGTCCGCGTTGAATAGGTCAGGAACAGAGCGAGGAGCTGGACGCGGGTTTGCCCGCGATAAGTGCGGCGGAATGATTGCTGAACGCAGGCGGGTGACGGTGGAAGCGAGTCGTTTAGGAATCATTTGAAAGAATATAGAAGAATTGGGAGTTTAACCGCACTGTGAGCCGCGATGGAAGAAAGCACGCCGACCTATGAACACGTTGTATGGTGACGGTGAGGCAAGCGTCCTGTGCAGGATGTAGGCTATACGTGCAGCTCTGTGTTTATGAATCCATCATTAAATATACACTATATTGCCAAAAGTATTGGGACACCTGCCTTTACACGCACATGAACTTTAAAGTGGAAGTAAACCCATCGATTTAACAGTTTCAAAAAGCAGTTACATTCCCGACATGCCGGGAATGCCAACTGTCACATTGGTTTGTGCTCTCAACCAAACTGTCAAACCATCCAATGGCTGGTGTCATAACTGGTCACATGTGCAGCATCATGGCAGTTGAAGATTAAACAGAGGCCAAGATGGCAGCTTCCTTGCCTGAAAATGATAGGAGGGTTTACTTCCACTTTAATGGCATCCCAGTCTTAAGCCTCATACACACGATCGGACTTCCATCTGACCTTTCCATGGATTTTGCTCCGAAAGGGCGTTGTCCGTGAACTTGGTATGCATACTGTAACGGGAGGGCCCGTGGAACCCAGAAGTTCTTAGAAAGTATGAGCCAGAAATTAATGGACATTGAGAATATGTCTTGGATTGCTTTAAAATGGGTCTGTAATATTAATCCACAATATTCCCCAGGATATCTGTAAAGAACTATTTACTGGTTGTTGATTCTGAACACAACAGGTTAATTGAAAGATGTTAATGTCATCACCACCAACCACCTGGCTGCCTGTGTAATGTAAATGAGTCCAGGCTAACTTCTAAAGATCTTTTCATTGTGGATTGTGATAATTAACTCTGTAATTGTATAAAGGGATTGGTTAATGAACTCACCTGTTGTCTGCTAAGGGATGTCAGAATAATGTGTATTGGGGGCTCGTTATGTAACCATTGTGTGATGTTGTGGGTGGAGTTGGGGTCATTGTTCATTTGGACTACAGTATTCTTTTAGTGTATATAAGAGCCTGCTTTCTCAATGAAGTTGGTCAGACCTGCTGGAAACCCTAAATACAGAGCTCTGTCTCGTTATTAGGGGGAAATTACCATCATGGGTCTCGTTCGCCTGACTGTGGGGTGTCAGTAGCTGCCTTGGTGTTCGGGAATGGCATATCATAAATGGCTTTAACCCCTTTCATACTTGGGGTGTCGTTACACATACACACGGCAGGACTTTTTCAGCTAACTTTCACCAAATCACGTGGTTTTTCTGCTCTTTACCGCCACCCTTTGGGCAACTTCTGCTATTGTTGTCTGATCTTTAGCATTGGTTCTGAGAATGCGTGTTTGTACTTTGGACTTTAGTCCGATGGACTTGTGTACACACGATCGGATTTTGCTCCATCGGACATTTGTTGCCGGAAAGTTTGTCTGTTCTCACAGCGAACATTTGTCCGATGAAAAAGCGAAAAACGTTTGTCCAATGGAGCGTACACACGGTCGGATTGTCAGATCAAACAGGTCCGTCGGAGGTTTGTTGTCAAAAAGTCTGATCGTGTGTACGGGCCTTTAGTCTGTAGGGTTTAATATTGAGTTGGCCCACCCTTTGCAGCTATAACAGCTTCAACTCTTCTGGGAAGGCCGTCCGCAAGGTTGAAGCCTTGTACACACGGGCGGGAATCCCGTCAAAAAAAAAACGCCGGTTTTCTCGACGGGATTCCTGGCAAACTTGTCTTGCCAAGCCCTGTGTACACACACAGCCATTCCAAAGAAGCGCCGTTCTTTGGAATGGCAAGAATGCGGTGATGTCATCAACTAAGACAAGCCGGCGCTCGTCACATTCGATGCCGTCGCCGCCATCTTGCTACACCCTACACTACCCTTGTATGCTACCGCGCATGCGTCGAAGTCTCATCGAGCATGCGCAGGCTTACCTGGGACAGGTAAGCATACTCACGTACGGTTTTCTCGGCAGGAAACACTCTGCCGAGAATCCAGACGAGAAAAATAGAGAGCAGGTTCCCTATTTTTCTTGTCGAGATTCCCGGCAGTTCTCCTGTCGGGAAACCATACACTCGACCGTTTTTTTCGGCAAAAAGCTCTCCCAGCAGTTTTCTTGCTGAGAAAACCGATCGTGTGTACGAGGCTTCAGGAGGGTGTCTATGGGAATGTTTGACCATTCTTCCAGAAGTGCATTCGTGAGGTCAGTCACTGATGTTGGATGAGAAGGCCTGGCTCACAGTCTCCACTCTAATTCATCCCAAAGGTGTTCTATCGGGTTGAGGTCAGGACTCAGGACAGTCAAGTTCCTTCACCCCAAACTTGCTCATCCACATTATATTGCCAAAAGTATTGGGCCACCCCTCCAAATCATTTGGTGGAGGGGGGATTATGGTGTGGGGTTGTTTTTCAGGGGTTGGGCTTGGCCCCTTAGTTCCAGTGAAGGGAACTCCTAAGACGTCAGCATACCAAGTAGGGTTGCCACCTTATCCCTTTAAACCCGAACACATATGAATTTCTCAGGTTCTCAGGCTATTTTAATGCAGATGAGGCACCGAGTGAGTTTTACTTACCACCTTAATGAGCCACTGAACCTGTGTAATTAATATGTGTTCGGTTTTAAAAGGGATGAGGTGGCAACTCTAATACCAAGACATTTTGGGAACAGTTTGGGGGTGGCCCTTTCCTGTTCCAACATGACTGCACACCAGTGTACAAAGCAAGGTCCATAAAGACATGGATGAGCGAGTTTGGGGTGGAGGAACTTGACTGGCCTGCACAGAGTCCTGACCTCAGACCAATGGAACACCTTTGGTGTGAATTAGAGTGGAGACTGCGAGCCAGGACTTCTCATCCAACATCAGTGCCTGACATCACAAATGCGCTTCTGGAAGAATGGTCAAACATTCCCATAGACACCCTCCTAAACCTTGTGGACGGCCTTCCCAGAAGAGTTGAAGCTGTTATAGCTGCAAAGGGTGGGCCAACGCAATATTGAACCCTGTGCAGGCCAGGGAAGTTCCTCCACCCCAAACTCGCTCGTCCATGTCTTTATGGACCTTGCTTTGTGCACTGGTGCGCACTTGCGTTAATCTGAAGGCCACACAAAGTTTGGAGGTCTGTAGCTGTTGACTGAGCATTCATTTTCTGTGGCCTAGCACTTTGTGGCTGAGTTGCTGTTCTTCCCAGTTGCTTCCACTTTGTTATAATGCCTAGGTGATTTCTTTTATAAACCATGGAGGTGATTGGAACACCTGAATGCAATGATTTGGAAGGGTGTCCCAATACTTTTGGCAATATAGTGTGTTTTTAAATGCAAGCTGATTTTTACCTGATTTTTGACTTGGTATCAGCCTTTTTCAGAGCTCACACTGGGAGAGGGAGAAGCAGTATAAAGAGCCAACCAGTTTCTGCAGTGCTCGTGTGTTAGCATGCTGATAGGAGGAGAGAGCAGAGAGATGACATCATCAGTCTGCTGCTTCTCCCTTCCCTGTCTAGTCACAGGTTGGGGGAGGGACAAGACCTGTAAAGGCTCTTTCACGTTGACAGAGGTTAAAGCAGGTTTTTCTTACCAAAACTGGAATTTTAACTTTTTAGTCTTTGGCATTGATCCATTCTGGGTCACTCTTTGTCTGCCTATCCCTCCCCCGCCCAGATCTGTCTCTCCAGCAGGCCTCAGTGCAGGCACCACCTTGGCTCCATATATTAGCGTGCTTTATTGCTGAGGGATTGAAACTGCATTTATTTTATGACCGTCACAGGAAAGAGTAAGTGTTCCTCGCCGCATTGAGCCTCGGCATAATGTGCAAATTTGTAAAACAAATCTCTTCCAGCCCGATCTCTCCATGCAGAATGCAGACGTGCCGCTTGTTTTATGGCTTCATGCCATTAGCCCTCCAAAAATAAATAAGTAAAGAAAATTTTTTTTAGCTTTCATTACAATATTGCACAGCACTCAGAACACTCATTTATCTCAGGCGGGCGACTTTAAGTAAAGCAAGGAGCAATGTGCTAAATGAGCCGACCAATCAGAGTGATGAGCTAAGTGTCCCAACCAATAAGAGTGATGAGCTAAGTGTCCCAGCCAATAAGAGTGATGAGCTAAGTGTCCCAACCAATAAGAGTGATGTAATAAGTGTCCCAACCAATAAGAGTGATGAGCTAAGTGTCCCAACCAATAAGAGTGATGCAATAAGTGTCCCAACCAATAAGAGTGATGTAATAAGTGTCCCAACCAATAAGAGTGATGTAATAAGTGTCCCAACCAATAAGAGTGATGTAATAAGTATCCCAGCCAATAAGAGTGATGAGCTAAGTGTCCCAACCAATAAGAGTGATGTAATAAGTGTCCCAACCAATAAGAGTGATGTAATAAGTGTCCCAACCAATAAGAGTGATGTAATAAGTATCCCAGCCAATAAGAGTGATGAGCTAAGTGTCCCAACCAATAAGAGTGATGCAATAAGTGTCCCAACCAATAAGAGTGATGTAATAAGTGTCCCAACCAATAAGAGTGATGTAATAAGTATCCCAGCCAATAAGAGTGATGAGCTAAGTGTCCCAACCAATAAGAGTGATGTAATAAGTGTCCCAACCAATAAGAGTGATGAGCTAAGTGTCCCAGCCAATAAGAGTGATGAGCTAAGTGTCCCAACCAATAAGAGTGATGTAATAAGTGTCCCAACCAATAAGAGTGATGAGCTAAGTGTCCCAACCAATAAGAGTGATGCAATAAGTGTCCCAACCAATAAGAGTGATGTAATAAGTGTCCCAACCAATAAGAGTGATGTAATAAGTATCCCAGCCAATAAGAGTGATGAGCTAAGTGTCCCAACCAATAAGAGTGATGTAATAAGTGTCCCAACCAATAAGAGTGATGCAATAAGTGTCCCAACCAATAAGAGTGATGCAATAAGTGTCCCAACCAATAAGAGTGATGTAATAAGTGTCCCAGCCAATAAGAGTGATGAGCTAAGTGTCCCAACCAATCAGAGTGATGAGCTAAGTGTCCCAACCAATAAGAGTGATGTAATAAGTGTCCCAACCAATAAGAGTGATGAGCTAAGTGTCCCAACCAATAAGAGTGATGCAATAAGTGTCCCAACCAATAAGAGTGATGTAATAAGTGTCCCAACCAATAAGAGTGATGCAATAAGTGTCCCAACCAATAAGAGTGATGAGCTAAGTGTCCCAACCAATAAGAGTGATGTAATAAGTGTCCCAGCCAATAAGAGTGATGAGCTAAGTGTCCCAACCAATGAGAGTGATGTAATAAGTGTCCCAACCAATAAGAGTGATGCAATAAGTGTCCCAGCCAATAAGAGTGATGCAATGAGTGTCCCAACCAATAAGAGTGATGTAATAAGTGTCCCAACCAATAAGAGTGATGAGCTAAGTGTCCCAACCAATAAGAGTGATGTAATAAGTGTCCCAACCAATAAGAGTGATGCAATAAGTGTCCCAGCCAATAAGAGTGATGTAATGAGTCTCCCAACCAATAAGAGTGATGTAATAAGTGTCCCAGCCAATAAGAGTGATGAGCTAAGTGTCCCAATCAATAAGAGTGATGTAATAAGTGTCCCAACCAATTAGAGTGATGTAATAAGTGTCCCAACCAATAAGAGTGATGCAATAAGTGTCCCAACCAATAAGAGTGATGTAATAAGTGTCCCAACCAATCAGAGTGATGTAATAAGTGTCCCAACCAATAAGAGTGATGAGCTAAGTGTCCCAACCAATAAGAGTGATGTAATAAGTGTCCCAACCAATAAGAGTGATGCAATAAGTGTCCCAGCCAATAAGAGTGATGTAATAAGTGTCCCAACCAATAAGAGTGATGTAATAAGTGTCCCAGCCAATAAGAGTGATGAGCTAAGTGTCCCAACCAATAAGAGTGATGTAATAAGTGTCCCAACCAATTAGAGTGATGAGCTAAGTGTCCCAACCAATAAGAGTGATGTAATAAGTGTCCCAACCAATAAGAGTGATGAGCTAAGTGTCCCAACCAATCAGAGTGATGAGCTAAGTGTCCCAACCAATAAGAGTGATGAGCTAAGTGTCCCAACCAATAAGAATGATGAGCTACAGTAGGTGATCGCGATATTGTGTCAATCTCGCCCCTGTTATCGGCGAGATTGACACCCTGCGAGCCCCGTCGCGGGAGACAGCACCGAGCTGGCTCGCTCATCGTGAAAGGAAAAATGTGTTTTTTCCTTTCCCAATGAGCGACAAGCATTGCTGACATTGAGGCCGGGTTCACACTGGTGCGACACGACACTCGTCCTACTTTCAATGAACGGGCATCCGACTTGGATCCCCGCCAATACCAGGCACTGTGTTTGGTATGAATCTTGAGGGGGAACTCCACGCCAAATTTTAAATAAAAAACCGGCATGGGTTCCCCTCCAAGGCCCTTAGGTCTGGTATGGATTTTAAGGGGAACCCCCTACGCCGAAAAAAAGGCATGGGGTCCCCCCAAAATCCATACCAGACCCTTATCTGAGCACGCAGCCTGGCCGGTCAGGAAAGGGGGTGGGGACGATGTAATAAGTGTCCCAGCCAATAAGAGTGATTAGCTAAGTGTCCCAACCAATAAGAGCAATGTAATAAGTGTCCCAACCAATAAGAGTGATGAGCTATATGTCCCAACCAATAAGAGCGATGCAATAAGTGCCCCAACCAATAAGAGTGATGAGCTACGTGTCCCGACCAATAAGAGTGATGAGCTATATGTCCCAACCAATAAGAGCGATGTAATAAGTGTCCCAGCCAATAAGAGTGATGAGCTACGTGTCCCAACCAATAAGAGTGATGAGCTATATGTCCCAACCAATAAGAGTGATGTAATAAGTATCCCAACCAATAAGAGTGATGAGCTAAGAGTCCCAACCAATAAGAGTGATGAGCTAAGTGTCCCAACCAATAAGAGTGATGTAACAAGTGTGCTCAGCACAAAAAGTGATGTGCTATGTGAGCCAAGCAATAATAGAGATGTGTTACATGTTCTAGCCAATAAGAGCAATGTGCTAAATGAGCCGACCAATAAGAATTATATGATAAGTGCGCTAACCAAAAAAACGATGCCCTGGCATGACAACCCTGAAGAAGCCTGTTCTGGGCGAAACGTGTTGGGCTCCTGCTTGTGGACCAATATCGAGTGTGGTTAAAAACTAGGATAGTGAATAGAAACCTCTTTACCTGGGAATATGGTGAGGGGGGTGGATGTTCTGTTATATTCCTCATATTGTTTGCAGAGACGGGGTTCACCCACCTCCATGATTTTATAGATTTTTGTCATAAAGGAGATTGTTTTTTTATGTATTTTTTCTGAGAGATCCCCCACCCTATAAAATCCTTTTCTTCAGTGTTGCGGTTTTTTCCATACCTATGTTGTGGAGATGGCGGGTTTTCAATGGTTCTGGATCAAAAGACTGATAGTATGCAGAGAATTAGACATTATGGCCACTAGATGGCGCTGGGGATCATAAAAAAAATAAGTATGCTCATTAGCTCCATCTAGTGGCTATAATGCAGAATTTTCACCATTCCCACACTCAATCTACAGGGAATATAGCCTGGAATCGTTTGATTTTTCCCCATTCACACACAACAAATTTACATGCAGTTTCGATGGACAGCAACATTTAATATTCTCAGCCTTTATCCTCTGCAGATCCAATGTTTGAATGGGAATAAATACAGTATGGCAATTATGGCCACTAGATGGTGCTCAGTATCATAGAAAATAAGTATGCTCATCAGCTCCATCTAGTGGTCATAAAGCAGTATTGTCCCAACTCACACATTGGATCTGTAGGGAATAAAGCCAGAGATCATTTGATTGTTTTTTTAAATATAGCCAGAGAGTGTTTGATTGTCTATATATGTCTATGTCTATATATATATATATATATATATATATATATATATATATATATATATAGCCAGAGAGCGTTTGATTTTGCCACATCTACAAAGAACAAATTCTTCTCTGCAGATCAAATGTGTGAATGGGAAAAATATGTTCTTTTGGCCACTAGATGGCGCTGATTATCATATGGAAAAAGTATGCTCATCAGCTCCATCTAGTGGCCATAGTGCAATATTTTCCCCATTCACATGTTCCAATCTGCAGGGAATATAGCTGGAGGATATTGAATGTTTTTTTCACCATTTGCTCCGAATAAATTTACATGCAGTTTTAATGTATGGCAAAATTGAATATCACCAGGCTTTATTCTCTGCAGATCGAGTGTGTGAATGTGGAAACATATGGCATTATGACCACTAGATGGTGCTGAAAATCATAGAAAATAAGTATGCTCGTCAGCTCCATCTAGTGGCCATAATGCAATATTTTCCCAATTCACTTATTTGAACTGCAGCTAGTATAGACTGAGAACATTCAATTTTTCCCCATTTGCTCCCAATGAATTTACATGCAGTTTTAATGTATGGCAAAACTGA
>CM055117.1:32651636-33119136 GCA_029206835.1 Rana muscosa | reverse complement strand
CCTCCCCAGCCTGAGTGCCCTGGCCTGCCCCTTTCATTAGCTGGGTTTCAATTATGAAGGCTCAGCATCACATGTGGACATTACTGGGGCAGTCTGCATGCAAATACATCTCCCCACCCTTAAAGGCATTTTAATATTTGCATTAATACTCCCACTGGTTGCCTCAGACCTGAGAGCTCCTGAGGCAGAGTGTTGTGATTTCTTCCGTATACCACCCTGCTGACCCCTCCCACCAGCCACAATCTGTCTTTCTTGCATAGAGAAGCGTAGAGACCCAGTGATGACATCAGAGGGTCTAAAATAAGGTATGCAATTAAAATAGAAAAGGTTTTTCTCAAAAAAAAAGTTCATCATGAATATGTTATTAGGGTGAAGGAAACAATTAGGGAAGGCGATATAAGCGCCACCATGCACACTATGTTGTGAGCTTTGCTGCCTGTGTGTGTTGGCAGCTACAATACAAGTGCATTGGGGTTCAATTCTAAATGAATGGCTCTACAAGGGAATGCACAGCATGTCACATCTTAACACGTGTTGCAGTGTTGTAAGGACCAGTGGTGTAGCTACCGGGGTCACAAAGGTCTCACGTGTGTCCTCCAAGCCCTAGTATTCCATCACTGTGGAAGGGGGGGGGGGCAAGATGGTAAGAAGGGGGCCCACTGCAGAACATGTGAAAGGGTCCAGCTGCAGGACCGTTAGGCTCGGTTAACATTACTGCGGCTTGCTTGCAATTTCCTGCTTGTGACTCTTGTGATTTAAAGCGGAGATCCAACCAAATGGCGTCTCCCCCCCCCTTCCGCTGCCACATTTGGCACCTATTGAGGGGGAAGGGGGAGTGGGTACCTGGTATTGATAAGTATCCGCTCCCAGGGCCGGGACAAGAGGTGGGCAGAAGGGACAGCTGCCCTGGGTGCAGTCTGTATTGTAGGGATGGGGGCGCCACAAGTTCCTTCTAGTATAAGGCTGACAGGAGTAGTGACAGCGGTATCACTACCTCTGTCAGCCCAGCGCTGGAAGCAGCAGGAAGAGGAGGAGAGAGCTGGGAGGAGGTGCAGGCTGTGCTCTCTCTTCCCCCTCCTCATCATAATCTTGCACATAATAAAGGGGAGGAGTGCAATTTGGTAGCTTTTCCCTGGGCACTGGATGATCTTGTCCCGGCACTGCCCGCTCCCACTTCTGGCAGAGTCCGCGGCAGTGAAGCTGGAAGTTTGACCCCCCCCTTCTTCCTTCCTCCTTCCCCCACAGCCGACCCAATCATAGAGCGTATGGCACGTCGCACATGCTCAGTAGAGAACCAGCTGTTACCCTGCAAGGCTTCACTGTCAGTTTTCCTTAATGGAGATGGCAGTGGTGGAAAAATCGTCTCTGGTGAGGACACCGCTGGATTCCTGGACAGGTAAGTGTCCTATTATTAAAAGTATTAAACAGTATTTGTAGCTGCTGACTTTAAACTTTTCCTGCAGGAGCCTGGAGCTCCGCTTTATCCTTGCATTCTATGGCACTCAAATCACACCAAAGTCGCAGAAAAAAGTAGTGCCGGAATCTTTTCTTTTACCGCAGCTACTTGAGTCACACTAATTAAGACGGCACCCATTAAAATGAACGTGTTTTGACTTGTCGTGAGACTTTATGTGTAGCAAGACGCATAATAAGTCGCAGCAGTGTGAACCGGGGCTAAAAAAGGCCCTGTGATGGCAGTAAAGGGCCCAGGGCCCCCGGGAGTGAAAGGCCCCTGGAACAGGAGAAATGGCTTTGGGACTAATGGGAAGGGTCCCGGGACCAATGGAAAGGGCACTGGCTTCTTGCACCGGGGGGCCCTAAAGGTTCTAGTTACCAGTGTTAATTTTGGCAGCAAATTTCAATTTAGTTTTAGTCTTAAGGTCCGTACACACGGTCGGACTTCCATCTGACTTTTTCCTGGATTTTTGTCCGAACGGAGTTGGTCGGGAAGACCCATAGCATACACACCACAGGACTTTTCTGCAAACTTTCCCTAAACTTTTTGCAACATTACGTGGTTTTTCTGCTCTTTTCTGCTCTTTACCGCCACCCTTTGGTCAACTTCTGCTATTGTTGGTTGATTTTAACATTAGTTGTTTTGTCCATCGGACAAAAGTCCTATGGTTTTCTGTACACAGGGTCGGACTTTGCTCCATCGGACTTTTGTTGGCCAAAAGTTTGTCCGTTTGCAGACCCAACTTTGTCCGATGAAATCAAAAAAAATGAAAAAAGTTTGTCCGATGGAACGTACACACGGTCGGACTTTTGCCCAACAAACTTAGTTTTAAGCAAGTTGGACCAACAATCCGACCGTGTGTACGCTCCATCGGACAAACTTTTTTTCGTTTGGTTTTGTTTTCATCAGACAAAAGTTCGGTCTGCAAACAGACAAACTTTTGCCCAACAAAAGTCAGATGGAGCAAAGTCCGACCGTGTGTACAGAAAACCATCGGACTTTTGTCCGATGGACAAAACAACTAATGTTAAAATCAATCAACAATAGCAGAAGTTGACCAAAGGGTGGCGGTAAAGAGCAGAAAAGAGCAGAAAAACCACGTGATGTTGCAAAAAGTTTTGGGAAAGTTTGCAGAAAAGTCCTGTGGTGTGTATGCTATGGGTGTTCCCGACCAACTCCGTTCGGACTAAAAACCACGGAAAAGTCAGATGGAAGTCCGACCGTGTGTACCAGGCTTAAGTCCCATTTTAGTCTTCTGCAATTGTTTTAGTTTTAGTCGTATTGAGTCGACTAAATCTCCAGTACATTTTAGTCGACAAAAACTCATTTTAGTCGTCTAAAATCGAATGGGTGTAATTACATCGTAATGCATTAGTTAACATTTCTCTACGATTTCCAAACTCATTATATACTACTGGAGTGAAAAATCTAATATGTTGTTATTTATGTTATTAAGGAAGTCTTTTGACTAAAATGGCATTTTAGTTTTAGTCCCAATGTCCCAAAATGTTTTAGGCGTTTTAGTTGACGAAATTAACACTGCTAGTTACCCCTCTGGTAAGGACATTGTATCACAATGTATCAGTGTGGATGGGTCTTTATTATTCTTTACATACACTTTAAGGGGTGTATTTAAGGAAAAATAAAAAATAAAATTATCCATAGCTATTTGTCCAGTGAAATTCTGGAAATGCCATTGGAAATTGTTGCTCAGTGTTCTCAGGCAATAGTCTCTGCAAATCAAATGTTATTCATTTTAAAAAATAAATAAAAATATTATGTTATTAAGAATAAATAAATATTCATGTTATTATTATATATAAATCAAATGTTATTCATTATTTAAAAAACATAAATATTATGTTATTATGAATGAATAAATGAATACAAATGATATTATTATATATAAATTGAATGTTATTAATTATTTAAAACATCAATCTTATGTTATTATGAATAAATAAATACATTTTTTATTATTATATATAAATTGAATGTTATTCATTATTTAAAACATAAATATTATGTTATTATAAATAAATAAAAATAGTATTATTATATCAATAAAACATTTATTATTATTTATTTAAAAAAAGCGTAAATCAGGAAAATACTCCATTATGGCCACTAGATGGTGCTGAGTATCACACACAATAAGCTTCATCAAGTGGCCATAATGTGGTGTTTCCCCCATTCACATTTTTTTTTTTTCGGTGAATAATATTTGATCTGCAGTGAATGGCCTCGTGAACATTCGATTTTGCGCCTTTCACACAGAATGGCTTCTCATGCAGAGTTGATGGAATGCACATTGTATTATATGTTAGCACAGGTTGCAGTGTTTTGGGATGTTGTACCACAATGTATCACTGTGATTGGGCCTTTATTATTATCTGGCATTATGTGAGTCTTTAGAATTTATAATTCATACAGTAACTCTATGCCCCCAAGATATACATCTATAAAATATGGTGTGATGTGGAGATTGTTTAGCGCAGTGCTAGATGCATTTTGGTGACTCCACGGCAGTCTGAACTGTAGTTCAGGACTTGACGGCCCACTTTTTCTAAAATGAAAACGAAAATTGCTAAGCCACCTGGCTCACTCTTCAGCAGCACCTCTGCTCATTATCCTGGCCCCTCAGACCATCTCACTCAGCTCTCCTGGCTCCCTGGGCTCTCCTGGCTCCCTGGGTTCTCCTGACTCCCTGGGTTCTCCTGGCTCCCTGGGCTCTCCTGGCTCCCTGGGCTCTCCTGGCTCCCTGGGTTCTCCTGACTCCCTGGGTTCTCCTGGCTCCCTGGGCTCTCCTGGCTCCCTGGGTTCTCCTGACTCCCTGGGTTCTCCTGGCTCCCTGGGTTCTCCTGACTCCCTGGGTTCTCCTGGCTCCCTGGGCTCTCCTGGCTCCCTGGGTTCTCCTGACTCCCTGGGCTCTCCTGGCTCCCTGGGTTCTCCTGACTCCCTGGGCTCTCCTGGCTCCCTGGGTTCTCCTGACTCCCTGGGTTCTCCTGGCTCCCTGGGCTCTCCTGGCTCCCTGGGCTCTCCTGACTCCCTGGGTTCTCCTGGCTCCCTGGGCTCTCCTGACTCCCTGGGCTCTCCTGGCTCCCTGGGTTCTCCTGACTCCCTGGGTTCTCCTGGCTCCCTGGGCTCTCCTGGCTCCCTGGGCTCTCCTGGCTCCCTGGGTTCTCCTGACTCCCTGGGTTCTCCTGGCTCCCTGGGCTCTCCTGGCTCCCTGGGTTCTCCTGACTCCCTGGGTTCTCCTGGCTCCCTGGCTTCTCCTGGCTCCCTGGGTTCTCCTGGCTCTCAGCCTTTAGTTGCAGACCCGCAGCCTACGACACAATAGGATTCACTTGCTGCTCCCTGCAGCCACTCCAATTCCAGGTGTCACCCTGATCAGTGCATCTATGCACTTGTTAATAGGGGTTTTCTTGACACCCCTCCACCACTCCTCCGAGACATACAGATTACCTCAGTCCCCTGGACTCACCTAGTCACCTCAGATCTCCCAGTCTTGCTTAACTGTCCTGACTCTTTCGGTCTTGCAGGCAATAAATCTTTCCATCATGGATTACTGTCACCCAATTTAGAGCACCTTTCCTAATTAGGGGCACAACTGTCTTCTTGCTCTCTCACTGTGCTAAAACGTACAGATTTTCATAGTCCCTTGGAGTCGCCTTGTTCTTCAGCTCTCCCAGTCTCCCAGACTCACTTAGTTGTCCCAGATCTCTGAGTCCTGTGAGTAATGGAATCTCTTCAATGTAGAGTACTGTCTCCAGAGTAGATAATCTCTCCTGATAGGGGTACACCTGCCTTCTGTCTCTCTCACTCCTCTGAAACTTCCAGGTTCCCTCAGTCCCCTGGACTCACCTAGTTGCATCAACTCTCCCAGACATGCTTAGGTGTCTTGACTCTCTCAGTCCTGCGAGTAAGGAGTCTCTTTAACATGGTGTACTGGCTCCTGAGTAAAGCACCTCTCTTAATGGGAGTACACATGTCTCTGGGCTCTCTCACTCCTCCGAGACATACAGATCCATTCAGTCCCCTGGACTCACCTAGTTGTCTCAGCTCTCCCAGACTTCTATACTTGTTTAACTGTCTTGACTCTCTCAGTCCTGCGGGTAAAGAATCTCTTCAACTTGGTGTACTGGCTCCTGAGTAGATCACCTCTCCGAATGGGAGTACGCCTGTCTCCTGGCTCTCCCACTCCTTCCAGACATACAGATTCCCTCAGTCCCCTGGACTCACCTAGTTGTCTCAGCTCTCCTTGTTTCCCAGACTTGTTTAACTGTCTTGACTCTCTCAGTACTGTGGGTAAGGAATCTCTAAAACATGGAGTACTGTCTTCAAAGAAGATCACCTCTCCTAATGGGAGTACGCCTGTCTCCTTGCTCTCTCACTCCTCAGAGAGATACAGATTCCCTCAGTCCCCTGGACTCACCTAGTGGTCTCAGCTCTCCTTGTTTCCCAGACTTGTTTAACTGTCTTGACTCTCTCAGTACTGTGGGTAAGGAATCTCTAAAACATGGAGTACTGTCTTCCAAGAAGATCACCTCTCCTAATGGGAGTACGCCTGTCTCCTGGCTCTCTCACTCCTCCGAGACGTACAGATTCCCTCAGTCCCCTGGACTCACCTAGTTGTCTCAGCTCTCCTTGTTTCCCAGACTTGTTTAACTGTCTTGACTCTCTCAGTACTGTGGGTAAGGAATCTCTAAAACATGGAGTACTGTCTTCCAAGAAGATCACCTCTCCTAATGGGAGTACGCCTGTCTCCTGGCTCTCTCACTCCTCTGAGACGTACAGATTCCCTCAGTCCCCTGGACTCACCTAGTTGTCTCAGATCTCCTTGTTTCCCAGATTTGTTTAACTGTCTTGACTCTCTCAGTACTGTGGGTAAGGAATCTCTAAAACATGGAGTACTGTCTTCCAAGAAGATCACCTCTCCTAATGGGAGTACGCCTGTCTCCTGGCTCTCTCACTCCTCAGAGAGATACAAATTCCCTCAGTCCCCTGGACTTACCTACAGGGAGTCCCCGAGTTACGAACACAATAAGGACTGTAGGTTTGTTCGTAAGTCGAAGTTGTTCGTAAGTTAAAGTTGTTCGTAAGTCGCAACACTGCATTTGTAAGTGTAACTTCCGCGTGTGCATGGATGTGGGATGTTCCGGGCGCTTGTAATGTTATCAGGGGCATAGTACGGCAGTGTGGGATGTGTCCAGAGGTGTTCAAAGGTATCCAGGACCAGTGTGGAGCACAAGTGGCTGGCATTTGAGGCCGTTCGTAAGTAGGAGTCGTTCGTAACTCGGGTGTTCGTAACTCGGGGACTGCCTGTATTAAGCTCCGCTCTCCCAGTCTCTCAGACTTGCTTAGGTGTCTTGACTCTCAGTCATGTGGGTAAGGAATCTCTTCAACGTGGTGTACTGGCTCCTGAGTAGAGCACCTCTCCTAATGGGTATGCCTGTCTCTGGGCTCTCACTCCTCTGAGACTTACAGATTCACTCAGTCCCCAGTACTCACCTAGTTGTCTCAGCTCCCCCTGTTTCCCAGACATCGTAACTGTCTTGACTCTCTCAGTACTGCGGGTAAGGAATCTCTAAAACATGGAGTACTGTCTTCCAAGAAGATCACCTCTCCTAATGGGAATGCTCCTGTCTCCTGGCTCTCTCACTCCTCTGAGACTTAGAGATTCCCTCAGTCCCCTGGACTCACGTAGTTGCCTCAGCTCCCCCAGTCTCCCAGACTCACTTAGTTGTCCCAGCTCTCTCAGTCCTGTGAGTAACGGAATCTCTCCAACATAGAGTACTGTCTCCAGAGTAGATAACCTCTCCTGATAGGGCCACACCTGCCTTCTGGCTCTCTCACTCCTCTGAAACTTACAGGTTCCCTCAGTCCCCTGGACTCACCTAGTTACATCAGCTCTCCCAGTCTCCCAGACTTGCTTAGGTGTCTTGACTCTCTCAGTCCTGCGGGTAAGAATTATCTTCAACATGGTGTACTCACACCTCTCCTAATAGGAGTACGCCTGTCTCCGGGCTCTCTCACTCCTCCGAGACTTACAGATTCCCTCAGTCCCCTGGACTCACCTAGTTGTCTCAGCTCTCCCAGTCTCCCAGACTTGAGGGTAAGGAATCTCTAAAACATAGAGTACTGTCTTCCAAGAAGATCACCTCTCCTAATGGGAGTGCTCCTGTCTCCTGGCTCTCCCACTCCTCCAAGACTTACGGATTCCGTCAGTCCCCTGGACTCGCCTAGTTGCTCCAACTCTCCCTGTCTCCCAGACTTGCTTAACTGTCTTGACTCTTTCAGTAGTGCGGGTAAGGAATTTCAGTTGGTAGCAACTGACCATAGCCATAGAAGCCTATGCAACCACTATGGGGCCCCTTCCACCGCCAGGTCCCTTAGCACCTGTCTGGGATGCTATGTCCATTGTTACAACACTGCCCTGCATGTACCCAAAATGCCAGCTTGGTACCAATGTGCCAACTAAGCTTGGAGCTTAGAATAATTTTCGCAATCAGTTCAGAAGGAATCTATTTTTTTATGGTTAGACCATCAGCAGTTATGTGCCGTCTAATTCCTTGTATTTTAATCGTCTTTCCAAAGCAGACGTATACGTCTTTCATTGCAAATTAAAACTAACAGCTACGAGCTCATAACTGGTAATTTTGTTATTAGCGGTGACACTTCCTGCGAATCTGTTTTTTTGAAGGCGGCTTTGAAGATAAACTTGACCACAATGTAAGAGATAAGATTGTACTGAGATAGGAACACACTGTCTCAGTATGTGCTGTTTGAAAATGATTGTACGGCGGAATATGATTATTATCTACATGTAATAATAATAGTGATGAGGGCCCAGGGGACAGACTGTCTGATAAAGAGGAGCATTGGATTTACATGGTTCTGCCTAAAAAGAACCATAAAAGTACAAAATGTGTACTTTCTATATATATATATATATAGACAGACACACATTTTCTAAAGATCTTGCAAAGCTTATATTTATATTTAGAGGTCTATTTATGATTATTTAAGTTATAGATAAAGATTTTCCCATGTTTATCTCCTCGAATCTTGTGTCGGTGTATCTTGAAAAGTTCAATTATTCTTGAGTAAAAACATTACAAAATACCCCTCTTAGAAAGGCTATTTGTACAGTCAATGCATATAAGTTCTTCCTTCCTTCCTTCCTTCCTTCTGTCCCGCTAGTAATTATTCCTTCTTGCCTTTCCTCTCTCTCCTTTAGGGATGAGCTTCGTGTTCGAGTCGAACATACGTTCGACTCGAACATCGGCTGTTCGATCGTTCGACGAAGATCGAACGATTTGGGCCGTTCGCGCCAAATTCGAGTGACGCGAACGGCCCACAATGCACTACGCCATCGCAGTGTCATCCAGGCGCTGTGATTGGCCAAGCATGCACTGTGACCCCGCATGCTTGGCCAATCACAGCGCCGGCAGCGAGGAGAGCAATGATTGGCCACAGGCAGGATGCCTGTGGCCAATTATTCTTGAGGGGGTTTAGTACACACCCCACACTATAAAAGGCCGCCAGCGCGGCGGCCTTGTGTAGTGTGTTCCGGAGCAGGGAAAGAGAAGCATAGGCAGGGACAGTGTCATTATTTTTCCTTTACTAATCCTGGATTCCTTGTGTTTAGGGACAAATAAGGATAGGTAGGGAGAGTGTCAGTGTGTTATTCTGTGCTAAACCTTGTTTGTAGGGACAGAGAGGTACAGTGAGGGAAAGTGTCAGTGTGCTATTCTGTTCTAAACCAATCTTGCTGAACCATATTTGAAATCCTTGAGTTTAGGGACAGAGAGGTACAGTGAGGGAAAGTGTCAGTGTGCTATTCTGTGCTAAATCTTGTTTGTAGGGACAGAGTAGGACAGTGAGTGAAACTGACAGTGTGCTATTCTGTGCTAAACCAATCTTGCTGAAGCATATTGCAAATCCTTGTGTTTAGGGACAGAGAAGGATCGGCAGGGGACAGTGTCAGTGTCATTGTTGCTAAGCCTCCTGCACAGTATACACCTGAAGGTAGCCCTTATTGCTGTTTTTCCCATCTCCCTGCAGGCCATCCATTAAAATGTCTGGAAGGCAAACAAGGAGAGGCAGACAGTCAGGAGGCAAAAAAAGAGGGCAAGCAGGCTCTGTGTCTGGGGGCAACAGTGCTGGTCGTGGACGCGGTGCATTGTCATCAGCACATGGCCATGGGACACGCTTGTCCTTCTTTTCGGCAGCTGGACATGTTGAGCCACATCATGCCGAAGACTTGGTAGAGTGGATGACCAAGCCCACCTCATCCTCCTCATCCTCTCTCACCCAGGCTCAGGGTACTGGCAAAGCAGCTGCCAAAGTGTCCTCTTCTCTGGTATCATTATCTTCATTAGTCAATCCTTCCCTAGACCCACCATGTCCTCCTCCTGAGGAGTCCCCCGAACTGTTTGAGCACAGTGTTGGGTACATGCTCCAGGAGGATGCCCAGCGTTTCGAAGGATCTGATGATGATACCCAGATAGAGGAAGGCAGTAGCGTGAGAGCAGAGAGAGGGGATGCTCAAGAAGGACACCAATCTGGCAGTCATGCTCCAGCAGCTGCAGCATACTGCCAGATTGGCTCCAGTGATGAGGAGGGAGGGGATGATGAGGTCACTGACTCCACGTGGGTGCCTAATAGGAGAGAGGAGGAGGAGGAGGATGAGGAGGAGGCACATCTCCAACGAGGCAGGATGCCCTTGGGTGGCCAGCGTATGGGCAGCACACCAACGGAATCACACCGCAGAGCTCCGTCTGTGCAGGGCGCTGCCTCTGCCCGTCATTCAAAAAGTTCTTTGGTGTGGGCCTTTTTTGAGGCGAGTGCATCAGATCGCACAGCTGCTGTTTGCAACATATGTCTCAAGCGTATATCGCGTGGCCAAAACATCAGCCGCTTGGGCACCACATGCTTGATCAGACATATGTTGACCTGCCATGCAGCTCGTTGGCAAGCCTACCTTAAAGACCCACACCAAAGAACAAAGCTGACCTCTTCTTGCACCGCATCAGCTGGGATCTCCAACCCCACTATACCTTCAGTCCTCTCTGAAACCTGCTCTGAGAGGAATGAAGGTGTAGAATTAGGTGTATTTAAAAAGGCCCAAAGAAAAAGGGGAACACTGCGCTAGATAGAAACGTGAATTGGTTGATGAAAATTACACAGTGATAGTGTAAAAAGCTGCCGGTACTGAAAAAATGGATACCAAATTTACATAAAATATATAGAAAAAAAGTTCAAAAACCATCGGTAATATACCTTTAAAGTGAATAAAGTGAATATACCTCTTAGAGGTATATTCACTTTAAAGGTATATTACCGATGGTTTTTGAATATATTATATATTTTGTATAAAATGTAAATTTCTTTTGTATACACTTCATATTTTTCACTAGTATTTTTTGGATACTTTTTCATTATCGAATTAGCGCTGTACTTTTGTTCTATATCTGTAGAATTAGGTGTGTCACAGCCAAGTACTTGCGGGCACTCTGCTAGCAGTACACCGACGTCCGATTCTAGCAGGCAAATTTCCCTGCCCCAGCTGCTGGACCGTCGAAAGAAGTTCACTCCCAGCCATCCACATGCCCAGCGGTTGAATGCTAGCTTGGCTAAATTGCTAGCGCTTCAACTGCTGCCTTTTCAGTTGGTAGACTCGGCCCCCTTCCGTGAGTTTGTGCAATGTGCGGTTCCTCAGTGGCAGGTTCCCAAACGCCACTTTTTCTCACGGAAGGCGATTCCGGCTCTCTACAGGCATGTGGAAGGCAATGTCTTGGCCTCGCTGGACAGGGCGGTCAGCGGTAAGGTGCATATTACCTCTGACTCATGGTCCAGCAGGCATGGACAGGGACGTTACCTTTATTTCACGGCCCATTGGGTCACTCTTTTGGCAGCTGGGAAGGATGCAGGACAAGGTCCAGTAGTGTTGGAGGTTGTTCCACCGCCACGCCTCCAAAATGCTACTACTGGTTGTGACACACCTCTCTCCTCCACCCCCTCCTCTTCTTCTTCCTCCATGGCCTCTTCCTGTGGTTTGTCCTCGGAACCAGCGGTGCTCCGTAGGCGTTCAAGGGGCTACGCAAGTAGATGCCATGCCGTGCTTGCGCTGGTGTGTTTGGGGGACAGGAGCCACACTGGGGCAGAGGTCCTCTCTGCTCTGCAGGGGCAGGCCGAGAGGTGGTTGACGCCACGCCAGGAATGGTGGTTTGCGACAATGGCACCAACCTCCTCTCCGCCCTCCGACAGGGACAACTGACCCATGTGCCCTGTATGGCTCACGTCCTTAACCTGGTGGTGCAGCGGTTCTTGGGCAGGTACCCGGGCTTACAGGATGTCCTGAGGCAGGCCAGGAAAATCTGTGTTCATTTCCGCAGATCTTATAATGCCAGTGCTCGCCTGGCTGAGCTGCAAAAGGAGTTGAACCTGCCCAAGAACCGCCTTATATGTGACATGCCCACCAGGTGGAACTCAACGTTGGCCATGCTGCAGCGGCTGCACACGCAGCAGAGGGCCATCAATGAGTACCTGTGCGACTACGGCACCAGGACAGGGTCAGAGGAGCTCGGGTTTTTTTCACCACGCCAGTGGGGCATGATCAGGGATGCATGCACTGTCCTGGCACCATTTGAGGAGGCCACGAGGATGGTGAGCAGTGACAGTGCATGCATCAGTGACACTGTACCTCTTGTACACCTGTTGGAGCACACGCTGCGTGGAATAATGGACAGGGCACTTGAGGCAGAACAGAGGCAGGAAGAGGAGGACTTCCTTGCCTCTCAAGGCCCCCTTTACCCTGACAGTGTTCCTTCTGTCCCACCCATCGCACAGGAAGAGGAGGAGGAGGAGGAGGAGGATTGTGTCAGCATGGAGGTGGAGGCTGGCACTCAGCATCATCAGCAGCAGTCTTTTAGGGATGATTTACAGTCCCAAGAAACCAGTGGACTTGTACGTGGCTGGGAGGAGGTGGCTGTGGATCATGTCGTCCTTAGTGACCCAGAGGACTCCGGACTGAATGCCTCAGCTAACCTACGCTGCATGGCCTCCCTGATCCTGCAAAGTCTGCGGAAGGATCCTCGTATTCTTCGGATCAAGGAGAGGGACCATTACTGGCTGGCCACTCTCCTTGATCCACGGTACAAGGGTAAGGTTGCGGACCTTATCTTACCGTCGCAGAGGGAGCAGAGGATGAGACAACTCCGGGAGGCCTTGCAGAAAGGTCTGTGCAACGCGTTCCCAGAGACTGGGAGGTTACAAACTCCTGGTCCTGGACAACGAGTTGCTGAGGCTTCGGGCAGTCAAAGAAGGAGTGGTGGGGAAGGTGGCCGTCTGACCGATGCGTTCAGACAATTCTTTAGTCCGCAGCCCCAAAGTATGATCGTTTCCAGCAACCATCGCCAGCGTCTGATATACATGGTGCAGGAATACCTAGGGGCAAGGTCAGACTTGGACACCTTCCCCACCGAAAATCCTCTGGCTTACTGGGTCTTGAGGATGGATCACTGGCCAGAGCTTGCACAGTATGCAATTGAGCTACTGGCCTGTCCTGCATCCAGCGTTCTTTCAGAACGCACATTCAGTGCTGCTGGAGGATTTGTCACGGATCACAGGGTGCGCCTGTCCACCGACTCGGTTGATCGACTGACTTTCATCAAGATGAACCAGTCTTGGATCACCACCAGCTACCACACACCTGATGCTGATATAACAGACTAATTGATTTTAAAATGTCACATCCCTTCAAGACTGATGCTGATGCTGAGTTCCTGTGCTGTTATGTTGACTAGCTATCCTCCTGCTCCTCCTCAATGATCCGATTAATGATGATAGCTTGGAAGATCATTTTGGTTTATGGGTGCCGCCACCAGTGGCTAAGGCCCAATTTTTCAGCCCCTGTTTAACAGGGGCGTGTAATTACAATTTTTGATGCAATACTTTGCAACAGGCCTCATTGCTGTGCTCCAAGTACAGTATCTGTGAGGGGTTGCAGTGTTGTGCCACCAGTGCCTAAGGCCCAATTTTTCAGCCCCTGTTCAACAGGGGCATGCAATTATAATTATTGATCTAATAATTCACAGCAGGGCCCATTGCTGCGCCCACCAAGAGTAACTGTCAGGCCTTACAGTGTTGTGTCAACACCACCACCACCACCACCACCACCAAAGGCCCAATTTTTCAGCCCCTGTTCAACAGGGGCATGCAATTATAATTATTGATCTAATAATTCACAGCAGGGCCCATTGCTTCGCCCACCAAGAGTAACTGTCAGGCCTTACAGTGTTGTGTCAACACCACCACCACCACCACCAAAGACCCAATTTTTCAGCCCCTGTTCAACAGGGGCATGCAATTATAATTATTGATCTAATAATTCACAGCAGGCCCATTGCTGTGCCCACCAAGAGTAACTGTCAGGCCTTACAGTGTTGTGGCACCAGCACCACCATCAAAGGCCCAATTTTTACTACCACTGTTCAACAATTATATGTTATTACAATTCCTGATATAATAGTTGACAGCAGGGCGTTCCAGCACCCACCAAGAGTAACTGTGAGTGCTTACAGTGTTGTGCCAACACCAACACCTAAGGGGCCAATTTCTGCAGAGTATATACGGCAGGTCCCTACTTTCAAACATCCAACTTACAAACGACTACTACTTGCAAACGGAAGAAGACAACAGGAAGTGAGAGGAAATCTACCCCTTGGAAGGAAAATTCTCTCCTGTAAGAATTAATATGGGAGAAAGGTGTCTCCTCTCTACTGATGCTTTATCACCAATCCTTGTTTCAATAAAAACACCACATTTCAAAAACAGTTGTCATTGGGACGCAAAGTGAGGTGAAATGTTCTGAACAGGGGCACAGACAGCAAAAAAAAAATGTTACAGGGGTGATAACCCTTCCCTATGTTTTCCAAAAAGCTTAAAAATAGGTATTTGGGCTGGAGCTACACTTAAACAATGTAGCTGTTCAAAATTACAAACAGATTCTACATAAGAACAAACCTACAGTCCCTGTCTTGTATGCACCGCCTGTATACGGCTGTTCAGAGTATATAGGGCCTTTTTTATTTTGTGTGCGGGGTTCCCCTTAATATCCATACAAGACCCAAAGGGGCTGGTAATGGGCTGGGGTGGGGGGGGGGGGTTGATGGGGTAGCTATGCCATTTTTCTTAAAGATTTTCATCCATATTACCGGGACCAGACATTACATTAAAGCCGCAAGCAGTTTTAAATGGCTTTTTTTTCCTTTAGAAATGTTATTTTGTGCAGGGACAGTTCTAAACACGGGAAACACGTGGCACTTCACAGGCATACTTTAGACACCCCCCAGGTACAATATTTAAAGGAATATTTGACTTTTTTTTTCACTTTATGCATCATTAAAATGACTGCTCCCGGAAAACGTCCGTTTTTAACACTTCTTTTTGCATTGATACATGTCCCCTGGTGCAGAACCCGGGTTCCCAAACTCCAATAACATGGATAATAGTCGTTATAATTAGCACTTTAGAATCCAAACGTTCGCATCCATTTTATTTAATAGGGTTCTAATGTTCGTGCAAACTTTCGGTCCGTTCGCGGGTTCTGGTGCGAACCGAACCCGGGGGTGTTCGGCTCATCACTACTCTCCTTCTTCCCTTCTTACTTTCTTCCATCTCTTGATCTCTCTTTCTCTCTATCTATCCTCCCTTCTCTCCTCCCCCTTCCATTCCTCTCTCTTTCCTTCCTTCCTGCTTGTGTCTCTGTATCTATCCATTCTTTCTTCAATAATTTATTCTCTCTGTTTATCCTTCCTTCACTTCTTCCTTCCTCCTTCTCTCTGTTTTTCTCTCTATTCTATCTTCATTCCCTCCTTTCTTCCTTGCTTCTTTTCTCCTTCACTCTCTCTGTCCTTCCTTTTTTTCTTTCTATTTTATTTTTATCCCTCCTTTCCTTTCTTTCCACTCTCTCCATATCCTTCCTTCCATTCTTTCCTCCTTCCTTCCCACACACACTCTCTCTTTATCTCTTTATCCTTCCTTTTCATCATTACTTTCTTCTCTCTCTCTTTCCCATCTACTCATTCTTTCCTTTCTTTTCCTTTACTCTCTCTATTTATTCTTTCTTCCCTCTACTACTTTTTCCTTCCTTCCTTCCTTCCTTCCTTCCTTTATTTCCTTCTTGCTCCCTCCTTCCTTCTCATCTGCTCACTCTCCCTTTCCTTTTCCTTCCCTTTCCTTTTCCCTTTCCCTTTACTTTCTCTCTTTATCCTTCCTACCTTCATCCCTTCCTTCCTTCCTATACTCAGTCTCTCTATGCTTCTTTTCTTCCCTACTTGTGTCTCATTATCTATCCTTCATTCTCTTCATTCCTTTGTTTCTTACTTCCTGCGTCTTCGTCTCTCTATTCTTCCTTCCTTCCTTGTTTCCTTTTTTCTCCCTCCTTCACTCTCTCTATCATCCCCCTTTTTTCTCTTACCTCTGTATCCTTCCTTCCCACACACACTCTCTCTTCGTCTCTTTATCCTTCCTCCTCATCATTCATTTCTTCTCTCTCTCTTTCCCCTCTACTCATCCTTTCCTTTCCCTTCTCTTCCCCTTCTCTCTTCATTCTCTTCATTCTTTTGTTTCTTCCTTTCTTTGTCTTCCTCTCTCTATTCCTTCTTCTTTCCTTCCTTCCTTGTTTCTTTTTTTCTCCCTCCTTCACTCTCTCGATCCTTCCTTATTTTCTCCTACCTGTGTATCCTTCCTTCCTTCCTTTCTTTCCACCTTCCTTCGCACACAAACTCTTTCTATGTCTCTTTATCCTTCCTTCTCATCATTCCTTTCTTCTCTCTCTCTTTCCCATCCACTCATCCTTTCCCTTCCATTCCCTTTCCATTTTCTTTCTCTCTTTATCCTTCCTTTCTTCCTTCCTTCCTTCCTACACTCAGTCTCTCTATTCTTCTTTTCTTCCTTCCTTGTGTCTCATTATCTATCCTTCATTCTCTCCATTCCTTTGTTTCTTCCTTCCTTTGTCTTCTCTCTATTCTTCCTTCCTTGGGTTTTTCTTTTTTCTCCCTCCTTCACTCTTTCTATCCTTCCTTTTTTTCTCCTACCTCTGTATCCTTCCTTCCTACACTCAGTCTCTCTATCCTTTTTTTCTTCCCTCGTTGTTTCTCATTATCTATCCTTCATTCTGTCTCATTACCTATCCTTCATTCTCTTCATTCCTTTGTTTCTTACTTTCTTTGTCTTCCTCTCTCTATTCTTCCTTCTTTCCTTGTTTCTTTTTTTCTCCCTCCTTCACTCTCTCTATCCTTCCTCCTTTTCTCCTACTTCTGTATCCTTCCTTCCTTCCTTCCTTCCTTCCTTCCTTCTGTCCCGCTAGTAAATATTCCTTCTTGCCTTTCCTCTCTCTCCTTCTTCCCTTCTTACTTTCTTCCATATCTTGATCTCTCTTTCTCTCTATCTATCCTCCCTTCTCTCCTCCCCCTTCCATTCCTCTCTCTTTCCTTCCTTCCTGCTTGTGTCTCTGTATCTATCCATTAATTTCGTCAATAATTTATTCTCTCTGTTTATCCTTCCTTCACTTCTTCCTTCCTCCTTCTCTCTCTTTTTCTCTCTATTCTATCTTCATTCCCTCCTTTCTTCCTTGCTTCTTTTCTCCTTCACTCTCTCTGTCCTTCCTTTTTTTCTTTCTATTTTTTTTTTTATCCATCCTTTCTTTCTTTACTTCTTGCTCCTCCCTCCTTTCCTTTCTTTCCACTCTCTCCATATCCTTCCTTCCTTTCTTTCCTCCTTCCTTCCCACACACACACTCTCTTTATCTCTTTATCCTTCCTTCTCATCATTCCTTTCTTCTCTCTCTCTTTCCCATCTACTCATTCTTTCCTTTCTTTTCCTTTACTCTCTCTATTTATCCTTTCTTCCCTCTACTACTTTTCCCTTCCTTCCTTCCTTCCTTCCTTCCTTCCTTCCTTCCTTCCTTCCTTCCTTCCTTCCTTTATTTCCTTCTTGCTCCCTCCTTCCTTCTCATCTGCTCACTCTCCCTTTCCTTTTCCTTCCCTTTCCTTTTCCCTTTCCCTTTACTTTCTCTTTTTATCCTTCCTACCTTCATCCCTTCCTTCCTTCCTATACTCAGTCTCTCTATGCTTCTTTTCTTCCCTACTTGTTTCTCATTATCTATCCTTCATTCTCTTCATTCCTTTGTTTCTTACTTCCTGCGTCTTCGTCTCTCTATTCTTCCTTCCTTCCTTGTTTCCTTTTTTCTCCCTCCTTCACTCTCTCTATCACTCCCCTTTTTTCTCTTACCTCTGTATCCTTCCTTCCCACACACACTCTCTCTTCGTCTCTTTATCCTTCCTCCTCATCATTCATTTTTTCTCTCTCTCTTTCCCCTCTACTCATTCT
Source organism: Rana muscosa (assembly GCA_029206835.1). Taxonomy (NCBI): domain Eukaryota; kingdom Metazoa; phylum Chordata; class Amphibia; order Anura; family Ranidae; genus Rana; species Rana muscosa. Next base: position 33,101,282 of record CM055117.1, on the reverse strand, counting down.
TTCCTTTCCTTTCCCATCTCTTCCCCTTCTCTCTTCATTCTCTTCATTCTTTTGTTTCTTCCTTTCTTTGTCTTCCTCTCTCTATTCCTTCTTCTTTCCTTCCTTCCTTGTTTCTTTTTTTCTCCCTCCTTCTCTCTCTATCCTTCCTTATTTTCTCCTACCTGTGTATCCTTCCTTCTTTCCTTTCTTTCCACCTTCCTTCGCACACAAATTCTTTCTTTGTCTCTTTATCCTTCCTCCTCATCATTCCTTTCTTCTCTCTCTCTCTTTCCCATCCACTCATCCTTTCCCTTCCATTCCCTTCCCTTTCCATTTTCTTTCTCTCTTTATCCTTCCTTCCTTCCTTCCTTCCTACACTCAGTCTCTCTATTCTTCTTTTCTTCCTTCCTTGTGTCTCATTATCTATCCTTCATTCTCTCCATTCCTTTGTTTCTTCCTTCCTTTGTCTTCTCTCTATTCTTCCTTCCTTCCGTGTTTCCTTTTTCTCCCTCCTTCACTCTTTCTATCCTTCCTCTTTTTCTCCTACCTCTGTATCCTTCATTCCTACACTCAGTCTCTCTATCCTTTTTTTCTTCCCTCGTTGTTTCTCATTATCTATCCTTCATTCTGTCTCATTATCTATCCTTCATTCTCTTCATTCCTTTGTTTCTTACTTTCTTTGTCTTCCTCTCTCTATTCTTCCTTCTTTCCTTGTTTCTTTTTTTCTCCCTCCTTCACTCTCTCTATCCTTCCTCTTTTTCTCCTACTTCTGTATCCTTCCTTCCTTCCTTCCTTCCTTCCTTCCTTCCTTCCTTCCTTCCTTCCTTCCTTCCTTCCTCCCTTCCTTCCTTCCCTCTGTGAAGTCATGCCCTCCCTGTACAGAGGCAGGCTGCCTGTAGTAGTGTTGAATACAATGCATTCTCTCCGAATCCTCCGTCCTCGTAAAGGCTTTATCTCATTTCCCAACGACTTTTTATGCCCAGTAAAACGTTGTTTTTATATCAATTAATAATTCAGCTAATAACACAATTAAGGAATTTGCCGCTTGCTGGGAGCCATTTGAGAGCAGCTGCGGGGGGAGGAGATGGATGGTGTGTGTAGAGGAGGCTGCAGGAGCGGAATTGGGCTGACATCCAACGCAGCACCAACCTCTCTAACTGGGATTTCACGCCGCGTTCGCTCACTGTTGGTTTTGGCTAAGCCGTAGACCGGCTTGTAAAAACCTACCGGAGACGCACATGGCGTTCCGCGTCCCCTATACAAACATTGCCGCAGTGACCTATTCATCACACACCGTCCTACCTAATGGGGAAGGCACTGAGGGCTTTTTACTGTGTCCTAATTGCCCAAGGAGTATTCATGGAAAAACACAAAGTGCCTATCCTGAGAAGTCCCGGCGTGAGGCCTAAAATTACTCATAATTATTGTTTATGGCTCTGACTTGACAATTTGCAGAAAAGCTGCATGACGGATGTAAGTTCTAAAAACATCCTAACCACAGTAGGAAACTTTTCCGTTCACAGGTAGAATGTAAAGTGGAGTTGTTGTGGGGGCTCCCCATCTTCATTCTATGGGACGTATTTTTTAGCTGCAGGACTTTTGGCATAATCTAGCTTCTTGTTCCCCAACTTGACTGTCCCTGGCCCACCTCTTTCATTCATTGTATTGCAGTTCTTTCAATCATGGAGGATCAGAATCACTCTGTATGCAGATACAGCGTGCTTAGGAACGCCAATGTCTCCAGGTTGACATCCACCCATCAAGGGATTTTGATATTTGCATAACTCCTCTCCCTGCTTGCATCAGGGCTGAGGGCTTTCGAGAGGAGTACTGAGGCAAGGTGCTATGATGCTTTCAGAAGGCCTCCCACCAACTATGATCTGCAGGGCTGCTCTTGGGGACCCATACAGCCTTCCTGACGGGAACCCCATTATTCCGCCTCCACCACCCCTCGGGTGCAGAAAAACAGTGGCACTGACTTTATCCACCTATGCCCCAAAGATGAAAAAAAAGTCCCTCTTCTGCTCCCACCTCCTAGGCCCCTCTGTTGACATGATGGGTCCCAAGGAAATGTAAGTTAACTGGGCATGGACACAATGGCTAACACGGAGGGGAGTTTCCAGGCAGAAAAAAATGAGAGCTCAAAAGAGCTCAAAAGCCTGTAGGAGCTGCTTCTTTGAGCACCTTTGAGCTGCAGGGTGCATGAGTCCTAAAAAGTGGAAAGGAAGGTCCGCTTTTTTATTTAGTGGAGTACTCCTTTAAGGAAGTGTGTTCTGCATATGTCACCCTTCTGTACATCCTTCATCCCCCAAAGTGGCCCTCCGAAAAAACAGTTCAGTCTTCAAAGAAGGTCAGTGACCTTTCCCCGTTCCATAATAGAAAGCACAGCTACATCAGCCGGAGGGGAGGAAAAAAAAAAAAAAAAAACCTTCATTGTGTGCCGTCCTAGGAGAACATCCATTTCCATCTAATTCTATATTTTAGGAGCTCCAAGAGTCACAAATTTATTACACGCCAGCGACTCGAAACATCCGCTCTCGCCATTCATGGACGTTCACCCCCACAGGCTACACCGCGGCCTGGAATTAAGTGATCACTTTTAACAAGAGCATCCTTCTGCCGCTGCTGGCCCCCATGGCAAGGACCAATGTAAATCAGGAAGCAAATTAAGGACGAAATTAACCCGGCTCCCACAATTACATTCATAAATTAATAGAGTCCATTGGGAAATAATTATCAGGAATAGAGGACATCAGACCACGGACATTAATTGGAATTTTCGGTGAAAGAAGGGAAGAGGGAAAGGTGATGTTGCCCATGGCAAAGGAATGCTCAGGAGTTTTTTTAGCTCAACCGCTTTTTCCAAGTAGCGGCGATGACGCTGGACGTAGACTAGGGTTCGCCAGCTCTGGGTGAACTACAAATAACAGCAGAATCAGTATACTGAAAACTGATATTTTATTTCAAAGCCAAACTGGCTGCTGAGTGCTGACATTTAGGGCTCATTTGCAATGTTGAGGTGCAATAACGCACACGCATTGACACGAGTTAACTTGGGTTACATTAAGTCACCATGGAATGGGCTGTCTTTTGTGGTAGAACACCCCCCCCCAAAAAAAAAAAAAACAAGGCGCATGTGTGCCTTTTTGTCACATCTATTGGCAAGGTGCATTGGGGTGCACCTCCCCCAAAAGGCGCAATGTACCTTTCTGGCTGGGCCCCGCACTACAACTCTTATCCATTGGCAAAGTGCATTGGGGTACACCCCCAAAAAAGGCACATATACTTTTTTTGCAGGGAACCACACCACAACTCACATCCATCTGCAAGGTGCATTGGGGTACGCCCTGCAAAAAAAAAGGTACCTTTCTGGCTGGGCGCCACACTGCAACTCACATCTATTGGCAAGATGCATTGGGGTATGCCCCCCAAAAAGCACCTGTTGGTATGCCCCCCCCAAAAAAAATAATAAAATAAAATAACCTATTGGCAAGATGCATTGGGGTACGGCACTGCAACTCACATCCATAGGTAAGGTGCTTTGAGGTAGGCCCTGCAAAAAAAGGTGCGTTTACATTTCTGGCTGGGTGCCACACTGCAACTCACAGCCATCAGCAAGGTGCATTGGGGTACACCATCCAAAAATAACACCTGTTGGCAAGATGCTTTGGGGTACTGCACTGCAACTTACATCCATAAGTAAGGTGCATTGGGGTACACCCTGCAAAAAAATGGCGCCTGTATCTTTCTGGCTGGGTGCCACACTGCAACTCACATCTATAGGCAAGATGCATTGGGGTACGTCCCCCAAAAAAGCACCTGGTGGCAAGATGCATTAGGGTACTGCACTGCAACTCTGCAACTCACATCCATAGGTAAGGTGCATTGGGGTACGCCCTGCAAAAAAAAGTCCATGTACCTCTCTGGCTGGGTGGCACACTGCAACTCATAGCCATCAGGAAGGTGCATTGGGGTGCTTCCCCCAAAAAGGCACATGTACTATTTTGGCAGGGAGCCGCACCACAACTCACTTCCATAGGTAAGGTGCATTGGGGTACGCCCTGCAAAAAAAAAGGCACATGTACCTTTCTAGCTGGGTGCCACACTGCAACTCACAGCCATCAGCAAGGTGCATTGGGGTATGCACCCCCCAAAAAAAAAGTGCATTTGCCTTTCTGGTAAGGTGCCACACCAAAACTCACATCCATTGGCAAGGTGCAATGGGGTACACCCCCAATAGAGGCAAGGTCAGGATGAGACCCTTCTGTAAAGTGAGTGTGATCTTGTTTTACCCACCTAGAAGGTGGGCAGATAAAATGTGAACCGCAGGTGGGGTTAACAGTGTTCTAGGATCCAGGGCCATATTGTTGGTAAGGGTAGATTTGAGTTAACAAATGCTTGAGTAGGAAGCATGGCAAAGTTCTCGGCATAGTTCCTTTAAGGAAGTGTGTTCTGCACATATTTAGAGTTTAAATCTGGATGGTATCAACCCATAAAGTCTGCATGCTGGGTGGTCCCTGCATATTTAGAGTTCAGGTTCGGATGGGCATGATGAGCAGTCATTGCATATTTAGAGTTGAGGTATGGATAGGACCCACCTGTAAAGTGAAGTGGGCATGATGGGGCAGTAGCTGTCTATTTAGAGGTGAGGTCTGGATGAGATCCACCTGTAAAGCCAGGATGATGGGTGGTCTTTACAATATTAGAGGAGAGGTCTGGATGGGGCCAACTTTTAATGTGGGCATGATGGGCAGTCCCTGCATATTTAATGGCAAGGCCAGGATGAGACCATTCTGTAAAGTGACTGTGATCTTGTTGAAACCACCCAGAAGGTGAGCAGGCCAAATTTGAACTATAGGTGGGGTTGACAGTATTCAGGGCCATTTCGTTGGTAAGGATGGTTTTGAGTCTACAGAGGTGACCTAGGTAGGAAGCAGGGCACAGTTCAAAGGACAACCCTGGATTTCTGGCGGGATTATCAGATCTTTTTTTTGCAGTTATCAAACAAATATAACAAAACCTGTTCTAAGGTATATTTAAAAGATCAAAATGGAACAAATAAGAGAAGTATATTCTCAGGGATTACATACACATTAAACCTTCGATATTTGAATTTAAAAGGAATATACCGTAGTATGATTGTAGTATTGTTTCACTTGCATTGCCATTTAGTGTTCCTAATGATTTTTTTCCCCCTGTTTTGTCTCTGCAGGTAAGTGAACCTCCCATGTATCTTTCTCAGAAGCTGATTGCTGGTGTATGCGGTCACATCGCGGTACAGAGGTGCTGTATATTCACATCTGCATTGTCTAAATTGCTGCCTTTTGATTGTCCCAGTGGAAATTGGAAATGATCTGGAGATCTGGATACAGATTCTGTGATTTGTTTGTCATCTGAGTATTGCTAGTGAAAGTGTTGTAACCTATGGGGAGCAATTACAGCAAATATTTGCTTTTTCGTAATGAAAATATTTTAATTGCTGCTTTGGCATTGATATTTAGTTTTATAAAGCAGACCATACATGCATTGATCCTTCATCCGGCTGGTTAAATCAATGGGACATCCAAAACCATTGATTGATGCAATTGGTTAATTTGCCTACACTGAATAAAACAAGGAGTACTTTGTATTTTTCTCTGACTATAATAGACCAGAACAGCATTTTTGATGGGTACAACATTTATTGATGGAAGAGCTTATCAATTTAAAGTGAACAGTGCTGGGAAAAGCAACAGGTTCACTTCAATGCCAACTTCCTACCCATGGAGGGCTAAACCACAGTTTTATTTTATTCCAACCACCACCACCACCATCACCACCACCATCACCACCACCATCACCACCATCATCACCGCCATAATCACCGCCATCCCCATCATCACCATCACCACCACTTATAGAAAGGGGGAGAATTCCGTCGCTCCTAGCAGTGTGATGCCTTTAAAAAACAGATATAACGGTGGCACTAATAGCACTTCTAAAATAGTCTGTTGGTATAAAAAGAAGGCAGCCATCCTCAGAGGGTGTCCATTAGCTCTGTCAGAAGAAGTATACAGAAAAAGAAGAGGGTGGAGGCGCCAGCGGTGTCACATGACTGGACAGCGTGAGCTTCCTGTCATGTGACACCGCTGGGAGCCTGTGACACGAATTTCAAACATCCATCACACCATCCGGCCGAGAGACACATCATCAGAGCCTGCAGAGCGGCAACTTCAGACCCCAGGATACTACCATCCCAGATGGACTACATTGCCAAGTGAAGCAGTAAGTGGACAGACTACACTTACATGCTTTATCAAGTAGGATTTACACTGTTGGCGCCTCCACCCTCCTCTTTACCATCACCACCATCACCACCACCACCACCATCATCACCACCATCAACATCATCACCACCATCACCACCAACATCATCACCACCATCACCATCATCACCACCATCACCATCATCACCACCACCACCAACATCATCACCACCAACATCATCACCACCAACATCATCACCACCATCACCATCATCACCACCAACATCATCACCACCAACATCATCACCACCATCACCATCACCACCACCAACACACACTTAAGAAATCACTTATGAGACAGTGCTGGACCAATCATCAGGCACCAGAGCTGGCATATGGGAGGGGGGATGTGAGTCACGTGTTCCCCATACCCATATTGGTATGTCAGTTTGCACCTGGCCAATCACTACAAATTTTAGAGAAAATGGAAACAGAGGAAACCTATACTGTGTTGTACACTGTATACCAACCATTCTCAACTATGGTTCCGTGAAGCCATAGGGTTCCTCAAGAAGTTGCTAGGGGTTACTTGAGCTGTGGTGATTGATTTTCCATGTGATGGTGCCTTGATATTTTCAAGGTTCATCATCACTCTGAAGAGCTAATGGCATGATACCGGTTATCTTTATAGCTGACTGTAAGAGACCACCACTGTAAGGGACCATTGCAAGGGACACAAAGAGGGTGCTGGGGATGCCTATACTGTTTTGTATACTGTACTGTACAATGAGGGAGAAAATGGGGTACAGATTGTGTCTGTACTGCATTATATATTATTCCATACAAAAAGAAGACAGGGGTGCTGGGGATGCCTACATCGCATTATATATTGTACTGTACAAAAAGAAGACGGAGGGGTGTGGGGGATGCCTATACAGCATTTTATATTAGTCCATACAAAAAGAAGACCGGGGTGCTAGGGACTCCTGTACTGCATTATGTATTGCACTGTACAAAAAGACACAGAGGTGCTGGGATGCCTGTACTGCATTCTATATTATTCCATACAAAAAGAAGATGGAGGGGTTCTGGGGATGTCTGTACTGCATTGTCCATTGCACTGTACTGTAGAAGAGACAGAGGGGTGTGTTAAATTGTTTAGTAGTTTGATGGAGGCCAGAATATCACATCTATCTATATGGGCAAACATATCTGAGCACCCCTCCAAATGATTGAGTTCAGGTGTTTCCTTTGAAGGGTACTGTTAATACTAAAGCATACAGACATTTTAGATAATTTGCGCTTGAAGCAATAGGTTTAAGAAGAACCTTTTTTTAAAGAGCATGACTGTGCCCCTGTGAACAAAGTCAGCTCCATAAAGACATAGTTAGGTGAGTTTCATGTGTAGAAACTCAAGTGTCCTACACAGAGACCTGGCCTCAAGCCTACTGATCATCATCAACAAAGACATGGTTTGATGAAAGGAGGAAAGGATTGCCGCTACTCCCCAACAGCCCAGGTAAATAAATGATAAAGAGTAATAAGGAGTGGCCTCAGCCCACATGTGTCCACCACACCACACACCCTGATACATTTCACCCAGCCCACCGGGGCTTAGTCATAGTGTGGGACATATATAACAGGTTTATATGGTTTGATGAGTTTGGTGTGGAGGAACTCATGCATCCTGCACAGATACTTGACCTTAGCCCTGCTTATCATTATCCATAAAGACATGGCTTGATAAGTTCAGTGTGGAGGATCTCAAATGTCCTGCACAGAGACCTGGCTTCCACCCTACTGATCACCATCCATAAAGACATGGTTTGATGAGTTAGGTGTGAGGATCTCAAACGTCCTGCACAGAGACCTGACCTCAACCCTACTGATCACCATCCATAAAGACATGGCTTTATAAGTTCAGTGTGGAGGATCTCAAACATCCTGCACAGAGACCTGACCTCCACCCGACTGATCATCATCCAGAAAGACATGGTTTGATGAGTTAGGTGTGGAGGAACTCAAATGACCTGCACAGAGACCTGGCCTCCACCCAATTGATCACCATCCATAAAAACATGGTTTGATGAGTTTGGTGTGAAGGAACTTGAGTGGCTTTGACAGAACCCTGACCTCAACTCTACTGAACACCTTTAGGATTGACTTGAATGCCAGTTGCTGGGCAGGTCTTCTCACCCAACCTCACAAATGGTCTTTTGGCTGAATGGCCCCAAATTCCTACAGACACACTCCAAAATCTTATAGAAAACTGTCTTAAAAGAGTGGGGGCCGTAAAGGGAGGTCAACTCCATACTAGTGCCCATGGTTTTGGAATGGGGTTTCCTACAAGCTCATATAGGGGTGACGGTCAGATGTCCACAAATGGTTGGTCATTTAGTGTACATTCAGATATTCAGGGCCAATTAAGAAATTAGCATTAAGAAATTTGGAGAGCTACTCCAAAGAGAGCTATTGGAGAGCTTTGGAGAGCTTTGGAGAGCTTTGGAGAGCTATTCCATGATTATGGAACACCAAGGTTTTCCTTCAATACAGGATGTTCGGTAGCAACAGAACATCATTTCTTATAGACCATCCATTTATAGGGTGATAACGAACCCTCAAGTAACATTATTCAGAATAATATGAACTAATTACAGCACCCTATTCCTTGTACCTCATGCTCTGTGTTTTTTTGTGATGTGATAAACTGAATGTGAATTCCAGCTGCAATATGGCCAATACTAGCGGTGTGATATTAACTTGGAATAACTCTGGGGCACTGAGAAAACTAATCTAATTTGCAGTAATTGAAAGAAAATTAGATGGAGCAATATTGTGCACAAAGAGATATATTACTGTGAATGACCACTTAACTGTTATCTGTATAAAAACAGCATTGTCGTTCTGCGGAGAGCGGAGGACCGTGTCACAACCCACCTGCCTCGTGATAACTAATAGAAACTGATGTATACAATGAGGCTTTAACAAGGAAAAGCAATAAGTGACCTCATAGGCTAAGCTCCCCACTGTCTTTCATTTGAGACAAATTCCTCTTTGTCCAGGCGTGAGGTGTATAACGGAACCTGTACCATCTGGTTAGAGACACAGAGTGATTTTGTTGCTTTGTTGATTCAGCTTTCAACTACAAATGTTTCCCAATTTAAAGCAAACAGGAATGAGCAAAATTGAGAGTTTTAATTTCTTAAAAATTTTGGTAAAATTTGAAGAATTCAGCAAAAAATTTGGCCAAATCTATTAAGCCTTGTACACACGGCCGAGAATCTCGTCGCAAAAAAAAAACGTTGTTTTTCTCGACTGGTTACTTGTCAAGCTTGATGAGATTCTTGTCAAGCTTTCCTTGCATACACACTGTCAATCCAAAATCTCGTTGTTGTAAAGCGCGGTGATGTACAACACATACGACGGCAGTATAAAGGGGAAGTTCCATTCTCATGGCGCCACCCCTTGGGCTGCTTTTGGTGATCTCGTGTTACTGCGTGTTAGTAAATGTTTAGTGAGAGACGATTCGCGCTTTTCAGTCTTCGTGCTTTCAGTTCGTTACAGCGTGACGAATGTGCTATCTCCATTACGAACGCTAGTTTTACAAGAAGGTGCGCTCCCGTCTCATACTTGATTCTGACCATGCGCGGTTTTTGAAGACTCGGAAAAGCATGCACACAAACGTTTTTCTTGTCCAAATACAGTCTGACGAGAATCACGATGAAAAAAATGAGACTCCCGACGAGAAAAAAGAAAGCAGGTCTTCTTTTTTTCTCGTAGAGATTCTGGGCAGTTTCCTTGACGAGAAACCTGAAAGCCTCGTACACACGCATGGTTTTCTCAGCAAGAAAGCTCTGCCAGCAGTTTTCTTGTCGTTTTTTGCCGAGAAAAGCGGTCGTGTGTACGAGGCTTAAGAGTCAACAGAGAAGGCAAAATTAAAGCTTATCTTTGTTAAATAGAAAATGTGATTATAAATTTACTGTAAAGCAAAAATTCCCCCCATATGCCCTTTTCCGCTTCGTAGTAGCAACCCAACAAAATTCACTTAATTAATAACGTAATGATAATGCTGCCCCCGTAAAGCTGACTGAATTTAACTGGTTCTTCCACAAACAGTACAGAGGACACAAGTCACCCAAGCAACAGTCCATTCACTCTGGCTCCAGTAAACCATCTGGGGGTTGTCTTTTTAAGATTTAGGCCTCATGCCCATGGACGTTTTTTAGGTTGGACGTCTGGAAAAAGCGGCGTTAAAAACGCGATTTTTACCGCGTTTTCATTAGCGTTTTTGCGTTAGGTAGCGTTTGCAAAGGACTCTTGGGAAATCTAATGTCCAGACAGGAATTTCCTGTGTTTGCAGAGGTTACACTGTCCGATCATCTTCTTGCTGCAGCGTTTTTGGGCGTTTTTTAACGATTCATGTTTTTCAGCTCTAACGCAGACACCACGGAACGCCCTGGTCGTGGGTTTTTTTTACAGCTCAAGAACGCCTAGGTATGAATGAAGCATGAAGCCATAGACTAACATGGACAGGCGTTTTTAAGCTGTAAAAAACGCTCAAAAAAGCGGCTGTAAAAACGTCCGTGGGCATGAAGCCTTATTGCTTGAAGAACTTGTAACAGGAGAGGGGCATAGGATACTACACATTTTTAATTAAAAAAATCTGCTCCTAAAGTAAAGATGAACACTCCAGGTCTCTCACAACTGGAGACCATGGTGGCAAGTCACTCTGGCATCTGGTTACCTTGCTCAATGTACAGCTCCTGGTGCCCACTGCCCAGTGCAGTCTTCAGAACACTATATAGTCACAAGGATCACTTTAAGGGTCTTTACTCAGGACAGCACCCTCATTCCAGCTTCCTCTGGACACCATGCAGTGAAGGAGATGCTCATTCTCCAGACCAGATCCCTTGAAGAAATATTGCAATTAGGTCCAGGCTAACTCTATGTCCCAGCACTGCAGCAGCTGAGAACCTGCAGGACAACAATCCAGTCTTTAGGTTGCCTCAGGGGCAACAGCCCTAGGGTTGCCACCTGTCCAGGATTCACCCAGACAGTCCGGGTTTTGAATCATGTGCCTGGGTTTCAGACACGGGCACATTATTCAGCCCGGACTGTGGATCCCAGGCAGGATTGCTGGCTGCAGTTGTAAGCCGAGAATGTCGGTTACACTCTCTCTCACACTGCCTAGATCCAGAACTGACAGTACCCCCCATCCTCTCTGCAGAGACTGGTAAGTAGAGAGAGCGGATCTGATCCTCCTCCTCCCGCCCATCTCCCCCTGTGTCTGCCTGCCCACACTTCAATCCCCGGAAGTGCTGTGCAGGGGTATGTAGTTGGGAAATTTGAAGCCCAGCAGCCGCAGCTGGAGCTACATCCTGGATGAAAGATGGCGATGTCTGAGCCTCCATCCCTGGGTGAGTGAGATCACCATCCATCCCCTGTCTGGGACTGAAGTCTCCCCTCTCCCCTCCCTTCTCTCTCCTGTCTCTGAGTAAGTACACTAACGTGAGCGGTGCCCTGCAGGCTCTGATGTAAAGGGGGCTTTGGTGAGCAGACAACCTCTTATATCAGAGTTCCCCTTTACACCAGAGTCCACAGCTTCTCCCCCCATTATATCAGAGCCCCTCCCCTCAACTCAGGGTTCCCAGAGCACCCCTTACATCAGAGTTCCGCTTTACATTAGAGTTCACAGAGCTCCCCCTTACAATGTAAGTGAAAAATCTGCAGATGTAAAGGGGAACTCTGTGCATTTAGATATAAAGGGGAACTCTGTAAGCGGGGACTCTTGTTATTAACTCCATATGATTTATATGCGCCACTGAAGTGTTTGGGTTTGGCTTGAAGAAAAAGTGGCAACCCTAAACAGCCCCAAAGGATGGGAACTCCGCTTACCTCCAATGGGAAAGACAGACTGTCCAAACTATTTTCAGCCACCATCTGGGCACACCTCCCCAGGGATTGGCTAGGCCAAGATCAATATTCAGACTGGTCTGTTAAATTCTCCCTCCCTGAGCTCTAGAAACTTCTTCTAGAGGTAGGGGGAAGCAATCAAAATCCCAGCCTGTGAACCCCTGAATAGACCAAAACAAACAATCTATGCTCCCTTGATCAGTGCAGCCTATCAGTGCCCATCAGTGCAGCCTATCAGTTCCCATCAGAGCCCATCAGTGCAGCCTATCAGTTCCCATCAGTGCCCATCAGCGCAGCCTATCAGTTCCCATCAGTGCCCATCAGTGCAGCCTATCAGTTCCCACCAGTGAAGCCTATTAGTTCCCATCAGAGCCCATCAGTGAACCCAATAATTCCCATAAGAGCCCATCAGTGCAGTCTATCAGTTCCCATCAGTGCCCATCAGTGCAGCCTATCAGTTCCCATCAGTGCCCATCAGTGCAGCCTATCAGTTCCCATCAGAGCCCATCAGTGCAGCATATCAGTTCCCATCAGTGCCCATCAGTGAAGCCTATCAGTTCCCATCAGTGCCCATCAGTGCAGCCTATCAGTTCCCATCAGTGCAGCCTATCAGTTCCCATCAGTGCAGCCTATCAGTGCAGCCTATCAGTTCCCATCAGTGCCCATCAGTGCAGCCTATCAGTTCCCATCAGAGCCCATCAGTGCAGCATATCAGTTCCCATCAGTGCCCATCAGTGCAGCCTATCAGTTCCCATCAGTGCCCATCAGTGCAGCCTATCAGTTCCCATCAGAGCCCATCAGTGCAGCATATCAGTTCCCATCAGTGCCCATCAGTGCAGCCTATCAGTTCCCATCAGAGCCCATCAGTGCAGCCTATCAGTTCCCATCAGAGCCCATCAGTGCAGCCTCATCAGCCACATCAGTGAAGGAGGAAAATTACTTGCAGTAAACCCCCCTCCATCGCGGGGGTTACGTTCCAGACCCACCCGCAATAAGTCAAAATCTGCAAAATAGAAATACCCTATTTAAATACACATTAGGCATGTTTTTATAACTTTCACTGTACTTTAAAAGCATTTTAAGGTCTTTAAACACACTTTTAAAACAATAGAAACACATTTAAACACATAAAAGATACTGAGAGACATAGCAAGAGCAATGGAAAACACAAAAATATTTAATCAATAATGATTTAATCAATAAAATAATGTTAATAGGTCTTACAGAAAAAAACGCAATATACCGGGACCGCGAAAACTGAACCACGATATAACGGGGGTTTACTGTATTTGCAAAAAACAGAAACTAAGAAAAAATTTTTTTTTCTTTTTTAGTGTGTTTAGCAAAAAATAAAAACCCCAGTGGTGATTGAATACCACCAAAACAAAGCTCTATCTGTCCCCAAAAAACTGATAAAATTTTCATATGGGTACAGTGTTGCATGACTGCGCAATTGTCATTCAAATTGCAACAGCGTTGAAAGCTGGCCTGGGCAGGAAAGAAGTGGAAGTGGCCAGTAGGCAAGTGGTTAAATAAAAAAAAAAAAAAAAATAGCAGTCAGCATTGATTGATACGCAGGATATAAAAAAAAGCACAAGGAGCCGCGACAACATCTGTATGGAAATAGCACTGAATGTGCCCCACGCCATACGCACCACGAACACGTGTGACGGATCGCCTCCATCTTTCATTTCATTGCGCCCTCAGGACGCGGCGCAGTTGATTAGGAGTTTCAGTCGGTTTGATTGAATCTCATCGACTCACCTCGGACCGGGAATGCCCTTAAGTCTGCCGCGCTAATAACCATTGACCCGCGCCCGGCTTCCGGCATTGTAAATACACTTCTGGCTTCCAGAACCTTCCCTGCCCACCAGCTGCTACATGTCTGTGTGTAACTCCGCGCTAATCTATCAACGCTCGGCACAAACATACTGGGGGGACCTGTACACAAAGTAGGACAGGGTGATTTGTCTGGAAAGTGGAACAGGAAATGTTACATGCTATGGGAGATGTATTTATAACGGGAAGCGCGCTATTTTTACACCCGCCTGCACCTGGCAATGGGATCTCTCGGTTTAAAAAAGTGTGTGTCCAGGCCAAAATGATATTTTCCTCTCCCTTGTTCTATCATTGCGTTGAACTTTAAATTGGGCTTCCGTTTAACCACTCAAGGACCTTTTTCTGACACTTGTTGTTTACAAGTAAAAATCTGTATTTTTTTGGCCAGAAAATTGTAAAGTCTATTTTTTCCCCCCCAAAAAATGCACTTGAAAAAACGCTGCCCAAAAACCGTGTAACATAAAAAAAATGCAACGACCGCCATTTTATTCTTAAGGGTCTTTGCTAAAAAATAATAATATTAATATATATATATATATATATATATATATATATATATACATATATACATTTATATATATATATATATATATATATATATATATATATATATATATATTTATATATTGTGACAGCAGGAAGGTAAAGTCACCTGGTTGCATCCAGGGGGGTAGATATATTTCTCCCAGATTCAGGCTTTATGCCGACTTATACAACTAGGGAGGGAGTTGATGAAGCCCAGCTGAGGCTAGTGGGCTCATGGATGACTCATACCTCTAGGGAGAGGGCTGGGCGTCGTGCAGGCAGGGAGTTGATGAGACCAGCTGAAGCCTGTCAGTTCGTTTAAGGCCTCTATAAAAACTCCCAGATTCATTAGGTGTTTGCTCATGCCTGGAACCAGACCTGTGTGGACTGTCTAGGGAGAGTGAACCCCTGTGCGGTGAGAAAAAGCCTGTGTGGCTATTTGTTTGGACATTGACTAAACCAGGGACTTAGGGACTAGGACAGCACCAGGCTGATCCCAGTTGTTAGTTAGGAAACCTGCATGTTTAGTCAGAGGTCAAGCTGACCAGGATTTATTTTGTTTATGTTTCTTTTTTGGCTTTGCTGTGTTTTTGTCACTGTACATAGAGAAATAAACCGCACCTTTTGATTTTGAAAACCACAACCTCCGTCTGCTGGCCCTGTTTTTGTGTGGGGAGCCCAACCAGGGGGTCACACACACCCGCTACCGAGTTAACCCCCTCACAGTTGGTGGAGAACCAGTGGCAGTTTTTTTAAGCCAGCATGGAGGAGATACTGAAACAGCTGGCTCTAGCAAATGCCAATCAACAGCAGACAAATGCAGGTTTGCAAAGGAGCCTTGCAGCCCAGCAGCAAGCTCATCAACAGAGCCTTGCAGCCCAGCAGCAAGCTCACCAACAGAGTCTGGAAGCTCAGCAACAAGCCCAGCAGCAATCTGAGGCCCGCTTCATAGACCTGTTACAGAAGCAAGAGCAGAGACTACAACAAATGGAAGCAGTAATGCAGCAACGTCCGCAGACCAGTGAGGAAAGCCGTCCCACTAATACCGCGTCCTTTGGGGTGAGTCGTTTATTGACAAAAATGACTGGAGAGGATGATCCAGAGGTATTTTTGACCACATTTGAAAGGACTGCTGAAAGAGAAAAGTGGCCTGAGGAGCAGTGGGCTGGACTGGTGGCTCCTCTGTTAACTGGTGAATCGCAGAAGGCTTACTATGACCTAGAGCCTGACCAAGCAAAAGACTATGTGATGCTAAAAGCTGAAATATTGGCAAGGCTGGGTGTCACCCTGGCTGTCTGGGCTCAGCGTGTGCATTACTGGACTTTCCAGCTTGGAAAACCCCCCAGGTCTCAAATGTATGATCTCATTCACCTGAGCAGGAAGTGGCTACAGCCAGAGACTTTGTCCGCACCAGAGATTGTGGAACGTGTTGTAATGGATCGGTTTTTGAGAGCTCTTCCTACTGCCATCCAAAAGTGGGTAAGCCATGGAGACCCAGAGACGGCCGGTGGTCTTGTGGATCGTGTAGAGAAATACTTGGCTACAGAGAACCTGACGGCCTCTTCCAGAGACTCTCTGACTTTCCACCCTAAGACCAGATCATCCCCAGGGGCGGATAAGAGGATTCCAAGGGGTGAGGGTGGAGAGAGTGAGAGGGTGGGAGCTCTACCCAAAGTTTGGCGAGAACAGCCTGGGAAGTCAGGGGCTCAAGAGGCAGCCAAATGGATTGTTTGCTACCGCTGCCGGCAAGCGGGACATATTGCAGCAAATTGCCCGGTTGTGGAGGAACCCATGCAATGTGACTTTCTGACGGACCGACGTCAGTCGCTGTGTGCGACAGTCGCATGCACTGCCATTCGGGGAACTGAGAAACATTTATGCAAAATGTGTATTAATGGTAGAAATGTTGTGGTATTACTGGATTCAGGTAGCCTTGTGACCCTGATAAAGGCTGAATTAGTTAAAACAGAGGTCTCTGGGAATAGCAAGGTAGCTGTTATTTGTGTGCATGGGGACACCCGAGAGTATCCAGTGACTACAGTGTGTTTCGAGACCCCCAAAGGTACCCTCTCTCATCCAGTGGGGTTAGTATCTCAATTACCGCATGATGCCATTGTGGGAAGGGATTTTCCGAAGTTCTGGGAACTGTGGGATGATCCTGAGCCCCCCACTGGTGCCCCTATGTACCAGGAATGTGATAGCCAGAACTCCTCTGAGAGTGGTGAGGACTCTCCAGAATTTCCCTTGTCAGTATTGGCAGGGGAGACTCAAGAAACTGGAGAGGAGCCCACCTCCTCAGACGAAAACCTACCGTCTGTGGAGTTTTCTGATCTGGAGGTTCACAGGGAAAATTTTGCCACAGAACAGTTAAAAGACCCCGCCCTAATAAAGGCACGGGAAAACGTAGTGGAAATAGATGGCGAGTTAGTGAACCCAGATAATACCTGCACTTACCCATACTTCAGCGTAGAGAAGGACCTACTGTATCGGGTGGCAAAAAGGGCAGAAGAAACCGTTGAGCAGCTTGTGGTGCCCAAACCTTACAGGAAGTTGGTGTTGGAGTTGGCCCATGGGCACATTCTTGGAGGTCATCTGGGGACAGAGAAAACCCGAGAGAGGGTATTACAGAGATTCTATTGGCCTGGGGTGATGAAGGACATAGAAAATTATTGTTCCTCCTGCCCTGTGTGTCAGAGGTCGGCCCCGATGCCACATTTCCGTAGCCCGCTGGTCCCTCTACCCATCATTGAGGTCCCGTTTGAGAGAATCGCAATGGATTTGGTAGGTCCTATAATCAAGTCCGCTAGGGGGCACCAGTACATATTGGTTATAATGGACTATGCCACCCGTTATCCAGAAGCGATCCCTCTCAGAAATACCTCGGCCAAAACCATAGCCAAAGAGCTATCTCTTGTTTTTAGCCGGGTGGGTATTTGTAAAGAACTGCTTACGGACCAAGGTACACCCTTTATGTCCCGGGTTATGAAAGAGCTGTGTAAATTGTTCAAAGTGACGCAATTGCGTACATCTGTGTATCACCCCCAAACCGATGGGCTGGTTGAAAGATTCAACAAAACCCTAAAACAAATGTTGAAGAAAGTGGTGGATAGAGATGGAAGGGATTGGGACTGTCTACTTCCTTATTTGATGTTTGCTATTAGGGAGGTGCCCCAATCCTCTACGGGATTCTCCCCCTTTGAGTTACTGTATGGGAGACACCCAAGAGGGCTGTTGGATATTGCCAAGGAAACTTGGGAAAGTGAGAGTTCTCCCCACAGGAGTGTGATTGAGCATGTCGCCCTGATGCAAGATCGAATTGCACAGGTAATGCCCATCGTGAAGGAACATTTGGCCCAAGCGCAGTTGGCACAGCAGAGAGTGTACAACCGTGGAGCCAAGACCCGTACCTTTTCCCCGGGGGATAGGATATTGGTACTTGTCCCTACGGTTGAAAGTAAATTCCTTGCCAAATGGCAAGGCCCCTACGAGATAATGGAAAAAGTGAGCGAAGTGAATTACAAGGTCAGACAACCAGGAAGGCGAAAGCCCGAACAGATATATCACGTTAATCTGTTGAAAGCCTGGAGGGATAGAGAGTCCCTAGTCGCAGAAACTTGGTCACCAGCTCAAACTGGTTGCGTGATTCCGGAGGTTGGAATAGCAGCCACCTTGTCACAACCCCAACAACAGGAGGTTAAGGAGTTTGTGCTTCGCAACAAGGAGGTGTTCTCTGAGCAGCCGGGACAAACATCTGGGGTAGAGCATGATATTATTACCCCGCCCGGTGAAAGGGTGAAGTTAAAACCCTATCGGATCCCAGAGGCCCGACGGGAGGCAATACGGGAGGAAGTACAGAAAATGCTGAACTTAGGGGTGATAGAGGAGTCCCAAAGTGATTGGTCTAGTCCCATTGTGTTGGTGCCTAAACCGGATGGGAGCTGGCGATTTTGTAACGATTTTCGTCAGTTGAACAAAGTTACAAAATTTGACACCTACCCCATGCCACGTATAGATGAGTTGATCGACCGGCTGGGAACAGCCCGATACATGACGACTCTTGACCTCACAAAAGGGTATTGGCAAATCCCCCTGGCCAAGTCGGCCAAAGAGAAAACCGCATTTGTAACCCCAGACGGGGCGTTCCAATATAAGAGAATGCCGTTCGGGTTACAGAATGCGCCGGCCACATTCCAGCGGAAAATGGACCAGATACTGAGGCCCCATCGGAAGTATGCTGCGGCTTACCTGGATGACGTAATTGTCCATAGCACAGATTGGGCCTCACATCTGCCAAAAGTGCAAGCAGTCCTAGACTCTATCCGGGAAGCGGGGTTTACGGCTAACCCCAAGAAGTGTACCATTGGGCAGGAGGAGGCCAAATATCTTGGGTACACCATTGGCAGGGGAGTGATAAAACCCCAACTCAACAAAGTCGAGGCCATCCAGAGTTGGCCACGTCCCAACAGCAAGAAGCAGGTACGGGCCTTTCTGGGAATCGCGGGTTATTATCGGCGCTTCATTCCCCACTTTGCTTCTAAGGCTGTGCCCCTAACCAACCTGACGAAAGGGAAAGGGTCGGTCATGATTAAATGGACCCCCGAGGCTGAGGCAGCATTCCAATTCTTGAAACAAGCCTTATGTAGCCAGCCAGTGTTGTACTCACCTGACTTCTCTAAAGACTTTGTCGTACAAAGTGATGCGTCAGATGTGGGGTTAGGAGCAGTATTGTCCCAGGTCTGGAATGGGGAAGAGCACCCAGTCATTTACCTCAGCAGGAAGTTGAAGTCCCATGAGGTAAATTACGCCACGGTTGAAAAGGAGTGTTTAGCGGTGAAGTGGGCTCTAGATTCCCTTCGGTACTATCTGCTAGGTAGGCACTTTGACATGGTTACGGATCACGCTCCGTTAAAGTGGATGGCTCAAAACAAGGAGACAAATAGAAGAGTGAATAGGTGGTTCCTGGCCCTACAGGAATTCAACTTCACAGTAAAGCATCGCCCTGGCGTTCAAATGGGGAATGTGGATGCTTTGTCTCGAGTACATGAATGCCTGATTGCTGGTGTTCCAACCCCAAGGTTAAAACAAGAGGGGGGGGTATGTGACAGCAGGAAGGTAAAGTCACCTGGTTGCATCCAGGGGGGTAGATATATTTCTCCCAGATTCAGGCTTTATGCCGACTTATACAACTAGGGAGGGAGTTGATGAAGCCCAGCTGAGGCTAGTGGGCTCATGGATGACTCATACCTCTAGGGAGAGGGCTGGGCGTCGTGCAGGCAGGGAGTTGATGAGACCAGCTGAAGCCTGTCAGTTCGTTTAAGGCCTCTATAAAAACTCCCAGATTCATTAGGTGTTTGCTCATGCCTGGAACCAGACCTGTGTGGACTGTCTAGGGAGAGTGAACCCCTGTGCGGTGAGAAAAAGCCTGTGTGGCTATTTGTTTGGACATTGACTAAACCAGGGACTTAGGGACTAGGACAGCACCAGGCTGATCCCAGTTGTTAGTTAGGAAACCTGTATGTTTAGTCAGAGGTCAAGCTGACCAGGATTTATTTTTGTTTATGTTTCTTTTTTGGCTTTGCTGTGTTTTTGTCACTGTACATAGAGAAATAAACCGCACCTTTTGATTTTGAAAACCACAACCTCCGTCTGCTGGCCCTGTTTTTGTGTGGGGAGCCCAACCAGGGGGTCACACACACCCGCTACCGAGTTAACCCCCTCACAATATATATATATATATATATATATATATATAAGGTTTGGGGGTTCTAATTAATTTTCTAGCAAAAAATGACATATTCTTACTTGTAAACAACAAGTGTCAAATAAAGGTCCTTAACCACTTCAGCCCCGGAAGAATTGGCTGCTCAATGACCAGAGCATTTTTTGCGATTCGGCACTGCGTCGCTTTAACTGAAAATTGCGCGGTCGTGCGACGTTGCACCCAAACAAAATTGACATCCTTCTTTACCCACAAATAGAGCTTTCTTTTGGTGGTATTTGATCACCTCTGCGGTTTTTATTTTTGCGATACAAACAAAAAAAGTGTGACATTTAAAAAAAAAAAAAACACAATCTTTTGTACTTTTTGCTGTAACAAATAGCCCCATTTTTTTTAAAAAAAAGCATTTTTGTTCATAGTTTAGGCCGATACGTATTCTTCTACATATTTTTGGTAATAAAAATAGCAAAAAGCGTATAGTGATTGGTTTGCGCAAAAGTTATAGCGTCTACAAAATAGGGAAGAGATTTATGGCATTTTTTTTTTTTTACTAGTAAGGGCGGCGATCAGCGATTTTTATTGGGATTGCGATATTGCGGCGGACAAATCGGACACTTTTGACACATTTTTGGGATCATTGGCATTTATACAGCGATCAGTGCTATAAAAATGCATTGATTACTGTACAAATGACAGGGAAGGCGATCAAGGGGTTAAATGTGTTCCCTATTGTGTGTTCTAACTGTGGGGGGGATGGGACTGACTAGAGGAAAAGATTGATACATAGTATGAACACACACAATCAGTCTCCTCGCCCCTGAGAGAACTGAGATTTGCATGTTTACACACACACATCCCCGTTCTCGTTCTGTAACGAGTAATCACGGGTGTCGGCTCCGGGAACATGCTTCGGGCACGCGCGCGCGCCTCCAGCGGCACATGTCTTAAAGAGCCGACGAACAGCTACGATGGCTCACGCAGGGGGGGGGGGGGGCAGTCTGCCGCAGTATAACTGAGGCGGCTGGTCCGGAAGCGGTTAAAAATTAGAAAACCGCAGAGGTGATCACATTTTTTTGTATTGGGTATGTTTTATAGCAGAAAGTAAAAAAAAATATATATACCGTATATACTCGAGTATAAGCCGAGTTTTTCAGCCCTTTTTTTAGGGCTGAAAGTATACCCCTCTCAGCTTATACTCGAGTCAGTACCTGAAAAACGTGAAGTTCCGTGGCCGGCGTCCATTGTTTAAATCTAGCGCCTTTCTCCCTGTCCCTTCCGCGATAGTCGTTTCCAGCAAACACTGTGTTGAGTGTTGCACCTATCACGGAGGTCCTCTTGTCCGACGTCCATGATTGGCGGAACACTGAACACAGTTTCTGCTGGGAAACGGAGTCAGAGAATGAGAGGACCTCCGTGATAGGCGCAACACTCAACACAGTGTTTGCTGGAAACGCCTATCACGGAAGGGACAGGGAGAACGGCGCGAGATTTGAACAATGGACGCCGGCCGCGGAATTACAAGATTTTCAGGTACACTGACTCGGGCACAGGGAGGCTGCAATGGACACAGTAGGGGGGCACAGTGAGGTGACAATGGGCAGTGAGGTGAAAATGGGCAGTGAGGTAGCAGAGTGAGATGGCAATGGGCACAGTAAGGGGCACAGTGAGGTGACAATGGGCAGTGAGGTGGCAGAGTGAGATAGCAATGGGCACAGTAAGGTTGGGCAATGGGCACATTTCCTCCCCTTATACTCGAGTCAATAAGTTTTCCCATTTTTTTGTGGTAAAATTAGGTACCTCGGCTTATACTCGGGTCGGCTTATACTCGAGTATATACAGTATATATTTTTTTAAATTGTTGTATTTTTCTTTTGTTTATAGCAAAAATAAAAAACGCAAGGTGATCAAATGCCACCCAAAAAAAAGCTCTATTTGTGGGGCAAAAAACAAGACATTTTATTTTATTTGGGTACAGCGTTGCAATTGTCAGTTAAAGTAACGCAGTGCCGTATCGCACAAAACATTACCTGATCATGAAGGGGGGGGGGGTAAAACCTTCTGGGGCTGAAGGGGTTAAAGCATGACATATTAGGTGTTTATTTATTCAATGTAAAATCTTCTTTCATATCATACAAAAAAATTGTGGTGTGTATATATTATGAAAGAAGATTTTACACCGAATAAATAGAGATGCGTTTTTTTTTTTTTTTTTAAAGGACCTTTTACTGACACTTGTTGTTTAAGTAAAATCTGTACTTTTTTGCTAGAAAATTAATTAGAACCCTCAAACATTATATATATATATATATATATATATATAAATATAAATATATAAAACTGCTGCCCAAAAACCGCGCGACGTAAAAAATTGCAACGACCGCCATTTTATTCTCAATGGTCTCAATGGTCTGCTGCGGTTTTTGGGCAGCAGTTTTTCAAACGCAATTTTTTGGGGAAAAAATACACTTTAATGAATAATATTAAAAAAAATATATACATATACCACAATTTTTTGGTATAATATAAGAGAAGATTTTACACTGAATAAATAGATACCTAATATGTCATGCTTTAACCTCTTCTTTGCTAGAAAATTAGGACCTTTTACTGACACTTGTTGTTTAAGTAAAATCTGTACTTTTTTGCTAGAAAATTAATTAGAACCCCCAAACATTATATATATATATTTTTTTTAGCAGAGACCCTTTGGCAAAAAAATGGCGGCCGTTGAAATTTTCTATGTCACGCGGT
This sequence comes from Rana muscosa, assembly GCA_029206835.1. Lineage (NCBI taxonomy): Eukaryota > Metazoa > Chordata > Amphibia > Anura > Ranidae > Rana > Rana muscosa. The sequence continues at coordinate 33,078,311 of CM055117.1, read as the reverse complement.
TTTTGGGCAGCCGTTTTTCAAATGCAATTTTTGGGGAAAAAATACACTTTAACGAATAATAATAATAATAATAAAAAAAAAACATAATATATATACCACAATTTTTTTGCATATTATGAAAGATGATTTTACACCGAATAAATAGATACCTAATATGTCTTGCTTTAACCTCTTCAGCCCCAGAAGATTTAACCCCCCTTTCATGACCAGGCCATTTTTTGCGATACGGCACTGCATTACTTTAACTGACAATTGCGCGGTCGTGCGATTCTGTACCCAAATAAAATTTGATGTTTTTTTTTTTTCTCCCACAAATAGAGCTTTCTTTTGGTGGTATTTGATGACCTCTGTGGTTTTGATTTTTTTGCACTTTAAAAAAAAAAAAAAAAAAAATTTGAGAAAAAAAAAACAATATTTTTTACATTCTGCTAGAAAATAAATCCAATAATAAAAATTAAAAAAATCGAATGTCTTCATCAATTCAGGGCAATATGTATTCTGCTACATATTTTTGGTAAAAATCCCAATAAGCGTATATTGATTGGTTTGTGCAAAAGTTATAGCGTCTACAAAATAGGGGATATTTTTATTTATCAATGACTTATAGCGGGACTGCGATATTGCGGCGGACAATTTGGACACTAACTGGCACTTTTTGGGAACCAGTGACACTAATACAGTGATCAGTGCTAAAAATATGCACTGTCACTGTACTAATGACACTGGCTGGGGGGAGGTTAACATCAGGGGCAATCAAAGGGTTAACTGTGTGCCTAGCCAGTGTTTTTGTGTACCGTGTGGGAGGTGGTTTTACTAGGGGAAGGCTTGGATCCATGTCCCTGCTTTGTAGGAACACAAGATCCATGCCTTCTCTACTGACAGAACGGTGATCTGCCTTGTTTACATAGGCAGATCGCGGCGCCCCAGACCCAGAAGTGTCGGATCACGTACTAGGTACGTGATCTGGCGCAGCAGTGCCACATTGCTACTTTGCCACTAAGTAAAATACGGACGGCAAGTGGTTAATCAAACGCATATTTCAAGGGGGGGGGGGGGAATACACCAAAATGAATTTTAGCGCAAACAAACAGAATATCATACCCATTTTTTTGGGCAAAATATAAAAGATTGGGTTACATTAAATAAATAGATACCAAACATGTCAAGACTTAAATTTGCACATGCTTATGCAATCGCAAAAAAACAACGGAATCCAAAAATTCTCCATAGGCAACGCTTTAAAAGCCTTTACAGGTTATCAGTTTAGATTAGACTTAAGCATGAATGAGGGTTCTAGAGTTATTGCTCTCACTCCGACGCTCATGACGATACCTCACACGTGTTGCCCAATTGATTTTTACATACACATGTACGCAGGGCCGGTGCTACCACTAGGCAAACTAGGCAGCCGCCTAGGGCGCACTGCTGCCTAGGGGCGCCCGGCCGCGAGTTTCCCTCCGCGTCTGCAGGCTGCAGCATGTAACTAACTCAGTCTCAGGCAGCTGCTCCGTCCGACTGGTAAGTGTAATTAGAGGTGCAGCGCAGTACTGGAGCCAGCGCTAGAGGAAGCAGAGCCAATGCTTCCTGTATAGCACCGCCTCCTCTCACATGGGCAGGGCAAAGGGGTGGAGCAAATGGGGGGGGGGGGCGGAAAAATTAGTTTGTCCTACCCTTCACTTTTTATATGGGGTGTGCACAGGGGTGCTTCAAATTTTTTTTTATTATTATTTTTATTTATTTTATATATTTATTTTTTATTATATTTTTTAATTATTTACTATATATATATATATATATATATATATATATATATATATTTATTTTTGTTCTTTCTTTTTTACTTTATTGCTATCACAAGGGATCTAATAAGCCCCCTATGTGATGACATAGGCAGTGGACAGGTTCTCTTTATGGAGATATCAGGGGTCTGGTTAGACCCCCCAATGTTCCCCCCTGCCCTCCAATGCAACTATTTAGGCACAGATCGTGCTTGAATAGCTGCATACTCATCTACACTGGCCGAGGAATGACAGTTGTGACCAGTGTTGGGACAAGGTCATCTAAAGCCCAGGGAAAACATGCCAAATTGTGCAAAAGTCCCCCCCACAAAAATGCTGAACACTAATCCGAATGCTTACCCCTAAAGTGTAAATTCCCCCCCTCCCAGTACAAATCCACCCCCCTGCTGTAAACCCTCCTCTCAGCACAAATCTTCACCCCCATCCTCCAAATGCCCCCCCCCCCCAAAAAAAAATCACTCCTTCTAGCATAAATTCTCTACCCCTAAAATTTGCCCCCCTTATACTACACTTCTATTGCCCCCTCCCAACACAAATCCCCCTAAATCACCACTTTTAGCACCCCCCCTCCAGAATTTCCCATCCTAGAACAATACTTACCCCTGCTGCCCCTCCAAATTCCCCTTTCCAACACAAATCCCCCCCCATACTCTTTGTACCCCCCCCCACCTCACATTATTCCACAGTGCCCTCCTGCCCACCCCTTGTCCCGAACCCTGGTTGTGACCCCGGAAGTGGCGTAGCACGCGTTGCGGGTCATTAGTCACAGAAGGGATCACGGAACACATGTTCCTCAAGTTCTTCCTGCTCTCACTAGGCAAGCTGTGTCCCCGTCCCCCCCCCAGTCCTGAGCTCCCTGAAAGAATATTAGAACCCGGAAACCACCATAGTGCTAGACATGTGCACTGCCAAAACATTTGTTAGTTTCATTATTTATTTTTTCCTTTTTTGGGGTCATTTGTTATGATCGCAATTCGTAAATTCGAAAATTTGAAAATCCGAAAATAAGAAAGAAAATCAGAAAATTCGAAAGAATAACTAACTAAGTAACTAACTAATAATAACTAACTATTCAATTATAGGCATTGGAATTTCCTTTCAAGTGTGGTTGTTAGTGGACGTAACGAATACAAATTTATCCGAAGTTACGAATTATCCGAAATAACGAATGCTGTATCTAAACGGAACTAATTAATAATAAATAATAATAATAATAATGATAATAAAACATTTTTATTATTATTATTATTATTATTATTATTATTATTGTTATTAATTATTATTAATTCATTACATTACATTCGTTTAAATAAGGCATTCGTTATTTCTGATTATTCGTAACTTCGGATAAATTCGTATTCGTTACATTCATAAACAGTCAAACTTGAGAGGAAATTCCAATACCTATAATTTAATAGTTGGCAATAGTTCAGTTTATTATTAGTTAGTTATTATTTCAGATTTTTGTAATTTTTTGGGTTTTCGGATTTTCAAATTTTCAAATTTTCAAATTTTTGAATATTTAAATTTATTCTGAAAAAAATGTTAAACGGGTTTCCGTTAATTCGGATATTTCTGAATTAACAAATTTGTTGAAATTTGTTGAATTTTTAAAGCATTTGTTGACATTCGTTAAAAAATTAATTCGGAACTAAACGAATTGCACATGTCTAATGGGTGCCCCTGGCCAGGGGGAGAATTGGGAGCCCCATAAAAGTAACCAGGCACCAGCTGCCTGGTTCATTTTATTTGGAAATCCCATTGCCAGCCCCTAAGTTGGTACTAAGCTAAGGTGACCAGATTTTTAAAATGAAATCCGGGGACATATTTTTATTTTTATTAGTAATGGCGGCAATCAGCGACTGTCTGCCCATCGCCGCCGCCTCACAGCCTGTCAAGTCTCACCCTCCGGGCCCCGGATACTACTGGGTGGGGTGCGGAGGAAGATCACTCCACCAGGGAAGGCAAGGAGATAAGCAGGCAGGCGGCTGGCCGGGACTTGAGCCAAGGCAGAAGAACATGCGAGCGGAGCTGAATGGGAGCCTGAAACTGAAGAAATTTTCCCTCCGCTCCGACCAGCACATGATCCTCAGAAAGGGGCACAGATAATGGAAAAAAATACACCCCCCTAAGCTAGTAGGAGCGGCGGAGCGCGGGGGGGGGGGGGGTGTAATTCATGTTTTTTTTTTTTTTATCCTGCACTGACTGTCTATGAAATTGCCCCAGCCCCTGTTCAAATCCAATCCGGGGACAAAACCGGGGACAGACTTGGTCCGGGGACAGTGTCCTCAATCCGGGGACTGTCCCCTGAAACCGGGGATGTCTGGTCACCCTATACTAAGCTCACAGCTTGACCACTTGTCTACCATGCCATTTATAAACGTAGCTTGGTAGCCAAGTGGTTAAAGGAGCTGATCCCATGATCCCAGTACCGTAAGGGAATCTCACAAAGCCGAAAGCAGACACGTCTTCCCACGGTGTCAGCAGGGCATCTGTATGTTTGTAATAAACATATCACTGGGATATCTGATGTGATGTACGGTGAAGCTACCACTTTGCACAGGGCGCAGCCTACGCCGCAGTGACTCATACATTACCCGCTCATACGTGCGTTCAGCGCTTGGTGACCTTGCTTGTCTTGTATGAACGACCTACTCTCTCCCAGACTTCATTTTATCAACTCTTAAGCTAGCTGTCTCCCATTACGTGCCGTATGGAGCTCTAATTCTGCTCAGACCTTTTTGCGATGCCTAATGGGAGTTGAGATTCCCACGTCTAATTGGGGCCTGAAATGCCCTAATCTAATTGTAATCCACTCACAGGCGGCTCCTTTCCAATGGGAACGTGGCATGCTTCGTGTCTCAGATACTCTAAGTCATTAGTCATTAATGGTACAAGACGAAGATGGTTTCCTAAACTCAGTTGATAGGGCCCAAAGCTCTCTGTATCGGGATTTCCTTTCAAAGAGGAAAACAATTAATTGAGAGTGAACGGATAATAGATTGCCTGATTTGCTTTACCGTTTATTAACCCTTTCAGGTCAAAAAGTCGCCAAAAGGTCTCCATGAAAAACATTCTTTGGCCCGCCACATTCAGCTACTGCCTGATTTCTAATACTTGTTCACTGTGGGTTTTCCACACCAATAATGTACTACTAAAAAAAAAAAAAAATAGGGATCAATAAAGCAAGATTATTTGAGTAAAATGAATAAATGTAATTTAAATGTTTTAAAAACAAAAAAATGCACAAATGGTGACATTTTACACTGTGAACTATGTACAGTATACCCAGTTAGTCTCCTGAGGAAGTAGCTGATTGGCTCTTGAAATGCGTAGAGTCAATCTCAAGTTGTTAAAATCTCCCCTCTACTTCTTTATCCCTTTTGAATATTGTTAAATACTTAAAATGTACAAAATCATACAAATAGGTCTCCCTATGTAGGCCAAAAGGGAAATGAGAGATTGACTCAACAAGTTTCAAGCAATTCAGCCACTTCCTCAGGAGGCTGACTGGGTATACTTAGTTCACAGTGTGATATCAAAATAGTCAGTACAACCCAACCCTCCCTTTACATAAGAGTCCCCTGTGCATTAAAGTTCCCATCAGATTCCCCTATACATCATAGTTCCCATCAGAGACACCCCATCAGAGTCCCCCCTGTCAGACTTCCCTCAACAGAGTTCCCGTCAGAGTCTCATCCATCAGAGCCCCCTTCATCAGAGTCCCCCCATTAGAATTACCTCATCAGAGGCCCCTCATCAAAGTCCTCCTCATCAGTGCCCCCAAAAGGGAAATGAGAGATTGACTCAACAAGTTTCAAGCCATTCAGCCACTTCCTCAGGAGACTAACTGGGTATACTTAGTTCACAGTGTGATATCAGAGTCGGTGGCTGCAGTACTGGAATGAGCAATGGTAGGAGGCATAGGCTGCTGGTGATAGGCTCCTGGAGAGGTTGGTACAATCAATTTTCTATTTCAGGCAGGATTTTTAAAGCTACTCACAGGGTTGCCTAAATTCTCTGCATCAATGGTTTGTCCGCCCCTACTTTCATGACCAGGGGCCATTGATGCTTTGATCCCCAGACAACTTTAATCTGTACCAGTTTACAATATTTCCTTGTAATTGTTTTAAATACTTGGAGTTTTGTTTGCTATGAAGACCAGCTATAACAGACCCTAAGTTACTTTTTAGTGTATCCCTATAGCATAACATAGACCATTGTCAATGTTTATTTGCTAGGATAGGATAGAGTGTGTGTGTGTGTGTGCATATTGGCAATACTCTGCATGTCTTGTATTGAATTCCTGCAATTGCCTTAAATACCTGGAGTCCTGTTTGCTATAGAAATCACAGACCAGGCATAACAGAAGCTAAATTATTTTTAGTGTATCCCTATAGCAAAGCTTAGACCACATGTGTCAAACACAAGGCCCGTTTGCTGAAAATTACCCATCAGGCTATTTTATGTGGCCCTCACACCTCTCCTGCAGCTGTGGCAGCACCCTCATCCTCCCTCCTTCTTTTATCATCATGTGGCAGTAGAAAGGAGGACGGAAATCCTCCTACAGATCCTGCACCTCTCTGTGCAGCCGCAGCACCCCCTCATCTCCACCTCCCCTGGTCTCAGCATTCAGCAGACTCCAGAAGCTGACTTCAGCCCTCCTCTGGTCCTCCTCCAGACCCTGCAATTTCTGCTTCTGAGCTCTGCCCCCAGCTTATTCCCAGCAGCAGCACAAGGTAAGGGAGGTGTGCTGTCATGTAAGGGAGGGTGGGGGACTCTTGACTTCAGAGGGTGGGGGTGCTCTTGACATCTAATGTAAGGGGGGGGGGGGTGCTGTGGACATCTGATGTAAGGGGGGGGAGGGTGCTCCGGACAACTGCTTATAATTATTATGAGAATAATACAATTATATGCCAGTTGAAAAGGGGGGTCACACACTGCTGGTATCATCTAAAAGAAACTTGGATGATACCAATGGAGACAATGGAAGAGCCATGTTCTGTCTGAGTAGTCTGCAATAAAGTTTCTTGTGAATGATACCAGGGGTTTGCGACCCTCCTTTTCAGATATGCAGCATCTGTTACAGGAGTGTGAGTGGGCTCCGTGCCAGTCTGCACCTGTCCTTCACAGCTTATGTCTTAAGTCATTACTAAAACCAGTAATAAATTATTTAATAAGATCAGGGCTTTTTTTCAGCGGGAACGCGGGGGAACGCAGTTCCGGCACCTCCTGGACTGACTGTATGTAATGGCAAGGGGTGCTGGGGTGTACTGCAGGGTATTGAAGCTCACTGCTGGCGGATCTATTCTAGCTTGAGGGGATGTATTTTTGCAGGGGGGGTCTATTGTTGCTGATGAGGTCTAGTGTGGCTGGTGGGGGACCTATTGTTTCTGGGGGGGTCAGTTGTTGCTGAAGGAGATCTACTGCTGGGGGAGGGGTCTATTGTTGATGGCTGCCAGAGAGTCTAATAATGCTGGCTGTGCGGAGATCTGTTGATGCTGCCGGGAGTCTATTGTTGCTGGGGGGGGGGATTTTGTTGTGGGTGGTACATTGTTAGGGGGATCTATTGTTGCTGGCTGAAGGGGATCTATTTTACTACTTTTCTTGATATCATTACCAAATTCCATACAAATTACTTAGCACCACAAAATTATACTTGGTTCTGTGTTGTCTAAAAGGGGCGGTACTGGGAGGTGGGTAGAGGATGGAACCAAGGGACGGTGCTCGGAGGTGGGTAGGGGCGGAGAAAACAAGTTACTCGGAAAAGGGGAGTTCCTGCACCTATTGTCTGAGAAAAAAAGCCCTGAATAAAATAAAGAGTAAATGCATTTATTAAGTCTTACAGATACAACCGGTCCTTTGAGGGCAATCAACTTGTGTGACTTCCTCGTTTGTCAACATAGACAACTAGAGTTACAGCCAATGGAGATAGCGCTATATCCGAAGACTCACTTGCTAGGCGTATCAAGGTGTTACGCACCTGTATGAGGAGCTCAAGATGGTGAGCATGTCCTCTTGCACAATTTCCATCTGAGCATCTCTTAAAAGTTGAGGCAGGAACTGTTAGGACAGCAGAAAGGTGCAGGTGGCAGGAAGCTAGAACAGCGGACTTGAACCTGGAAAGGCTGGCATCAGATAAGCAGAAACGCAGTGATGAGGGCAGCCACTTCATCCAGACCAGTAGAGAGTAGAGCCAGGTCACAAGCTCTGTAACAGCCAGGCAGAAAAGCACCAATTTATGAGTTGGCTCAGGGTCAGATATGAGCAAAGGTAGGCAACGGGGCACAGACTGATAGGCAAAATCTTAGTCAAGGGTCCAGGCCAAGGTCAGAAACACAGGTAGGCAGCATGGTATCAAAGTTGGACAGCTGCGCACCAAAGAGGCAGCCTGGTCCTAATGCCAAAGAATGGCTTCAGCCTAGTCTCCTTCCAGGCTACGCTTTGCTAACCATAGCATAAGTCCATAGGAGGGTGAAACGCATTGGAGGGGCATGGCCTGGGACGGGTCTAGGCTGAAGCCATTCTTTTACATTAGGACTGGTTTGCCTCTTTGGTGTGCGGCTGTCCACTTTCTTTACCAAGAGTTGAAATTGAAGCGCCACACCGTTGTTAAGAGGTCCAGAAACAACTTTATTCCATTAAAGGTCAGGGATACGATTCAAAAAGTATCCAATGCGTTTCTGGGGTATTTCTTTCCAATGTGTGTGCTGACTAGGCCTGTGCGTTTTCATGCTGAATTCACACTGAAAAAAATACCATTGTAGGTCCAGTTCACTTCTGGTTTGTGCACTTTGTTGCCAGTCAAGCCCTGATGAAGGGGGCACTAAGACCCCCGAAACACGTTGGCTACTTTTTGAATTGTACCCCTGACCTTTAATGGAATAACGTTGTATCTGTACCTCTTAGCAGTGGTGTAGCAGTTCAATTTCAACTAATTTTACATCACACTACAAGACTCGGAGATGGTGGAGATCCTCTGGGGTGTATAAGCCGCCTGCCCAGAAACCAGATCATCTACACCAGCAGTAATTACCTTAAGATAACAATACCAGTAAAATCAACCTACGGGTCCAGCGCTATCTTTCCACTTTCCTCAACACTTTTGTTACCAGGCTTTCACTGCAAGCTTAGACAAACTTTAATTGGAGGCTGGCACCTGTCAGTGGTGCATCTGTGCGGCACTCCATGGGCTTTTACCAGTTTTACAAGAAGGCAGCAGGCATAAACAGGCACGGGTAATCCAGAAACAGATCAGACGAAAGCTAGGTCAATAACAGAATCAAACAGGGTTCAGGATCAAGGATGACAGAGATACAAGCTGAAAGACCATTTAGCAATGATCCCATGCAGGCCTAAGGTTTAAATAGTCCAATATACACCACCCCCAACACCACCACCACTTCCACCACCATGACCACCACTTCTACCCTACCACCACTTCCACTGCACCACCACCACTACTTCTACCCCACCACCACCACCACTTCCACCACCATGACCACCACTTCTACCCTACCACCACTTCCACTGCACACCACTTCAACCCCACCGCCACCACCACTTCCACTGCACCACCACTACCACTTCCACCACCATGACCACCACTTCTACCCTACCACCACCACCACTTCCACCACCATGACCACCACTTCTACTCTACCACCACCACCACTTCCACCACCATGACCACCACTTCTACCCTACCACCACTTCCACTGCACCACCACTTCTACCCCACCACCACCACCACTTCCACCACCATGACCACCACTTCTACCCTACCACCACCACCACTTCCACCACCATGACCACCACTTCTACCCTACCACCACTTCCACTGCACCACCACTTCTACCCCACCACCACTACCACTTCTACCCCACCACCACCACCACTTCCACCACCATGACCACCACTTCTACCCTACTACCACTTCCACTGCACACCACTTCAACCCCACCGCCACCACCACTACCACTTCCACCACCATGACCACCACTTCTACCCTACCACCACCACCACTTCCACCACCATGACCACCACTTCTACCCTACCACCACTTCCACTGCACCACCACTTCTACCCCACCACCACCACCACTTCTACCCTACCACCACCACCACTTCCACCACCATGACCACCACTTCTACCCTACCACCACTTCCACTGCACCACCACTTCTACCCCACCACCACCACCACTTCCACCACCATGACCACCACTTCTACCCTACCACCACCTCCACTGCACCACCACTTCTACCCCACCATGACCACCACTTCTACCCTACCACCACTTCCACTGCACCACCACTTCTACCCCACCACCACTACCACTTCTACCCCACCACCACCACCACTTCCACCACCATGACCACCACTTTCACCCCCACCCCCACCACTTTCACCCCACCACCACTTCCACTGCACCACCACTTCTACCCCTCAACCACTTCCACCACCACTTTCACCCAACCACCACCTAAAAATAAATAAATAGTACACTAGGTGTCCATATCTGTGGTCGATGTGCCCGTGTATCGATCGGAACCCAGTTGTTCACGCGCTCGTATGCACATGCATGAAGATAAGCATGATCTCCTTGATGGCTGCCATGAGGTTCCTGACACAAAGACTATAGACAATATTCACTATTCAATAACCAGACCCGCTGATTGAGAATTTCGTTATTCTTATATTGTACAAAATATTTTTGTGTGGTCCAAACGCTGTCACACGGTTTGTACACTTTGCGCTGGAAACAACAAAACGAAAAAAAATAAAAATAGAAAAAATCCCAGAGCGCCAGGATGAGCACAAGGGGGCATTCTTGGCAGGCAATGTCTAAACAACGAATGCCATCAGCTTTTGTTTATTTCCAAGCAAACTGGATGGACGGTTAGTTCTCTTTCTCTGAGAAATGTGGATTTCTTGGCTTAAACCTTTTTTAGCCGACCATTGTTCAGATATGTTATTTTGTTTTCCCCCACTCAAAAAAAAAAAAAAAGGATTTATTTGAATGTAATCAGAACGCATTGAGAGGATTCTTCCGCGTCCAACTTGGGAAATGTTTGGCTGCGATGATAAAGTTGTCTCATACGTGAACATGGCTGCCAAAGAGAACGGGGCTTGGTGTGCCAGTCAATAAATAGCAGAGAGCCTGCGACGTTTGGCTCTGCCAGGGGAACGCGTATCATTCTTATTGTATCAGGGGACCCATCGAGCTGTCAGCTGTGTTTGTGTTTTTTTTTTTTTTGTGAGTAAGGCTTGTCACTATACCAAACGCGATTGACGGCGCCCGGGCATGTTTGTGTATTACGTACCTGACATTGTGACTGACAAAGTTTTCGCTTTTTACAAATGTGTATGAAAAGCGAGACAGACAACAAACTCTTGGATGAGATTACGAGTTGGAAGAAGTTAAATGGCATCTTTAGGCACCGAGTCAGATTTATTGGAGGCTGCTGGTGTTAGCCAGGAAAAATCTGCAGCTGTGTTAAAGTGGATCAAACGCCAAAACTTTTTATTGATCTTTTTTCGTTTTGGATTGATTGGTAAAAACAAGGTGCTGGATTAGAACTTTTGTTGTGGTTGGTCCGATTATAACAGAGTAGACCTGGGCGCCGTCAATAAATTTGTTTTGTTTCGTTCCGTTTCGTATTGGCAGAAAATTAGTATTTCGTAATTCGTGTCCGAAATTCAATTTGGATTCATGCGAAATACGAATTTTCGTTAGATTCGTAACATTTTCGTAAAATTACGAACATTTGTTATGATGAATTTAACCCATTCCATACAGGGCACTTATACACCTTCCTGCCCAGACCAATTTTCAGCTTTCAGCGCTGTTGCACTTTGAATGATAATTGCGCGGTCATGCTACGCTGTACCCAAACAAAATTGTTATCATTTTGTTCCCACAAATAGAGCTTTCTTTTGGTGGTATTTGATCACCTCTGGGATTTTTATTTTCTGCAATTTTTTTTTTAAAAAGACCGAAAATTTTGAAAAAAATAAGTTTTTTTTGGGTTCAGTTACAAAACGTTGTAAATAAGTACATTTTCTCCTTCACTGATGGGCACTGATGGGGCTGCACTGAAGGGCACTGATGGGCACCGATGAGGTGGCACCAATGAGGTGGAACCGATGAGGTGGCACGGATGGGCACTGATGATGGGCACTAATGGGCACTGATAGGTGGCACTGATATGCAGCACGGATGGGCACAGATAGGCGGCACGGATGGGCACAGATAGGCGGCATGGATGGGCACAAATAGGCGGCATGGATGGGCATGGATAGGCGGCATGGATAGGTGACATGGATGGGCACTGATAGGCGACATGGATGGGCACTGATAGGTGGCACGGATGGGCATGGATGGGCACTGATAGGTGGCACGGATGGGCATGGATGGGCACTGATAGGTGGCACTGATGTACTGTAATGCGTTGTACTAATGGATGCCAATCAGTGCCAAACAATAATGCCTGCCAATCAGTGGTGCCCATTGTGGGCACTGATTGGCATCCATTGTGGGCACTGATTGGCATCCATTAGGCATCCATTAGGCATTTCTGATTGGCATCCCTGCTGGTCTAGGGTGGCATACCTTATTGTGGGCATCCCTGGTGGTCTAGTGGCATCCCTGGTGGTCCAGTGTGGGCATCCTCGGGGGGGCTGCGCTGATAATCGATCAGCACAAACCCCCCCTGTCAGAGGAGCAGCCGATCGGCTCTCCTCTACTCGCGTTTGACAGACGCGAGTGAGGAAAAGTTTACATCGTGATCAGCTGTGATTGGACATGGCTGATCACGTGGTAAAGAGTCTCCGTCGGAGACTCTTTACCTAGATCGGTGTTGCGGGGTGTCAGACTGACACCCCGCAACAATGATCACTGCGATGCGCGCCCCCGGGGGTGCGCAGTGGCTTAATATCCTGAAGACGTCACATGACGTCCAGTCGGGATATTAAAACCACTTTGCCGCCGTCATTTTGCAATAGGGCGGGCGGCAAGTGGTTAAAAAGCAAACCCAGGAAGTCAGCAGTGCTGCTGACTCCTGGGTATGCTTTTTAAATTCATCATAAGGAATATTCGTAATTGTTACGAAAAGTTAAGAACCCTAACGAAAATTCAAGGGCTCCCACCATTCCAGTGCTCAGTGTGCTGTGCTGACTTCCTCCTGTGTCTGTACCCCTGCTGTGCTCATTATGAGGGGCTCCCACCATCCCTGTGCTGTGCTCATTATGAGGGGCTCCCATCATCCCTGTGCTGTGCTCATTATGAGGGGCTCCCATCATCCCTGTGCTGTGCTCATTATGAGGGGCTCCCACCATCCCTGTGCTGTGCTCATTATGAGGGGCTCCCACCATCCCTGTGCTGTGCTCATTATGAGGGGCTCCCATCATCCCTGTGCTGTGCTCATTATGAGGAGCTCCCATCATCCCTGTGCTGTGCTCATTATGAGGGGCTCCCATCATCCCTGTGCTGTGCTCATTATGAGGGGCTCTCACCATCCCTGTGCTGTGCTCATTATGAGGGGCTCCCACCATCCCTGTGCTGTGCTCATTATGAGGGGCTCCCATCATCCCTGTGCTGTGCTCATTATGAGGGGCTCCCTCCATCCCTGTGCTGTGCTCATTATGAGGGGCTCCCACCATCCCTGTGCTGTGCTCATTATGAGGGGCTCCCACCATCCCTGTGCTGTGCTCATTATGAGGGGCTCCCAACATCCCTGTGCTGTGCTCATTATGAGGGGCTCCCACCATCCCTGTGCTGTGCTCATTATGAGGGGCTCCCATCATCCCTGTGCTGTGCTCATTATGAGGGGCTCCCAACATCCCTGTGCTGTGCTCATTATGAGGGGCTCCCTCCATCCCTGTGCTGTGCTCATTATGAGGGGCTCCCACCATCCCTGTGCTGTGCTCATTATGAGGGGCTCCCACCATCCCTGTGCTGTGCTCATTATGAGGGGCTCCCACCATCCCTGTGCTGTGCTCATTATGAGGGGCTCCCACCATCCCTGTGCTGTGCTTATTATGAGGGGCTCCCACCATCCCTGTGCTGTGCTCATTATGAGGGGCTCCCACCATCCCTGTGCTGTGCTCATTATGAGGGGCTCCCATCATCCCTGTGCTGTGCTCATTATGAGGGGCTCCCATCATCCCTGTGCTGTGCTCATTATGAGGGGCTCCCACCATCCCTGTGCTGTGCTCATTATGAGGGGCTCCCATCATCCCTGTGCTGTGCTCATTATGAGGGGCTCCCACCATCCCTGTGCTGTGCTCATTATGAGGGGCTCCCATCATCCCTGTGCTGTGCTGACTTCCTGGGTTTGCTTTTTAAATTCATAACGAATGTTCGTAATTATTATGACAATAATAAAACCATATTGACGAACATTCTTATTTTGTCTGAAATCTGTCAACGAAATTTCTTATTTCGTAAAATTCGGAAGCATATAAATTTCGTATTTCGGATGCTTCCAAATGTACGAATTTTCGATTTGTACGAAACAAATCGCACATGTCTATAACAGAGCACAGTTGCTTTGACAAGGTTGCGCTCCATACAATAGGACAACCCTTAACCATTTTCTGACCAACATACACTATATTACCAAAAGTATTGGGACGCCTGCCTATAGACGCAAAAGAACTTTAATGGCATCCCAGTCTTAAGCCTCATATACACAATCGGGTTTTTATCGGACAAAACGTAGAACTTTTGTCCTAAGGGCGTTGGCCAGGAACTTGTTCTGCATACAAACGGCAAAGAATTGTCGGCCAACAAACACGAAACGAAGTGTTTTTTCAGCTCTTTAGCGCCACCCTTTTGGGCAACTTCTGCTAATGTTGTGTTATGGTGAGCATTGCTTCTGAGCATGCGTGTTTGTACTTTGGTGTTTTGTCCGATGGACTTGTGTACACACGATCGGAAAATCCGACAACACACAACTGTTGGCGGACAATTTTAAAGCATGCTATCCTACATTTGTCCGCGGAAAATCCGACTACAATTGTTCGATGGAGCATACAAATGGTCAGATTTTTCGCCAACAGCCCGTCATCACACATTTGCCGTCGGATAATTTGATCGTGTGTACGAGGCTCTAGTCCGCAGGGTTCAATATTGAGTTGGTCCACCCTTTGCAGCAATAACAGCTTCAACTCTTCTGGGAAGGCTGTCCACAAGGTTTAGGAGTGTCTATGGGAATGTTTGACCATTCTTCCAGAAGAGCATTTGTGAGGTCAGGTACTGATCTGGATGAGAAGACCTGGCTTGCAGTTTCCACTCTAATTCATCCCAAAGCTGTTCTATTGGGTTGAGGTCAGGACTCTGTGCAGGCCAGTCAAGTTCCTCCGCCCCAAACTCACTCATCCATGTCTTTATGGACCTTGCTTTGTGCACTGGTGCGCAGTCATGTTGGAACAGGAAGGGGCCATCCCCAATCTGTTCCCACAAAGTTGGGAGCATGAAATTGTTCAAAATGTCTTGGTATGATGACGCCTTAAGACCCCTTTCACTCTGAGAGCGTATTGCAGGCGCTATAGCGTTAAAAATAGAGCCTGCAATCCGCCCTTAAACTGCTGTTACATTCACTCCAGTGTGAAAGCCCGAGGGCTTTCACACTGGGGCGGTGCGCTAGCAGGATGGTAAAAAAAGTCCTGCTAGCCGCATCTTAGGAGCGGTGAAGGAGCGGTGTGTTTACCGCTCCTCCACCACTGCTGCCCATTGAAATCAATGGGACAGCATGGCTATACCGCCGGCAATGCGCTGCTAGCGCATTGCCGGCAGTTTTAACTCTTTCTCGGCCGCTAGCGGGGGTAAAACCACCCCGCTAGCGGCCGAAATGTGCCGCAAATCCGCCCATAGCGTCGGCGGTAAAAATAGCGGCGTTTTACCACCGACGCTATGGGCGCCTCAGTGTGAAAGGGGTCTAAAAGTTCCCTTCACTGGTACTAAGGAGCCAAGCCCAACCCCTGAAAAACAACCCCACACCATAATCCCCCCTCCACCAAATGATTTGGACCAGTGCACAAAGCAAGGTCCATAAAGACATTGATGAGCGAGTTGGGGGGGAGGAACTTGACTGGCCTGCACAGAGTCCTGACCTCAACCAGATAGAACACCTTTGGGATGAATTACAGTGTAGACTGCGAGCCAGGCCTTCTCACTCTACGGACTAAGACTGGGAAGCCATTAAAGTTCACGTGCGTGTAATGGCAGGTGTCCCAATACTTTTGGTAATATAGTGTATGTATACACTCACCGGCCTGGAGATGAATGATCTCTGGTTAAAAATGTATGTATATATATATATATATACACACACATACACACACTCACTGGCCACTTTATTAGGTACACCTTGCTATTCCCGGGTTGGACCCCCTTTTGCCCTCAGAACTGCCTTCATTCTTGGTGGCATAGATTCAACAAAGTGTTGGAAACGTTCCTCAGAGATTTTGCTCCATAGTGACATGATGGTATCACGCAGTTGCTGCAGATTTGTCGGCTGCACATCAATTCTATTCTCCAGGGCCTCTGCTTTCAGAAAATATATAATGATTGGGGGTTCTAAGTTATTTTCTAGGGAAAAAAAAAATTTGATTTGAACATTTGTGTGAAAAAAGAGAAAAAAAATAAAAAAAATAAACCCATATTTGAGAATTTCTCCCCCTGTTTCTGGAAGTTTGGAGAAATTTCTAGAAACTGGAGGGCGGAGGCCAGGAGGGTTGATCTGCATAATTAGGGGATCTTGTCCAACAGCCGATAATTGGTGGCTGGAGAAGACGGATGTAAAAGCTGCATACTTAACCACTTTTCCACCAAGGACGTCATATGACGTCCTTGACTTTGAAGGGGGATATCTGAATGATGGGTGCAGCTACAGGCATCATTCAGATATCATTCTGTCATGCCGGCGATTCTGCACGCCATAAGAACGATCATAGTGGCAGTTCCATCGTTTGATCGTTCTGATAGGCGGCAGGAGGGGACACCCCCCCTCCCGGTGCTTCTCCGGGCTCTCCCGTGCCATCGGGGGGCCCGGAGAACGAATCGGCCGGCGCCGCATAAGGAGCATAGATGATCATCTCTATGACCATCGGAGTCTCGGGCGTGACGTTGTGACATCACGCCCGGTACCCGGAAGTAAACAAAGCCGCAATTGCGGCTGTCAGCATGAGATCGGTGAATTTTTTTCCCCCCGATCTCATGCTTTCCAGCCTGGAGGAGAGATGTGGGGTCTTACTGACCCCGCATCTCTCCATAAAGAGGACCTGTCACACACCATTCCTATTACAAGGAATGTTTACATTCCTTGTAATAGGAATAAAAGTGATCAAATTTTTTTTTTTTTTAAAAAGTGTCAAAATAAAAAAAAATTCAGTAAAATAAAAAAAAATAAAAAAAGTAAAACGCCCCTGTCCCCGGTAGCTCGCGCTCAGAAGCAAACACGCATGTAAGTCCCGCCCACATATGTAAACGCTGTTCAAACCCCACATGTGAGGTATCGCCGCGTGCGGTAGAGTGCAAGCAACAATTCTAGCACTAGACCTCCTCTGTAACTCGAAAATAGTAACCTGTAAAAAAAATTAAAGTGTAGCCTATGGAGATTTTTAAATACAGAAGTTTGGCGCCATTCCATGAGTGTGCGCAATTTTAAAGCGTGACATGTTAGGTATCTATTTACCAGAATAGGCCCGGTGGAGAAGTGGTTAAAAAAAAAATTTTTTAATATGTATCTCTAATGTTTAAAATCCTCACATCGCATTTTTAAAATATTATCAATGGCTCTATAGGAAGGATCTCCAGGGGCTATAGTAAAGTATAGCGCATATTTATTAAACCTTTTGTTTTAATGAGCTAAATACACTCCAGGCAGTGGCGGCTGGTGCTCAATTTTTTTAGTGGGGCGGCGAACAAACCATTCACCACCCCTGCCAACTAGGGTGACCACATTTCCAAACTACCATTCAGGGACCTCCTCCCTTTCCAAAAATCAGCTTGTGCTGTAACGAATCACAGCACAGTGATTGGACACAAGAGGCGGGATTTATGACTTCTCCAATCACAAGCAGGGGGCGGGGATTGTGCTCCTCCAGGCATTCCCGGCCAGGACAAGTACTGTCAGTGAGTAAAGCGGTGATGTGGCGCCCTTTTTTGGGGGCATCAGATTGGCCCGGGGGGGTGGCTGTGTCAGTTTCATTCCGGGACACTGTATTGTCCTGGAATGAAGGTGCCCGGGACAGATCTGCAAAATGCGGGACTGTCCCGGGCAATACGGGACACGTGGTCACCCTACTGCCAACCCATCTGCTGGTCTGCCAGCCCTGGACTTACCCCATCCAGGTCGCCGGCGGCCTCCTTCGGCTTCTCCTCTCGGCCAATCCAGTCGCTTCTCCTGCCAGCCAATCCGGTCAAATGCAGCCACTGCTATGCATGAATCTATCAATTATTCATAAAGGGGGTGGCTGGAGAGAGGGGGTGGCGCTCATGCGCCCTTAATGGGCGGGCCGCCCTCTGCTTAGTCATGTCAGACCTCTGCAGAGAGAGAGAGATGATACCGCTCCAAAACCTACAAATCCCTTGGTGCATTGGATAGAAAGAAATCCTGGACTGCCACACTCCATAGTACGACGTCTTCATTGGGTATTGAAAATAATGATTACTTGTTGCCCTTGGGTGGTCTCTCTACAGAGGTGCATTGGATAGAAAGAAATCCTGGACTGCCACACTCCATAGTACGACGTCTTCATTGGGTATTGAAAATAATGATTACTTGTTGCCCTTGGGTGGTCTCTCTACAGAGGTGCATTGGATAGAAAGAAATCCTGGACTGCCACACTCCATAGTACGACGTCTTCATTGGGTATTGAAAATAATGATTACTTGTTGCCCTTGGGTGGTCTCTCTACAGAGGTGCATTGGATAGAAAGAAATCCTGGACTGCCACACTCCATAGTACGACGTCTTCATTGGGTATTGAAAATAATGATTACTTGTTGCCCTTGGGTGGTCTCTCTACAGAGGTGCATTGGATAGAAAGAAATCCTGGACTGCCACACTCCATAGTACGACGTCTTCATTGGGTATTGAAAATAATGATTACTTGTTGCCCTTGGGTGGTCTCTCTACAGAGGTGCATTGGATAGAAAGAAATCCTGGACTGCCGCACTCCATAAAACAACGTCTTCATTGGGTAGGTAAAATCCAAAAACAACCAAAACGATACAGTCAAAAAAAAGTAAATAACAGGAAAAAAATTAGCTGACATGTTTCACATTGTGTGATGCTTATTTTGACTATTGTTTTGGTTGTTTTTGGATTTTACCTACCCAATAAAGACGGTGTTTCATGGAGTGCGGCAGTCCAGGATTTCTTTCTATCCAATGCACCTCTGTAGAGAGACCGTTACTTCCATGCAGAGAGCAGCAAGGGACCTTCTCTGAAGCATGCTGGCAGGGGACAGGCATTTTTACTTAAGCTGTGGCTACTTTATAAAGAAAACCAACTGTAAAGAGTTGGCACACCTTTTGTTTTGTTGAACCTGGAATAATATCTAGCTGATTAAAACGAAAGGTTCAGTTGGGCTTTAACCGCCTGCCGGGATGGGCACAGTTATGTTATATATTTCTCTACGAACGTATGCACATAAAAAGCTTTAATTAACTACTTTGAAGGTTTCCAGGCACTTGATGAAAAGACTTTGGGAACTATATAGTTATAAGATTATAAGAGCTCTATACTACAAGGCCGCTTAATTTAATAACCTTTAACGATCTTTGTAAAATGGTTTAAAGCATATTTAATGGTGTTAACAAATAAAATGAGATTTTTTTATTGCAAAGCAGACCTTCGGTATTGTAACCCGGCTGAATTTACAGCGTTCCTTACACATTGTCAATATTGATGCAGAAAAACTGCGTGATACTTTCAATAATCGCTCAAGTGTATGTAGGCAGGAAACAGCATTAGGCCTCTTTCACACTTTACTTGTGGCCCCTGAGGCGGCGGTAAAAATAGGCAGGTGAGGTTTTACTGTCCCCCTTAGCCACTTCGAACCCTGGGGCCATTTCTGACACTTCACTCCTACATGTAAAAATCTACTTTTTTTTTGCTAGAAAATCACTTAGAACCCCCAAACATTATATATGTTTTTTTTTTTTTTTTTTAGCAGAGACCCTATAGAATAAAATGGTGGATGTTAAATTTTTTTATGTCACACGGTATTTGCAAATTTTTGGGAGAAAAAACACTTACCGTATATACTCGAGTATAAGCCGAGTTTTTCAGCCCATTTTTTTGTGCTGAAAATGCCCCCCTCGGCTTATACTCGAGTCACCTTTGTGCGCCTGATCTCCCGGAATTTGGGGACCCGGTACCGGCCGGCTGTAGGTCCGCTGGACCCCAAACTTGGCACACATGTAGCTCTTCCTCCACAAGTGTGCAAAGTTTGTTGTCCGGGGGACCTACGGTCAGGGAGCACCGATTTTTCGAACCCGGGCACCCCTTCCATAGACTCCCATGTTAAATGGTTATTTCTCCGGTGATTTGGTGGCCCCGTACCAGCCCGGTCGTAGGTCCCCATGACCCGAAACTTGGCACACATGTAGCCCCATTTCTTCTCTATAAGTGTGCAAAGTTTTTTTATCTGAGGGACCTACGGCCGGGGAGCACTGATTTTTCAAAGCCGGGCACCCCTTCCATAGACTCCCATGTTAAACATCAGTCTAGTCATGGGCACAGTGAGGCACAGTAAGGCATGCAGATGGACACCCTCGGCTTATACTCGATTCATTAAGTTTTCCCAGTTTTTTGTGGTAAAATTAGGTGTCGCGGCTTATATTCGGGTTGGCTTATACTCGAGTATATACAGTAGCTCAATTTGTTTTGTATAATGTGAAAGATGATGTTACGCCGAGTAAATAGATACCCAACATGTCACCCTTTAAAATTGCGTCTGCCCGTGGAATGGCGGAAAACTACGCTGCTTAAAATTCTCCATAGGCGACGCTTTAAACGCCTTTGTAGGTTACCAGGACACAGGAGGTCTGGTGCTAGAATTATGTCTCTCGCTCTGACATTCGCAACAATACCTCACATGTGTGGTGCGATCACCGTTTACATATGCGTGCGGGAGTAAGGTATGCGTTTGCATTTGCACGAAAGCGCGTTGGGACGAGGGCGCTTTACATTTTTTTTCTGAAATTTTTTTTTTATACACTTTTTTTAAAAAAATAATTATTTTTTTTGTAGTATTTTTATTGCTATCACAAGGGATGAACAACATCCCTTGTGACATCATGGGCTGTGACAAGTCCTCATTAAGGAGAGATTTGGGGTCTATTAGACTGAATGTAAAAAAAAGAATTGCCGGTTAAAAAAAAATCGAGAAAAAAAAAACAGCGTGGGGACCCCCCTCAGGTCCATACCAGGGGACTAGTATGGATTCGGAGGGGACCCCCCCCCCCCACCCCACACCAAAATAAAAAAAAATGGTGTGGGGGTCCCCCCAAAATCCATACCAGACCCTTATCCGAGCATGCAGCCCGGCAGGTCAGGAAAGGGAGGGGCCCCCCCTCCTGAACCATACCAGGCCGCATGCCCTCAACATGGGGGGATGGGTGCTTTGGGGAAAGGAGGGCTCTGCGCCCCCCCACCCCAAAGCACCTTGCCCCCATGTTGATGGGAACAAGGGCCTCTTCCAGACAACCCTTGCCCGGTGGTTGTCCGGGTCTGCGGGCGGGGGGGCTTATCATTTAACAAGGGGCCCCCAGATCCCGCCCCCCTTGTGAATGAGTATGGGGTACATTGTACCCCTACCCATTCACTTAAAAAAAAAATTGTGTAGTGTTAATGAATACAGTAAACAGTTTTTGACAAGTCCTTTATTAAAAATCTGCTTCTCTGCTTCTTCCTCTATCTTCTTCCGTATCTTCATCCTCCGGTCTTCTCCTCCCCCTGCTTCTTCTTCTGCTGTTCTTCTGTCTTCTTAGTCCGGTGTTTTTCTTCGTCTGCCGCCGCTCCTCCTCCGATGCTGCGTCCCGCTGATCTGTCGGCGCCGATGTCCTGCATTACTTAAATAACGGCGGGGGCGTGGCATTCGGATTGAATCACTCAGTGTCCATGCCCTCTTGTGACATCACGGACCCATCATGCCCCGGGCGGTGACGTCACAAGGGGGCGTGGCCTCCGGATGACGCAACCCTCCTTAGCAACCAGCTATATATATAGTGTTAAAAAATTTATAAAAAAAAAAGGCAAAACGCAAATCGCGGTAAAATCGCGGTAAAAAAGTCTGTCGAAAAACGTGGCAAGCACCGCAAAAAGCACTGCAGAAATGCTCAAAAGCAACCTGCATAGGTGTGAATCGAGCCTTAGGCTCCATGCGCACTGGCGCTCACAAACGTCAGTTTTGAACGCCGGATTCTTGGCAGGAAAACGCTGCTTTAAAAACGCAATTTTATCAGCATTTTACATTGCCGTCAATGCACGTTTAGCGGCGCTAGCTTTCAGCCGCGTTTCTCTGGCTCTACTCAAAATCAATGGTTCCCTATGGGAGCCCATTGATTTGCACCGCAATTCGGATCATCATGATCCGACTTGCGGTGCCACTTGCGTGCTGAGGATGATACCAGGCCCTGTCTGTCTGGTATAGATTTTTCGGCGTAGGGGTCCCCCCAAAATCCATACCAGACCCTTATCCGAGCACGCAGCTCAGTCGGTCAGGAAAGGGGTGGGGACAAGTGAGCGCCCCCCCGGACCGTACCAGCCGCATGCGCCCCCCCCACCCCAAAGCACCTTGTCCCCATGTTGATGTAGTGTGTTTTATTTTTGACACATTTTTCCCCATGTGAATGGACAGGGGTACGATGTACCCCATACCCATTCACATACGGTGGGGGGCCGGGATCTGGGGGCCCCCTTATTAAAGGGGGCTCCCAGATTTCGATAACACCCCACCCGCAAACCCCAACAACCAAACAGCCACTGTTGTTGGGAAGAGGCCCTTGTCCTCATCAACATGGGGACAAGGTGCTTTGGGGTGGCCCAAAGCACCTACCCCCATGTTGAGGGCATGCGGCTGGTATGGTCCAGGAGGGGGGGCGGGGCGCTCGCTCGTTCCCACCCCTTTCCTGACCGACCGGGCAGCGTGCTCGGATAAGGGTCTGGTATGGATTTTGGGGGGACCCCCACGCCGTTTTTTCAGCGTAGGGGGTTCCCCTTAAAATCCACACCAGACCGAAGGGCCTGGTATCGTCCGAGGGGGAGCCCCACACCAATTTTTGTTTTCTTTTTTTGGCAGGTTCCCCTTCATCCTCAGCACGCAGGTCGCACCGCAAGTCGGATCATGATGATCCGACTTGGGGTGCGACTTCTATTCAAATCAATGGGCTCCCATAGGGAGCCATTGATTTTGAATAGAGCCAGAGAAATGCCTAATGAGGTTTAACGCTCTTTTTTAAGCGTTAAACTTCGTTTAACACCTTTTACCGGCATCTGGCATTTCCAGGACTGCTCTTGAACGCAATTTTATGGAGTTCAGAAAACAGCCCATAAACTCCACTGTTGATAAACGTCCAAAAACGTCTATGTGTGCATGGACACATAGGATAACATAGAGTGGAGTTTATGGGCTTTTTAAAAAAAAATGCCTAAACTCCAAAAAACTGCAGTTTTTGAGCTCCAGTGTGCATTGGGATTTTCTATTTACCAAAAATATGTAGCAGAATACATATTGGCCTAAATTGATGAAAAAAATTGATTTTTAATTTTTTTTTATTAGATGTGTTTTATAGCAGAAAGTAAAACATATTAATTAAAAAAAAAACAAAAAAAAAAATGTGGGTCTTTTTTTGTTTATAGCGCAAAAAATCTAAATCGCAGAAGTGATCAAATACCACCAAAAGAAAGCTCTATTTGTGGAAAAAAAAAAAGGACATAAATTTTATTTGTTTACAGTGTCGCACGACAGCGCAATTATCAGTTAAAGTAACGCAGTGCTGTATCGGGAAAAAAAAGGCCTGGTCATGAAGGGGGTCAAACCTTCTGGGGCTGAAGTGGTTAATAAGGGGTTAAACAGAGAAATATTTTATTTAAAAAACAAAAGAAATATTTTTTTTTTTTTTTTTTTACTTGCCCTGGTTGCTTTAACGTACATGGATGTTTGCGAAGGAAATTAAAAACATTAAAAATTCCATACCGGCCCTAGTGGGAAGTGCACCCTAAACCCTGTGCTGCAAGCGGTGGGCATCAAGTAGTGTCTGCAAAGACCCGAATGCATGAGCCTTGCATGTTATATGCATTTTCAAACATTTCAACTAGTGGCAGACAGTCACAATTTTCTGATATAGTTTAATGTTTACTGTGCCTAGCATTGCACACACAATAGGTATTATGATCATATTGCTTTTCCCATTCACCGATGTCAGTGTGCTACACTTTGTAAGGTTGAAAAGTTTATTCAGCCACCCCAGGCTCCTGTAAATAAATGGACGGGCTGTCATTTAACATAACACCAGTTAGAAACGAGTGCGGCTGCCCTTGACCTGCTTACATTAGCAAGCGATTTGTGTAGCAATTAACCGAAGCATTGATGTGTTAAGTGAAGGAGCTCTGTACTTCAGATCACAAATTGGTGCATTCGGGGGGGGGGGGAGTCTCTTTTTTTCTTCCTTAACGTGTTATTTTTAGGGCCAAGATAACTTGCATCTGAAACTTTGAAAGTTGTGATATGTACAAAAAAGTTTTAAAATTATTTTTTTTTTTTTTGAATTTTTTATTAAGTTATGCCCATAAATGAAAATTCTGTTGATTTTTAATTAAATAGACAATGTGTGTCAGTCTATAATTGAAGGAATTGTGTGCTGGAGGGGTATCTCTTTGATGGTATGGATACTGGGAAAGGCAAGTAATATATGTGAGTGTGGGAAGGGAGGAGGACAGTGAAACACTAATGGGTGTGCTTAAGGTGGGATCTCACTGGGGGAAACCTAAAGGGTGTGTTGGAGGTGGAATCTCACTGGGGAAAGACTAATGGGTGTGCTGTTGATGGGAACTCACTGGAGAAAGACTAATTGGTGTGCTGGTGGTGGTATCCCAATGAGGAAAGATTAATGGGTGTACTGGAGGTAGGATCTCACTGAGGAAAGAATAATGGGTGTACTGGTGGTGGGATCTCACTGGGGAAAGACTAATGGGCATGCTGGTGGTGGTATCCCAATGAAGAAAGATTAATGGGTGTACTGGAGGTGGGATCTCACTGGGGAAGAATAATGGGTGTACTGGTGGTGGGATCTCACTGGGGAAAGAATAATGGGCGTGCTGGTGGTGGGATCTCACTGGGGAAAGAATAATGGGTGTGCTGGTGGAGGGATCTCACTGGGGAAAGACTAATGGGCATGCTGGTGGTGATATCCCAATGAAGAAAGATTAATGGGTGTGCTGGAGGTGGGATCTGACTGGGGAAAGACTAAAGCCCTGTACACACAATCGGATTTCCGATGGAATAAAATCCGATGGATTTTTCCATCGGATTTCCGATGAAGCTGACTTCCATCAGTCTTGCCTACACACCATCAGTAAAAACGTAAACACTCAGACGAGCCAAGAAAAATTAAGTTCAATGCTTCTGAGCATGCGTCGACTTGATTCTGAGCATGCGTGGGTTTTTTCTCCGATGGAGTTCCACACAGACGATCGAAATTTGCTATCCTTTTTTTTTCCATCGGATAAATTTAAAACATGTTCTATTTTTAATCACCGATGGAAAAAAGACCGATGGGGCCCATACACAATCGGTTTGTCCGATGAAAAAAGTCCATCGGACTGTTTTCATCGGTAAAACCTATCCTGTGTACACTGCATAATAGGTGTGCTGGTGGTGGGATCTCACCGGGGGAAGAATAATGGGCATGCTGGTGGTGCGATCTTACTGAGGAAAGACTAATGGGTGTGCTGGTGGTGGGATCTCACTGGGGAAAGAATAATGGGTGTGCTGGTGGCGGGATCTCACTGGGGAAAGACTAATGGTGGTGGTATCCCAATAAGGATAGATTTATGGGTGTGCTGGAGGTGGGATCTCACTTGGGAAAGACTAATGGGTATGCTGGTGGTGGGATCTCATTGTGGTAAGACTAATGGGCATGCTGGTGGTGGGATCTAACTGGGGAAAGAATAATGGGTGTGCTGGAGGTGGTATCTCACTGGGGAAAGACTAATGGGTGTGCTGGTGGTGGCTGGTGCGATCTCACTGGGGAATGACTAATGGGCGTGCTGTGTGGTCGTATCCCAATGAGGAAAGATTAATGGGTGTGCTGGAGGTGGGATCTCACTGGGGAAAGACTAATGGGGGTGCTGGTGGTGGGATCTCTTCGGGGGAAGACTAATGGGCATGCTGGTGGTGGGATCTCACTGGGGATAGACTAATGGGTGTGCTGTGGGTGGGATCTCACTGGGGATAGACTAATGGGTGTGCTGGTGGTGGTATCCCAATGAGAAAAGATTATTGGGTGTACTGGAGGTGGGATCTTACTGGGGACAGACTACTGGATGTGCTGGTGGTGGAATCTCACTGGGGGAAGACAAATGGGCATGCTGGTGGTGGTATCTCACTGAGGAAAGACTAATGGGTGTGCTGGTATCTCACTGGGAAAAGACTAATGGGTATGTATGTTGAAGGTGGGATCTCACTTGGGAAAGACTAATAGATGTGCTAGGGGGGGATTTCACTGGGGAAAAAAGGACAAATAGGTGTGCTGGGGTTGTAATCACATCGGGGAAAGACTAATGGGTGTGTTGGCGGTGGGATCTCACTGTGGAGTCACTAATGGGTGTGCTGGAGGTGGAATCTCACTGGAAAAAGACTAATGGGCTTAGGCTTTATGGATATAGAATGGGGAAAGTTTGGACCCTCAATGGGCTTGAAGTGCAGTCTGAGCCCCCTCTGGGGATATCTCCTAACACTTCTTGTCCAACTAGCAGCGGGCACTGAAACAGAAAATGAAGATATCTCTCCAATAGAGACAGTCAAGTTAAAACTTTCCAATCGGGAGCTAGGTAATACAATTCTCACAAATTTTCAAACTCTATGTAAGTAATATTTTAGCTGAAGTTCAACTCTATAGGTAGAGCTGTGTATCTTTCATGGAGAAACTGTTGTTCCAGACTCTACCCAATGCTGGTCACATAACCAAAAGCCTAGGTATTTAACCACAGTTACTCTGCTGAATGGGTGTATTAGCCTGACATGTGACTATTAGGTAGAGACCACATGCTCTAATGTGTAGGAGTTTGGTTTTGTGATTAACATTAGGAAGAACCTGGGGCTGACTTTGTTCCTGCCCCATTCACCTCCCCATCATACTGTTGGCTCCTTAGCTTGAAGGACAGGCCCAAAGACCTTTGTAAATAGATTACTGCTTCTATGCAGAGAGCAATGGTCATGCTGGCTGGTAAAAGTCTACCCAGGCTGTGGCTGCTTTCTGAAGAAAACAAACTGTAAAAAAAAATATTTTGGTACATCTGGAATGTATTTTAAATAGGGTTGTCCCGATACCGATACTTGTACTCGCGCAAATGCTCCCGGTGCCTGATTCGATACCCGGGAGAGGCGGCACAATCGGAAGTCAGCGGGCAGAACAACGTACAATAAGTGACGCTCAGTGTCAATGTCAGCGGTTGGACATCCCAACGCCCATCTTATTACACCCTGCACTCGGCCACAGTAAGCCAGCAGCGGACATCTTGTTACACCCAGCCCATATAGTTCGGGCTGGATGTAACAAGATGGCCGCTGCTGCTTTTATGCGGCCGAGTGCAAGGAGTACCAAGATGGGCACCGCAGGCAGCCTTTCCTCCTCTATCAGTGCCCAATCCCCATAAGTGCAGCCTATCAGTGCCAGCCATCAGTGCCAGCCACCTGTCAGTGCCAGCCACCTGTCAGTGCCATCTATCAATGCCATCTATCAGTGCCAGCCACCTGTCAGTGCCACCTATGAGTGCCATATATCAGTGACAGCCACCTGTCAGTGCCACCTATCAATGCAAACTATCAGTGTCAGCCACCTGTCAGTGCCACCTATCAGTGCCAGCCACCTGTCAGTGCCACCTATCTGTGCCATCTATCAGTGCCAGCCACCTGTCAGTGCCACCTATCAATGTCATCTATCAGCGCCAGCCATCAGTCAGTGCCCATCAGTGCCCATCAGTCAGTGCCAGCCATCAGTCAGTGCTCATCAGTGCTGCTTAATCAGTGCTAATCAGTGCTGCATATCAATGCCACCTAATCTGTATTGCACTTAAAAAACTGTCACATGACTTTAAAAAAAAGTATCGGTAATCGGTATCGGCTAGTACTTGAAAAAAAGTATCGGTACTTGTACTCAGTCTTAAAAAAGTGGTATCGGGACAACCCTAGTTTCAAACTGAAATTTCAATTTTGGAGACTCCTGAAGGCATCTAGATGTACATGCAGGTGCCTGTACCTGCTTTACATTCCTGTTATTCGTTTAGGAATGCTAGACCAACAGCAGGCTTACCTTAGTTTGTGAATGCAGTGTTTTTTTTATTTTTTATATTCACATCAAAATCATCAAATCACATAGAACTCAAAACACGTTGATCTCACCCGAGCCAGATCGGGAATCAAACAGTCCGTATCGAGTTGCCACATCGGTTTTTGTCATTATCATTAGGGGTAATGCTATTTGCTGGAGAAACTGAACCGCTGCCGGCGCCAACCGTAGCGCGGGATTAATGTGCCGCTGCGTTGTCCTAATGCCCCGGTGATTTGTTGCATTAATATTACCTACTTGCTGGGATAAACATGCAGGGTGTTTTGTGAAGTCTGGAGAATGTAAAGTATAATGTTCTTTGCTGAGAGCTGTTGACCTAATTTGAATCGTGTTTGTGACAAAGCTGAGATAAAGAATCTATCTTTTCGAAGCCTCAGGTAACCCGACTCCCCGGATCATCTCTAGCAGATACAAAGGTTTAGACACTGATAGCTGCAGCAATCCGTCTGCGGCTGCTATGAAGAAACTGCATCTCAATGTATCTGCTTAAAATAATCCTGAGTTTTTCTCCGCCAACGGTTTAAAGGTGTACTCCAACCAAACCGGGGATTGAAACCATAAAATCCATTGAGATCACAGCCTGGCGGAAACAAGTGACTGAAGTAACCGGATTTTCAAATGTGCCAATCTGCAGGAAAGTCAGTAGGGGGGAACCTGGTCGGGTGGGGGCAAGGGACCTGGCCCCTGGGGGGAGAGCTGGAAAAGTGGGGCAGGTTGGAGCAACAGTTGTGTGCTGCTGAGTGGAGCCACGTTAAATGGACACCAGACAAACCTAAGACAAAGGAGTTATCATTTTTCCTGCAATACACAGTAGTGGGGGTGGAGGGAGGGGATAATATATTGGAGCTCACCTGGATTTCAGTGTAAAGTGGTTGTAAACTGAATGCAGTTCAGTTTTGGGCACCAGTTCTCAAAAAGGATATCGGGGAACTGGAGAAAGTGCAGAGAAGGGCAACCAACCTGATAAGAGGCATGGAGGAGCTCAGCTATGAGGAAAGATTAGAGGAACTGAAATGATTCTCTCTTGAGAAGAGGAGATTAAGGGGGAATATAATCAACATGTACAAATATATAAGGGGTCCATATAGTGAACTTGGTGTTGAGTTATTCACTTTACGGTCAACACAAAGGACACGGGGGCACTCTTTACGCCTAGAGGAAAAGCGATTTCATCTCCAAATACGGAAAGGTTTCTTCACAGTAATAGCTGTGAAAATGTGGAATAGACTCCCTGCAGAGGTGGTTCTGGCCAGCTCAGTAGATTGCTTTAAAGTGGTTGTATAGTACATTTTTTTACTTTTACCTATAATAAGGCTTACCTGTAGGTAAAAAAAAATATCTCATAAACCTGTATGGTTTAGGAGAAATTCCCCTTGCAATGAGCCGCTGACTGCAGCGGCGCATTCGCACAGGGGATTCTCGGCTGAAAGCCCGGCAGACGCCGGACCTTGCCGGAAAGAAGTCTCCCGCGCTCACGCGCGGGAGTGACGATTTTGCGGCTCCAGCCACTCACAGCGCTGGTGCCGCGATACCCGGAAGACACCCCCGAGGCAACATGTCAGCTACCTCGGCGTGGACCAGGTGAGATACCGACGCCTCGTTCTAAGGTAAGTATTTCATAATGAGCTAGTATGCGGTGCATACTAGCTCATTATGCCTTTTGCCTTACAGGGGTATTAAACCGCTTTAAGAAAGGCCTGGATTCTTTCCTAAATGTACATAATATAACTGGGTACTGACAAATATAGGAAAATCTGATTGCCTCTCTAATGCCGCGTACACACGATCATTATTCACGGCGGTTAAAAAAACGCCGTGAATAATGTCATTAAAAACGAGGGAACAGCTTGTTCCCCACACACGGTCGTTTTTCACGTCGTTTTTTCCCTTGTCGAGAAAAACAACCGTCTGTGGGCTCCGCGGCAGTGTTTCCCTATGGGAAAACTGCAGCGGAAAACATGTTGAAAAAAACGACGAGAAAAATTAGAACATGTTCTAATTTTTCTCGTCGTTTTTAATGCCGTTTTTCTCGTCGAAAAAAACGACAGAAAGCCCACAGACTATCGTTTTTCTCGTCGAATGGGAAAAATGTAGTTTTTCTCGACGAGAAAAACGACCGTGTGTACGCGGCATGAGATCAGGAAGGAATTTTTTTCCCTGCTGTAGCAAATTGGATCATGCTCTGCTGGGGTTTTTCACCTTCCTCTGGAATAGCCGTGGGTATAAGAATGTGTATATTGGATTGTATGATATTTTTTATTAAATTTTTATGGTTGAACTGGATGTCTTTTTTCAACCTGAGTAACTTTGTAACTATGTAAACCTCTGAGAAAAAAAATGAACAAAGCATATCCTTTTATAGTGTGTACTTGCCTCTATCCAAAGCATTTAGTGTGATTTCTGTCTCCCTCTCATTCCTATCTACTATCTAGCTATTCTACTATCCACATGAGTTTCTTCTGTCAGTCTGCAGTAGAATGCTGATAACGGGTTCCATATAAATGTGTCGTTTTATCATGATTGATGGGTAATGCTATTTTCATGTAAATGTCAGAGCTATTTTTTTACAATTTTCATGAAACTGTAAATTGCCTTTTGATAAAATAAAATAATTTTAATTAAAAAGTTGAATACCTTTCTTTGCTGCTAAAAAACCCAGCAAGGGATTTTTCCATTTTGCAGCTCCACCATGTTTCCCTCCACTCAGATCTCAGATTACACTCAGCTCCCTGCTCTATGCTGTGAAATGTGTGACATCAGATCCCCGCCCCCTGCCTTCTGAAGCTCAGATACAGTATGACCCTTAAAAACTGTTTGTATCAATCACTACCATGCCCAAACGGGAATGTAACAGTTGACACTACAGTAGCTCCTTCAAAAAGGGAAAGTAATTCATTTCTAATTAGAGCATTCAGAGATTCAGCTTAACAATTTTAAAATAGTGTTTTATTGAAAAGAAAGGAGAAACGGTACAAGCATTATTTACAAAATAATATGACTAAAAATGTTAAAAAGTAAAAAAATAAAATACTTAAGTGGTGTCCGCCTGGTCTTTGGTTCAATGCAGAGATAGGATCTTTTGCAGAGTAAGTCCAATCTGATATGGCAGAGTCATTGGCCCTCGGAGACATTACTCTCAGTATCCTTGGTAGTTTCAAATAAGTGCTCCCAGCTGTAAATGCAACAACCTTTTCTTCACCGTGAACAGGGAGTCACTTAGTAAACTCCACCCAATCAAAGGGTCCAAGAGGTATGTTGGAGAGTATTTTATTGTGCTCAGCCAATTATACTGAATACTAGGGATGAGCCGAACACCCCCCCCCCCCGGTTCGGTTCACACCAGAACCTGTGAACGCACTGAAAGTTTGCGCGAACTTTAGAACCCTAGTAAATACAATGGATGCGAACGTTCGAAATCAAAAGTGCTAATTATAACGGCTAATATGCATGTTATTGTCCTAAAAAGGGTTTAGGGACCCGGGGTCTGCACCAGGGGACATGTATCAATGCAAAAAGACGTTTTAAAAACTGCCGTTTTTTCGGGAGCAGTGATTTTAATGATGCATAAAGTGAATGAATCTGATTCATCACCCGTCCAGCACATCGTCTGGTTTCTTTGTGAATTCTGACTAATGCAAATCAATTAGCCTTCCCCCGTCACCACACCATCTTGCTATTCAATAATTCATACTAGAAAGGATATACTCATATCACTAAAACCACCTTTTTATTTGTAATATATATTTGGCAATCACACAAGGTCCTTGACAATACTCCAAAAAATAAATAAATATATATATATATATATATATATATACAGACCACAAATATCCACTAGATGTTCAGCCGGGGGAAACTAATTCATTACCGAGTCTCTGGGCTGTGAATTAATGACATAATATAAGGTGATGTAATGACATCAACTTAAAGCTGAACTCCAGGCAGATACAGAAACAAACGAACAGAGTTCTGCATTCCTTAATACAACATTAACCACTTGACCTCCGGAAGATTTACCCCCCCCCCCCATTCATGACCAGTAGTGGTGCAACGGATCGTCAACAGCTTTGGTTCGGCACACACGTGATCCGCGGCGCAGGTAGTGTGAACCATCCTGTCAGCATCCTCACCATCCTGGTACATGCTTGCCATCCATGCCCTCCACTTCATCCGGGGTTCCGTCCGGCCTCCTCCGCTGCCTTTTGGAGCTTGTCAGCCTGCTAGATCGCCACCCGTGGCCACGGACGTGCAGCCTCGCGGTCCTACATCAGCCATAGGAAAGGCCGCGGCTTCGGCCAAGCTCCCGGAGCAGCGGCCGAAACCAGCAGCGGCCACAACAAGCTTTCCTGGCCTTCCTGATTGCCTGGAGTTCACTCCCCTCTTGGATCAGCCTCCGGAGTGCCTGCGAGTGCTCCCGCAGCACATCCGCAGCCTACACCTGCCTTGGGACAGGCCGCGACGTCGGCCTACCTCCTGGTGCGGTGGCCTAGGTGAGCTCCCCTGCCTTCCCTGACTGCCCAGTGTTCCGTCCTCCGATCCGAAAAATGATCCGATCCGATCCGTGACTCTGATCCGAGAAACGATCCGAACTGTGAGTTTTTTGATCCGTTGCACCCCTAATGACCAGGCCTTTTTTTTGCAATATGGCACTGCATTACTTTAACCACTTGCTGACCATCCGCCGTCATTATACTGTGGCAGGTCGGCTAGTTCCCGCAAATCGCCATAGGTGTACGTTGGCTCCTTCAAGAGCCATAGCAGGCGCACGTCGCCGCTGTATGGCGGGGGACCCAATGCGTGTGGCAGGCGGCCATGTCACCCGCGATGGACACCTGAGAGACAGAACGGGGATCTGTCAATGTAAACAGACAGATCCCCGTTCTGACAGGGAGGAGAGTGAGATTGTCTGTTCCTAGGGATCAGGAACAACGATCTCTCTCTCCTCCTCCAGTCAGTCCCCTCCCCCCCACAGCTAGAAACACCTCCCAGGGAACACATTTAACCCCTTGATCGCCCCCTAGTGTTAACCCCTTTCCTGCCAGTGTCATTTACACAGTAATCAGTGCATTTTTATAGCACTGATCGCTGTATAAATGTCAATGGTCCCAAAAAAGTGGCAAAAGCGTCCGAGCTGTCCGCCGTAATGTCGCATTCCCGCTAAAAATCACACATCACCACCATTATTAGTAAAATAATAATAATAAAAATACCATAAATCTATCCCCTATTTTGTAGACGCTATAACTTTTGCGCAAACCAATCAATATACGCTTATGTAGAAGAATACATATTGGCTTAAAATGATGAAGAAATATTTCTTTTGGGACACATATTACAGTAAAAAGTAAAAAATATTGTTTTTTTTTCCAAATTGTCGCACTTTTTTGTTTATAGTGCAAAAAATAAAAAACGCAGAGGTGATCAAATACCCCCAAAAGAAAGCTCTATTTGTGAGGAAAAAAGGACATAAATTAAATTATGGTACAACGTCGCACGGCCGCGCAATTGTCAGTTAAATCGATGCAGTACCGTATAGTTATGTCGCAATCCGCCACAATATCGCAGTCGCTGATGGCTGCCATTACTAGTATTAGTATATCATTTTATTTATTTTTTTACATTACAGTATAGGTATACCATAGGTTGTAGATGCTAAATCGTGTGTGCAAACCAATCAAAATACACTATTTAATCACCACTGCGGTTGAATTTTTTTTGCGCTATAAACAAAAAAAGACCAACAATTTTGAAAACAAAAAATATATATTTTTTACTTTGTGCTATAAAACATACCCAATAAAAAAAATAAAAAAACGCCACTTCCGGGTCTGGGGCATGCATGCGCCATTATGGCGGACACATTGGACACTTTTGACGCCATTTTGGGACCATTGTTATTGATACAGCGATCAGTGCTATAAAAATGCACTGATTACTGTAAAAATTACACAGGCAGTGAAGGGGTTAACCAGTAGGGGGCGCTGAAGGAGTTAAGTGTGTCCTAGGGATGTGTTCTAACTGTAGGGGGGATGGGCTGTGTGTGACACGACACTGATCACCGCTCCTGATTACAGGGAGCTGTGATCAGTGTCCTGTCACTAGGAAGACTGGGGAAATGCTTGTTTATATCAGCATTTTCCTGTTCTTCCGCTCTGTGAGACGATCGCGGGTATCCCCGTGGACATCGAGTCCATGGGACCCACGGTCGGACTCACGGATCTCGCGGCGCGGCGTCTTTAAGGGGATGTACTTGTTTGCCTATCTGGCCAGCCGTGCCATTGTTTCGACGTATTTCGTCGTACGCTGGTCGGCAAGTGCTTAATATTGATTGGACCCTGGGCAAACATTTTCTTGGGCCCTCCCAAATCCACTTATCAACTATTTGTAGGCAGTGCGGGCTCAAGGGACAGCTGCTTTGGGCCCCACAACAATTACTGGGGCCGGGGCAGCTGCCCCTTTTGTCCTGTGTTTAAGATGGCCCTGGTGGTCAGTGAAACTCTAAGGGGACTTTCACACCGGTTCACGTCAAAACTGCCAGTAAAACCCACAATGCATTAATGGAGCGCTTTTGTAGCGTGTGCAGTGTTTTTACGGCCTGCTTAGTGGGGGGCGTTTTTGAGGCGCTTTTGAAGCGGTTCACATTCATTTCAATGGGGAGCTAAAAAAAAATGCACCAAAAGCGCTCCTCCCCATTGAGGGTAAGGACTATTGGACTGCAAATTGTACTTACCGCTCCTCTCCCCTCTCACTTTACCTCCATAAGTGCAGTGATTAGACGGGAAACTTTTTATACTGTGCATGTTTTCGCAGCTTCAGCCTTTTCCGGGAGGAAACCGGGGTGATTTATATGGGTCTTGTGCTCTATACAAGGTGAATCCACGATACACCCCCTTGAAATGTTTCCATAGACTTTTACAGCAATTGTGTTTGAAATATTAACGTTGGTTGTGCTTCAGAAATGGTCAGCAGTCATCAATTAATTTATCATGAGGAAAACTACTCTTGGACTAGCTACGATAAATACGGTCTTTAATAGACATTCAGAGCAATATCTCTTTTGAGATCCAGTCTAATTACCAGTATCTAATTTCCATGCCAATATTAGTTTACCTGATACATAGCAGCATCATCTAGTGTCCTCAGCTGGACATACATGTGGATGTGTATGTTTGGGGCCCTTAGGTCTGGCACCTTTAGTGTGACAACGTTGTCTATTTTTACTGTTTTGTATGTATGTTTTTTATTGATGGATATGACGATGATATATTCCTCATATGTAACATTTAGCATTTAACGGAAATATAGCACACCTTTTGACACAACAATAACGTTTATAATTAATTTCAGTATACTGTGGCTGATTCTCCACAAGGGCTTTGCAGGGGTCCTCACATGGCCCCATCTCTATCAATTTTTTACTGTTGTGTTTTTTGTTCTGGAGGTATCCCGTCCATTTGCCACGAAACAGTAACCATAATTCCTTCATTATAATAGCCACGCTATTACAGGCATACCCCGCTTTTAGGGAAAACAATGGGACCAGAGCATGTATGTAAAACGAAAATGTACTTAAAGTGAAGCAATACTTTTTGTTCACTTCTAAATGCATGCACTGCATTGCAATAGTCATTTACAAGCATAACTGATATGAATAATGCATTGATAACTAAAATAAACACAATGGGGGGTCCAGGGCCTGTAGAGGGGGGTCCAGGGCTGGTAGTGGGGGAGATCAGGGCCAATAGAGGGGGGCTATACAGTACTGTACAGTTCTTACATTTATGCAGACTGTGGCTGGTGAGCAACTCTGGGCCTCTGGGCTGGTGGCACCTCTGAGCAACGCTGGGCTTGCTGGCTGGCACCTCTGGGCTGGCTGGCGGGCACCTCTGGGCCGACAGGCAATGCTGGGCTGGCTGGCGGGCACCTCTGGGCCGACGGGCAATGCTGGGCTGGCTTGCTAGCAATTTATTGCCTCTTCCCTCACAACTCCGGGCGGCAGCTACGCCTCTCCAGGTCATACTGCGGCTGCGCGGCGCAGGAATGTCCGGAATGTCCGTACTTGCGAGGCACTTTACGTACACTCGTGGGCATGTCCGTACTCGCGAGTGTATGTAAAGTGAGTGTCCGTGAAGCAGGGTATGCCTGTATAGCAGTATATTGGATTCATGGATGTTTTTATTTTTTTCAAGGATGAGGACCCACCAACAACATGTTTTTTTCCCAAGCCCACCAATGTCTTAAGCCTCGTACACACGACCGAGAATCTAGTCGTAAAAAAAAACATTGTTTTTCTCGACGAGATTCTTGTCAAGCTTGACGAGCTTCTTGTCAAGCTTTCCTTGCATACACACTGTCAATTCCAAATCTCGTCGTTGGAAAGCGCGGTCACGTACAGCACGTACGACGGCAGTATAAAGGGGAAGTTCGATTTCAATGGCGCCACCCCTTCGGCTGCTTTTGCTGATCTCTTGTTACTGCGCGTTAGTAAAAGTTTGGGGAGAGACGATTCACGCTTTTCAGTCTTTGTGCTTTCAGTTCGTTTTAGCGTGACGAATGTGCTATCTCCATTACGAACGCTAGATTTACCAGAAGGAGCGCTCCCGTCTCATACTTGATTCTGAGCATGCGCAATTTTTTAAGATTAGGAAAAGCATACGCACGACCGGTTTTCTCATCGGGAAACAGGCCGACGAGAATCTCGACGAGAAAAACGAGAATCCTGACGAGAAAATAGAGAGCAGGTTCTCTATTTTTCTCGTCGACAAACCATACACACAAACGGAAAATCGGTCGTGTGTACGAGGCTTCAATCTTAATCCTGATCAATATCCATCAAGTATTCTAAACATATCCAATGATGGCCCCCTTGAGTGCTGTCTTCTGTTTTCACCCTCCTGTGCATCATTGCATCGTACTTAGCTGCTGGCATAAAACTTTCCATTTTCTGGTCTTCAAGGTTTAAATCTGTTTGTACTGGAGTAACTGAGAAGCTAGAATGGGAGCCCACCAATGAAATATTTACCCCAAGCCCACCAATGTCTTAAAATGGCCCTGATCAATATTCATCAAGAATTCTAAACATTTCCAATGGCGGCGCCCATGAGTGCTTTCCTGTGTTTTCACCCTGCTGTGCATCATCGCCTCGTACTCAGCTGCTGACATAAAACCTTCCATTTTCTGGTCTTCAAGGGTTAAATTTCTAAAAGCCTGTAATAATGAAACTGGCAAAACAAGGTAATTTAGGCTGATAAAATTATATCTGCAAAGCTCTACTGAGGCAAAGTTTTGTAAACATAATTTTAGCACTACAGAAAATTAAATATCGTTTCAGCAGGTGCCTGCATTTCCCAGATTAATTTGTAGGAAAGGGGAGAAAAAAAAAATGCCTTAGCAACCTGGGAATGAAGACGACATTCAAGGCTGTTATTAGCGATGGCCTTGCACCGTACGACTGTTTCGTAGACGAGGATGGAGAAGACAACACAAGCCAGAGGTGACAGATGTTTGAAAACTACCTTGCTGACCTTGCCTTCTCAAGCCGCGTTTTTGGTCTATTTCTGTTTACCGAATAAAAGGTCCTTTATGAGCACAAAAGACACATGCACTGCATGAGGTCCCTGAGCAACAGGTCTGTGTGGCAAGCTCCGAGAGATCCCTAATTAGCCGCCTTGGCTTTGAGTCTATAGAGTGTGGCTGGCGCTCTCCGCAGCTGTGGAACAA
Organism: Rana muscosa; assembly: GCA_029206835.1. Classification (NCBI taxonomy): domain Eukaryota; kingdom Metazoa; phylum Chordata; class Amphibia; order Anura; family Ranidae; genus Rana; species Rana muscosa. The sequence continues at coordinate 33,040,207 of CM055117.1, read as the reverse complement.
ACATTTTTTCCCTCCAAACGGCCCGAAACAATGGAAGGCAAAGTTGCGGCCTGCGGATTCTGAGACGGGTGAACTTTTCAGGCTGGGGTCGGCTGTAATAGAAGGCCACAGTCGGACATTGCCAAGGAAATGGTCCGTTCAGTGACCTTTATTCACTGCGGTTCCTGTGGTTCTTGCACACTGCTCTAATGAGCTTTTACAGGATGGGAAATAAAAGTTGAATTTGAATTATATATTATTTGCTTTAAAAAAAAAAAATTGGTAAACCACGGCGCAAAATTCTCCCTGGGGCACAGTCTTGGCAGAATACTTTTCACAGAGCAGTTAGACAACACGTGCCATGTGCTCATGGGGTCAAGTGACAGTGATCAAAAGCTGAGAACCAGTGTGATTTGTTTCCAGCTGCTTTGCTGTCTTTATGGAGGATAATAAAAGGATTACGAAAATGAGTAATTGTAAGCCTTGTCTCTATGGACTTCAAATTCCGATTTAAATTTTAGGGATTTTCTTCTTTTTTTTTTGTCTCCAGAATTTGATTAGGAATTAGAAGTGAATACAGAGGGGGGAATTAACAAATTACCATATAATGTACCATTATAATGGCGTGTGCCGCATTAACCATTTCAGCTTCGGCATGTTTTACCCACTTCCCGACCAGGCCATTTTTTGCAATGCGGTACTGCGTCGCTTTAACTGACAATTGCGCGGTCCTGCGGCGCTGTACACAAATAAAACTGATGTCCTTTTTTCCCCACAAATAGAGCTGTCTTTTGGTGGTATTTGATCGCCTCCGCGTTTTTTATTTTTTGCGCTATAAACAAAGAAAGACCGACAATTTTAAGCAAAAAAACAATATTTTTTACTTTCTGTTATAAAACATTCTCTATAATGTCCTTTTCCAATGACATTCCCAATGATGTCATTTTTTCCCACAAATAGAGATTTATTTTGGTGGAATTTTTTCGCCTCTGCGCTTTTTATTTTTTGCGCTATAAACAAAAAAAAAAACGACAATTTTAAATAAAAAACAATATTTTTTACTTTCTGTTATAAAACATTCCCAATAATGTTCTTTCCCAAGGACATTCCCAATGATGTCCTTTTTTTCCCACAAATAGAGATTTCTTTTGGTTGTATTTGATCGCCTCTGCGCTTTTTATTTTTTGCGCCATAAACAAAAAAAAACGACAATTTTAAATAAAAAAAACAATGTTTTTTACTTTCTGTTATAAAACATTCCCAATAATGTCCTTTCCCAATGATATTCCCAATGATGTCCTTTTTTTCCCACAAATAAAGATTTTTTTTTGGTGATATCTGCTCGCTATAAACAAAAAAAAAAAACGACAATTTTAAATAAAAAATAATATTTTTTACTTTCTGCTATAAAACATTCCCACTAAAAAAAACGAAAAAAATCGAATTTCTTCATACATTTAGGCCAATACTGTATGTATTCTGCTACATATTGTTTGTAAAAAAAAATCCCAATAAGCGTATATTGATTGGTTTGTGCAAAAGTTATAGCATCTACAAAATAGGGGATAGATTTAGGGACTTTTTATTTATTTTTTATTGTTTTTACTAGTAATGGCGGCGATCAGCAATTTTTAGCGGGACTGCGACATTGCCGTGGACAAATCTGACACTGAGTGACACTTTTTGGGGACCAGTGACACCAATAGAGTGATCAGTGCTATAAAAATGCACTGATTACTGTATACATGACACGGGCAGGGAAGGGGTTAACACCAGGGGCGATCAAAGTGTTAAATGTTCCCTAGGGAGGTGCTTACTATCTGTGTGTGTCACACTAAGGAAAAAGAAAGATTTGTGATTCAGCTTAGCTGGATCACAAGATCTCTCTTTCCCTTCCTGACAGATCCGCTGTTTGCCTTGTTTACACCGGCAGACAGCTGATCCGTCTCTCCTGTGAACGATCGGCGGGTCGCTACAGCCATCGCGGCCACCAGACTTGCTAATTGACTCCCGATGTGTCTAATCACAACGGGAGCGGCGCGCCCAAAACCATGTGCACGTGGTTGTATAGGCAGCAAAGCATTGCTGCCTATAGAACAAAAGCTGGCATCCTGCCATTTAGAAACCTTGATCCAACATAATCACTCATATGAATGTTCCCACCAAATTGTACGTAGCAGCAGCCCTGAGGAAGGTGGAGTCTATTTTCCAAAACACGCTTGATGTACATGTTGCTAATTTTTAATAAAGATCCATGAACCAGATTTTAGAGGTCAAGTTTCTCTGGATACTGGGCGCTCCTTTCTTTTTATCCAAGTCTTCATGCTAAAATTACTTTAAGGTTGCACAGACAAGGCAGCAGCCCAATCCCCGAGAGGGCCCATCTTCACCATCCATCACTGGGTACTATCCATCGGAGGGCATTCCTTCCTTTTTGCCCATACGAATACCCACCCAGGACCAGTGACCAATAAAGCCAGTTGGGCAAGGTCTCCAACACAAGCTAGATAATATCCAAGATGGCGGCACTGGAGAGCCAAAGCCCGACAGAGTCAATTCTGAGGAAGATAGAGATGGGCTCCATGGGCTGGTATGTGTCTTTTTCTTAAAAGATACTAGCTAAAGTATTTGTTCTAAAGTATTTGTTATTTCTAAAAAAAACAAGTAATGTTCCTCTTGAACATACTGCGGCAGTTTTTTATATAAAAAACTGCCACAGAACCCCGCCAAGCTGAACCTGGTGTACTGGATGTGGACCTAATGCAGAAAGCTCACATGCATCTCTGCCCATGCAATGTACGAGCAACCTAACAGCCTTCTTCCTCCTTCCCACTCTCAGTTGATCAGGAATGGGGGAATGTGGTGGACAGGAGAATATGGAGCATAGAACATGGAGTATATCATTCCTAATTAACTAATGGGCTTGCTTAGAAGGGTGATGTAGGCATGGAGCCTGCACAACTTTTTGTTAACTCTTCACTGAGAGAGACAAAATAATTGCTTCCATGAGTTAGCGCTTTGGAGCACATGTAAAGATTCACATTGAAACTAATGCCGCATACACACGATAGGAATTCCCGATGAAAAAAGTCAGACGGAGTCCGTTGGGGTTTTTTCATCGGAAATTCTGATCGTGTGTGGGCCCCATCGGAGAAATTCTGATGAATTCTATCGGAATTTTCAAATAGAACCTGTTCTATTTTTTTCCAATGAAATTCCATCGGAATTCCGATGGGAGTTTGGTCGGAAAAAGGTCAGATCGTGTGTACGGGGCATAAGACAATTTTATTTTTGCATACTTTCATACTTGTTCATTCACATCCCGGGTATCCGGACATCTATGACTTGCAATAATTAAGGCTGAACTCCAGGCAAACAGCCAAATACACAAATCAAATGCTTATATGGGAGCCGTTTTACCCACGAAAGGTAAATCAAACCAAATTACATTTTTGTCTGTGAAGGTTCTGATTTATCCAGGTCATGGTATAGCTAGCAGTAGTTAGGCACATTCAACTGGACATGTTCTGTAATGTTGAAGATATGTTGTAGCTTATCCAAGCCACTTATTCAGTTCTAATGGATGTCAGGAACGTACCCCAGCATTTATATCTATCATTCATTAGAATTGTATCGATAACTCCCTAGAGAGCCTGTGGGTGGGTGCAGCACGGTGTGGAGGCAGTAACACACACTTAGTCCAGTTGTATATGGAAAGACATTATATTGAAGTCAAGGTACAACAGTTCAGAACAAGCCCGGCGGAAAGAAGCCCAACTGGGAATACTCCAGCAGCATGTAGTGGAGCAGGTCTTAGCCGAGTTGCCAGCACCTCTCTTGAGGAATAGAATGTGGCCTGGCCAGTCTGAGCCAAGTGGGGAGGTATCGAAGAAGAGTGGTGGATCCCTAGGTTTTCCCTACTCATCTTGAACTTTTTCCTACTGCTAATATTGTCCCTGACAGATGGGTGACCTGTCCCTACACTATCCACATGCTAAAAGTCTGCCAAACCCAGGAGCCAAGGGCTTAAATAGACTATGCCTGACCCAATATGGCTGCCAGAGTCACATGGGCTGTCAGCATCCTACCGGACTGCTGACCCAGTGACCCAGGAAACCATAGAGGAACCTTGTTCCTCCTGACTTCCTCTCCCTCTGCACTGTCACTGCAGTTGAGCGCCACCTGCAGTGGAGAAAATGGACTGCACCTGCCTACAAGCATGTGGAAATAATTGGGTTTTTCTACCTGTCCCAATGTTCCTTGCCCTGTATCTGGACCAAAGAGCGCACCAGCAAATCATCTGGCAAAAAGCAAGCTCCAGTCACTAGGGTATTTTTTATATTTTTTGCAGCATTCAAATAAAAGGGAAATGCTTTAGGGGTTGCAGGATACCGAAAAACACAAATAGTATGACAGATATACTGAAACATCAAGCAGTCCTATGAGAATGACCTCTAATGTTAATGCCGACAGAGATAGGACAGCCAGGTAATTCTGCTCCCCAATGTTACCTTGCACCAAGATCTGACTTCTGTCCCTCTGTAAGCAGACAACTATACCTGAGGCCATGGGCAAAGATCCCTCTTCCAAGGGTCAGATGACAGCTTGCCTCCTTGCTCCCCTGCAACCCTCTTCAGGCAAGAGTATCAGCTTAGCTCCTTTCAGGCATCTGATCCAGCTCTACATTGGTTTTCAGGGCCCTGAGCACATGGTACATGGAGAGGCTAGTCAGTGATTCTTTAGTCTGGCCTCTTATTAAGGGGAGAGAGATTTATGGAAAGGTGGTTCCAAATATTTATCATCTCCTTAAGCCATACCTCTGAATGTAGCTGCTCAGGAATTGTCTAGGCCAGATAAAAAATCATGACCTAGGGCTTGTTTTTACCACACCGTGGGCAGGTCCAGTCTACTTTCTTCATTGCAGGCTCAACCTCAGCGGCATTGCAGAGGGAGAGAAAGTCAAGAGGAACATGATTCCTCTGTGGTTTCCTGGGTCACTGAAGAAGTTGTCATGATGGAAGCTGCTGCCCCATGTGACTCTGGTGGCCATCTTGGGTCAGGCAAAATCTATTTAAGCCCTTGGCTCCCGGGCCTTGGCACGCATTTCGTGTGTGGTAGTGTAGGGACGGGTCACCCATCTGTCAGGGACAATATTAGCGGTAGGGAGAAGTTCCAGATGAGTAGGGAAAGAGCAGGGAAAGAGCAGGGACATGCTATCCTTCCTGGAAACCTCCCCATTTGGGCACAGACCGTCTAGGCCACATTCCATCCCCAAAGACAGATGCAGTCAGTGCATCTAAGACCTGCTGCTACACTGTTTGCTGCAACATACTGTAAGTGCGCCCGGTCAGCTTGACTTCCCGCCGGTTAGTTGTACTGGTTTGAACTACATTTATAATATAGTTCTGTTACTGCATCTGGAGTCTGAATGTTTACTGCTGCTCCTCCCCACACTGATTACTAGAACCTTCTTCAAGCAACAGGCAGAAGCAATCAGACCACCATACTTAGGGAAAACCTACAGAGCCCAAAGAAAGTAGGACAGTAGCTCAAGCTGGTCAAAGCCTAGAAGTAACACACACTAAATGTACAGTAGATAGAGACACAACTACATAGGGCAGACTCATTTCACATCCATGGATCTTTAGAAGGTTAAGATGTCCTAAGCTCATGGCTTTGTGTCTACATTTTTTTGCAGTGCTCCTCACCTACTAAGAGCCAAACCGACCTTTTATGCCCCGTACACACGGTCGGACTATTGACCGGCCAAAGGCACATCGGAATTCCGATGGAATTCCATCGGAGTAAAAGAGAACATGTTCTCTATCTAAACTCTGATGGAATTCCACGGAATTAAGTCCGATGGGGCACACACACACGGTCGGAATTTCCGATGAAAAAACTCAGTCTGACTTTTTTCATTGGAAATTCCGACCGTGTGTACAAGGCATTAGAGATCCTTACCATTTACAGTCCCTTTCTAGTGTTAAGCAACTGCAGGGGAACCCACGATACAACAAGTACTACCTATTCTGAAAGCAATCATAAGTTTCTCTGAGGACATCCATATCAACTTTGCGCTTCAAGTCCAGTTCCACTTCCCACCTCCAACTTTTTTGAAAACTTTGGAACTCTCTTACTTTGAAAACTCACTTTACTTTGAAAACTCACTTTACTTTGAAAACTTGCCAATTGAGTTTTGTCAGCTGGCACATACAGCACATTGGCAATCAACCCAAGATCACTCACATTTGCAGCTGCGTTTGCAATTGTAATTTAGTTACTGTAGAGAGTTCACCATGTGGTGTGTCTGTTATGTTGTCCATCACCCTTTAAGGCACTGTACACACGGTCTGACTTTTTGCCAACAAACTTCAAAATTAGCAGGTTTTCCAAAAAAATCCGACCGTGTGTACGCTCCATCGGACAAACTTTTTCGGTTTTCATCGGACAAAAGTTCGCTCTGCAAACGGAAAAACTTTTCGGCAACAAAAGTCCGATGGTGCAAAGTCTGACCGTGTGTACAGAAATCCATCGGACTTTTGTCCAAAGTACAAATACCCATGCCCAGAACCAATTTTAAAATCAACCAACAATAGCAGATGTTGACCACAGGGTGGCGGTAAAGAGCAGAAAAGAGCAGAAAAAACACATGATGTTGGGAAAGTTTGCAGAAAAGTCCTGTGGTGTGTATGCTATGGGTGTGCCCGGCCAACTCCCTTCGGACAAAAATCCACGGAAAAGTTTGTTTGAAGTCCGACCGTGTGTACGAGGCTTTAGTCTCCCAAGGTCCACCCAGGACTTTGTTTTGCAGGAAAAGTTCAGGTATAACAGCTTTGCAGAACAACCAATCTGGAATCCATTCTAAAATCTTGCTATCTGCATATAAGTACAGTTGGACCATCGAAAAGTGGAATTCTGATTGGCTGCTCCGGGGCATATTGTGAATTTCCTTCGCCTTGTATAACGGAGCTGTTAGTGATGACTATTCATCACTTAAAAGAAAAACAAGGAGACCAAGAAAAAAAAAAGAAGTAAAAAAAAAAAAAAAAGCGGGGAAGAAAATGAGAAACATTATTGAGGGACGAGATGTTCTGCTTGCTGCGCATTAACATGGGACCGCGCTGCCCTCACTGATACATAGCTGAGACGCAGGCCTGGAAGCTAGGAATACATTAAGCACGATCCTGACAAATTGTCATTACTGTTTCCACGGCAACTGGGATGAAAAAAGTGTCCATGTATGATATTTGTGTTCTGTGAGCACGGCTTGAGGAAATCAAGGTTAATGAGTCATTAGCTGCAAGCATAGGAAATAAAAAGGGAAAATAAAGGAGTGTTTTCAGTGTTTGTAATGAGGCAGTGGCTTCCAAAGCCTTCTCAATGCAAAGGCATCACATTTAGGAAGCATGATGGTTTGTTATAGCTCACCTGTTATGCCCTGTACACACAAACTGAATTTCCGTCAGAAAAAAAGTTGGATGTTTTTTCCAACGGAATTCCGCTCAGGCTTGGCTTGCATACACACGGTCACACAAAAGTTCTCTGAACTTTCGAGCGTTAGGAACGCGGTGACGTACAACACTACGGCGAGGCGAGAAAAAGAAGTTCAATGCTTCCGAGCATGCGTCAAATTTTTTCCGAGCATGCGTGTTTTTTTTCCCGTTGGAATTGCATACAGACGATCAGAACCTGCTCTCTATCTAAGTCCGTCAGAAATTCCAACAGAAAAAGTCTGATGGGGCATACACCTGGTCGGAATATCCGACGAAAAGCTCCCATCTGACTTTTTCTGTCGGAAATTCCCACTGTGTGTACGCGGCATTAAAGGAACGGTCCACCCAAATGGGATATTTCCATTATTTGTGGATGTTGGAGAGTTAATCCACCCAATGGTGTCTTATATCCTGCAGGGACTCTGTTGGTGGGGCATAGGCACTTGAGATGGAGGGTCTGCACACCTACAATGGGCAGGTCTCACATTCTCAGTTGGTCCCTTATAATCTTTTATGTAGATGAACAGGAACACCTGTGAACTGTGGGAAGGAGCAATGAAGCATGGCCATAGTGTAACACAGCAAAGAGGAACGGAGAACCTGCCTATGTGATGAGCAAAATGGCTTCCCCAATGTACACGTATAATTACAAATTATACACAGAACCAACGTTTTTTTTTAAATATTACTGCACACTAATAAGAATATTTGCATCAAACTGTCAAACTATTGAAAAGAATATATATCTCTGCCAAGCAGCCATTCAGTGACTCATAGCATACTCTAACCATGGATTCAAAGCAGGATCTTCATGTAAATCGTAATCCAAGCATGCAGCCTGGCTGCCAAGCAATGGATGGGGGGAGGGGCGAATGTGTACCCCTCCCTCTTGAACCATACCATCTAAGATGCTGGACAGATCACTGTCTGATCTCTTAAAACAATGTTGCCTTGTCTCTTGTTTTTGGTAAAACCTTGAACTCTTTGCTCCTGAGTGAGTGAGTAAGTGAGTGAATAACTTATATAGCGCTACAAATGCGAACTGAATCGCTTCAATCGCTCCTCCCATGAACTTCCTATTTAAGCCGAGTCTCTGCATTTCCTGTTTGCTAGATTATTGTGCTCTCTCCAGCCGATATATTGCTCCTATGAGTACCTGCAGCTGTCCTTATCTCCACTACTAGGTTACTAAAATCTGGCTTTTTCCTTGACATCCACTTGATCCCAACCTGCAACCACTTGTTACCGACCTTTGGCTTGTTTACTGACTATGCTTCTGCTTGATTCCTACCTGCTATATCTGCTACTGGACCCCAGCCTGCTCACCTCCTGTTGAGGTGATCCTGAGAACAGCCACCTGGTACTAACATGCAGCAAAACCCATCACCAACATCCGGAGCACTGGTGAATACTGGTTAGCGCTTAGTCCCAACACTTCGGTTGAGCCCATGTCATCTGCCAGGGTGACCTGCTTGTGTAGTCATTCTGCTGGTTGGTGGGAACTTCTCTACTGCTATAACTATAGGCCTCTGTGCCTGAACCCTAACAATGACATCCCTAGGGAATACTGTGCTGCTTACTGTTCTCCTTGCTGGAGAGGACGTTGTTACTGGGGAGTCGACCTGCAGTACAAGGATCTCCCTGCTTCTGTTTCATTCTTTCTGTGAATCTGTGCTCCCTCCACCTCTCTTGTTGTGTCTTCATCATTTTCCCCACCAGTAATCAGAAGGGCAGATCTAACATGAGGAAGCAAAGCCCTGCCTCAATAAAGTTTACCATTTCCATACAGACACGCAATGCAGAACAAGGCATGGTAAATCAGCAATGGAAAAAAGAGCTTCAGTGAGGCCACAAGCAATACTGGTGACTAGTCCTTTACCCTCTGCCTGCCGTTTTGGGGCACAGCTTCCAGCGTTTAGTTCCTCTTTAGGTCTACCTCAAATTCTATGATATGTGTTGCACATTTTTTTTTTTCATTTAAAGAACTTTCCAACTTTTCATGACTGTGTCCTTCTGGGCTCATCTATTTATTGAGATTCTTTTGGTTGCCATAGGTAATCTGCCCAAAAGTACTCTTGGGGATACAGAACATTTTGACTGCTGGAACATCCCTAAATGGGTCACAATCAGCAATTCTACGCAATTCCACATTTATTCTTCAAATTTGGTTTCAGCACTGAAAGTACCAGTGTCCTGGACGATAATTTAACTTTAAAAAGGAAGTGAATGCCTTATAGAAAAAAAAAAAAAACCTTTTTCTTCTCTCTGCATCTATTCCACATTCACAAGTGGCTCCCTTGGTACAAGCCGAGCTCGCAGCCACACTCGGGCTAATGTAGAGATAATTACTAACATTTCTCATCACTGTGTCTTGCGGCTAAACCCAGACCTGGTGGCCAAGTACACCACCAACCAAAACAATATCAGATGAAGAGAACAGAAAAAACAAAAAGTTGTCAAAACTGTGAAAGTATTTCTCATGAAGATCAAAATCTAATGACACTGAAATTAGTGCAAGATTTTTTTTTTCTTATGTTCATGTAACACACCCCCTACAGAGACACTGTTAAACTTGGCCCTGTTTCCCCCTTTGTAAAGCACACAGCCAGGCACACATCATTTTTCACATTCTTCCATGGCTCAAAAGATCAGTCTGGGGGTTTCTTATTGTTATTTTTTTATTTTGGAGAATGTTGAACTTATATAGGGTTGGGGAGCATGGGATACCCCAGAACTCAAGACTGTACAACTTGAGGACAACTTGGCTTCTAGCTGCTATGCACAACCACTTGAAAAATAAATGTGCCACTGGATCTCTAGGCTGACCTGTACTCCTTCCAGAGTTTTAAAGCACCACACTGTCACTCTTGCAGCACTGGGGTCTTGTGCTCACTTAGTCACAGGATCAGCAGTTGCCTCCTGCCTATGTCAACCAGACTCTTCCTAATGAGGGAGATGTAGACTCTCACCACTTCTGGACAACTTGGGTTCTGTCCCACAGCTTCCTCCTGACTTTCTCCAATGAGTTTTCTCCTGACTTAACTAGATCCTTGAACGAGGACTTGTAAATAGGCTCCCCAGCTAAGCCTAGCTAGGACATCAGTGTCTTCAGGCTTGCTTATTCCCAGGCTTCTGCCCTAGTGGCAGTGACGTACTCTTTATGGAGGGATCTGGAGTCCATAAGACCCCCAAATCCCTCCTTTGCACTTAAAAGCATTCAAAACATCAAGTTTGGCTGTTTTAAATACTGTATTGTTTTTTAAATGTGGCGCTTTTAGGTCTTCTGTAAACCGAAAGTGATGTTATGACATCGCTTCTGGGTTACTATATTCGGGACCCAATCAAAGCCGATTACGACTTTGTTCGTGTCTCTGGCCAGCCGGTGGATGTGCTGTCTCGTCGCTCGGGCCTCCCAGAAAAACAGGAGAGCCTGGGCGAGCGGCGGAAGGTGGAAGGAGGGAAGGGGAGTCCTCTCCCACTGCCTGGGATAACAGCTGAGCGGCTTTTTAGCCGCATCGGTTGTTATTCCAAATAAGCCAACCACTGGCTTTAAAAAACTGTACCAGGGTGATGCCTGCAGCTGCAGGCATCACCCCGGTACAGGTTGGTGTGAAGGGGTTAAAATATCAATGGGCCGGGTGCATAGGAATTCATCACGTGCACTGATGGGCCGGACATTAAGCGACGGCCCGCGGGCTGTAGGTTGCCGACCCTGTCCTAACCCAAACGTTAATATAAAGAAGAACCTCTGCCATAAAAGTTTCCATTTAAATTTGGATAGAGTAATGCCGCATACACACGATCATTTTTCACGTCGTGAAAAATTAAATTTTTTGTTTTCAACAAGAAAAACGACCGTGTGTGGTCTTTTTGTCATTTTTCACGACGTGAAAAACGGCATTAAAAACGACGAGAAAAATTAGAACATCTTCTAATTTTTCTCGTCGTTTTTCCTGACATTTCTTCCGCGGCAGTGTTTCCCATAGGGAAACACTGCCGCGGAGCCCATAGACGATCGTTTTTCTCGTCATTTTAAAAAATGACGAGAAAAATGACCGTGTGTGGGGAACAAGCTGTTCCCTCGTTTAAAATGTCATTATTCACGGCGGTTTTTTAACCGCCGTGAATAATGATCGTGTGAACGCGGCATAAGGCTGGGTTATTACCCCTGTCTGGTCTTTTTTGACATCTGCGCCCCATTGAGGAGCTTTCCCTTCACTTCCTGTCCCATAGCCAAAAGAATAATTCAGACGAAATCCCTAGCTGTCGGCCGTGTCATCAAAACTAGTGCCCCTATTGGAACATCATGACTGTGCTGTACATAGTCTATGCAGAGAGTAGAGCTATGGGAGGGGCCCAGCAGACCCCACTCAGTTTAGGATGTCTGTAGAAAACTACAGGAGGGGGTGGAGACAAGACCAGTCACCCTTTACAAGTAGAGAGAGCAGCAGTGAGCGGTCTTTCTTTATTACAGGAAGTCTCACACTAGATGACTGCACCGATCTGGAAGAAATACACAAAACACATTAAGATTTAAGGAAAAATACACATGATGAATGGATTTAGACAATATATGTTTATTTTGGAGTTCAGCTTTAAAGGTCATCTTCCGCTTTAATTTTGACCATATTATACTGTAAGTTGAATCCCTCACATCGTGGCACCTTACGGCTATTTTCAAACTAGTTTTCCTTACTCAAAGGTAATCCTCTGGGATCCATATTGACAAAGTGCGATATTCGCTCTTCGGGGACTTCCATGTCTTTGTGTTCTTTCAGGTTTCGTCAGCAGGACAGGAAATGAAATACAACAGGGAAAAAGCAACGATTGCTCCCCGAGGTTCCAGACAGCCTTGCATGTCATCTACAGACTTTCTTCTGCCGACAAGGGACAAGAGGGATTTCCTGCCTCCTCTTTTTAATCTCTCCATGGGTCTTTTTTTTCCAATATTTTATTTTGATTTATTTATTTTAAAGCCGCGTGATTGCGCTGTGCAGTGTCAGCTTTGTCTGAGAAACTCCAGGACCAGGGGGAACCGAACTTTCTATTACAGCTGTCTGTGAGCTGTGTTGCTGTCAGCAGATCCTACAGCCAGACTTCTCTATGGAGTTTTGCTTTTTTGGCATATCTTTTAGTTTTTTTTTTTTTTAAACAAGAACTTAATTACAAACAGTATATCATTGCCGATCGTGCTTGTGAGGTTTGGAGTTTCACAAAGTTACACAGTTAGGTTAAAGAAAGAAAAAAAAGGCCTATATCCAAAGTTGATCCAGAGAAAGCCAAAAAAAACATTAACCACTTGTCTACTGGCAGCTGGTAGACCAGGGTTTAAGGCCGGGTTCACACATATGCGGCTGCGGGTTCCCAGCTTGTGCGTCCCTATTCACCAGTTCAGGTGCGAATCAGGTCCAAAGTTTTGCCTGAATTTGCACCTGAATCAAACCCAGACACGCACAGGACCCTTTTTTTAATGTGGACCGTGGCCACCCCGGACCTATGTGAACCGGCTCCATTGAGCTATTGCTCCATATGTGTGAACCTGGCCTAATGCACAAATGTGTTTAAGCTTGTTTAGCCGGTGATAGGCTATCTGGTGAAAGGGATTCTAACAGCTTTAATACCGCCTGATACCTTCATTACCCTGCTGAATGTACTGCCCCCTTGCCCGACAGCCCTTGCCATGTATCCAAGGCTCTGCTATCCCACCTGCAGGCCTGGGATGGGCATAGTGGGTATTGACAGGTGGAGTGATGGAAGATCAGCGAACATCTGTTTTCTGATCTCCTCTTGGATGAATGAACACAGAAGCAGCATGCAGTATGTCAAGTCCGGGTCCGGCTGTCATTTTCCCCGGCTGCTGTGGCCAGCAAAGATGCTAATAGAGCAGAATCTGTGCCAATTCATTTTCAACTTTTAGATTGCCAGTAAAGCTTTTTGGTGAATGTTGACATGCTGCTCAATTCTTAGCCAAGCAATAACCGCCGTTTTTCCATCCCTTCCCCTAATCAATGACTGAATGCATAATTGTAGCCTACAAAAATTGACCCAGTTTCTTAAAATTATAACTGTCCCACTAGAAAACATGAGAATGAGAAAATCTGAGAACATTTCTCTTTCCACCCAGTTTTCTTCTGAGCACTGGGAAGTGGAATCACCCTAAAATTACTTATAACTCTTTCGAATTCCACTGTCAAACCTTTCTCACATTATCTTTCTCTGCCACTTTCACAAAAGGCTCACTCTCTGGCAGCTGGATGAGTCAGTCACTTAATTTACATCAGTGAGGGCCTGCTAGAACCATTTAGCTTTGGTTGCTTGGGCCGAGCTGGAAACTCTTTTCAGACCTCTCCAATGGACCTCTTCAATGGACACCTCTCCAGTGGACACCTCTCCAATGGGAATCTCTCCAGTCAACATTTCTCCAATGGACACTTCCCCAATGGACACTTTCCCAATGGACACCCCACCAGGGGATACCTCTCCAATGGTGCAGTCAATTACTTCCTTCACATCAGTGAGGGCCTGTTAGCACTATTTAGCTTTGGTTGTTTGGGCCAAGATGGAAATTATTTTCAGACCTCTCCAATGGACACCTATCCAATGGAAAACCCTTTAATGGACATCTCTCCAGTGAAGATCTCTCCAGTGAACATCTCTCCAGTAGACACCTCTCCAACGGGCACCTCCCCAGTGGACATCCCACCAAAAGATACCTCTCCAGTGGATGAGTCAATCACTTCATTCACATCAGTGAGGGCCTGTTAACACCATTTAGTTGCTTGGGCCAAGGTGAAAACTTTTTTCGGACCTCTCCAAAGGACACCTATCCAATGGACAACCCTTCAATGGACATCTCTCCAATGGACATCTCTCCAATGGGCACTTCTCCCATGGGCACCTCTCCAATTGGCACCTATCCAATGGACATCTCTCCAATAGGCTTCTCAAGAACAATTAGAACTCAACAGCTTGCCAGCAACTATGCAAAGCTGAAGGAAAAATTTTCACTGGAGCTGACCTTCATCATGTTTTGTGATCTGCACTAGAGAAGCATGATAATATCTTTGGTTCAAATCTATGTATTTTTTTTTTTTTAAGATTGAGTGTAGAATAGCAGAGTCTGCAGGAACTGTTTGCAGGGTGGCAGAGAAAGACTGATATGAATCAATCCAAACAATAACATAAAACAATGGCTTTCATAATGAACACCTGGTGTTCCTCAGAGACCCACTGCCGACGCTGTGTAGAACGAGCCTGTACAATCTTTTTTGATAATAAAACACAATGGAGGTAGAGAAGAGTGATTGACAGCTGATGCCGTGATTAAACACTGCATGATACAAACCCCAGTCCGGTGATAATGAGTAACAACGTTGTAAAATTCTGCAGTTTAATCACTTATCAGTTCATTATGTTTAGCAGAGTTAATAATGTTTTTTGCTCACATTCCGTACACAGGTACAAAACCCTATATAAATACTTGCACGATTAGGGGTCATTTGTGAAAGGACAAACAAAACTTCTACTAGCTTGTTAGAAAGCATACAGTGATTTATATTGGCTGCATGGCATCAACCAAATTGGGAAGATGCTATGGGCCCATTGACGCTGGAACACTCGTTATAATGAAAACCATGATCCATGTTATAGTGCATGTTGCTGCATTGCACAGCCTACTGTAGATGCACATTGTATTGTAAAGACAATGGCACCCCACTCAACTCACATCACAACCAAGGGGAAAAATTTGCACATACCACCCCTTCACCCCTCTACCCCCTCCCGATTTTTGTCATCAAGGTCAATAATCCAACTATCAGTCCATCCCCCAATGTCAGGTGTTAGGTCTAATCCTGGATTCTGGTCTGTCCTTTCAGTCCCAAATGCAAGTACTACTGTAATCTACCTGCCTTCACCTTAATAACATGGGCAAAATTTGCCCCCACCTTCTTAAAAAAAGGAGGTCCAGCCTAGATATAACTAAGCTTAAAATGGCCCCCACCCCCTTCCAACTCCTATACTAACTTGGGGCTCTCCAGTCCGGTAATGTGATCAGCTCCTAGCAGATGGCTTCAGGAGAGAGGAGGGACAACTGACAACAGATACTCCATAGTAAGCTCATGGGTGGCCAATCTCTTCAGCCGTTGACGGCAATCTCTCCTCTCCCCTGAAATGGGCCACAAAGGAATTCACATGGTTGATTGGAAAGCCTTCATAATACAGTAGGTAAGTACAGTATATGCATCTTCCTTTTACAGGGTCGTTAGTATAGGAGTGAGAAGGGAAGTGGGAGACGTTTGAAGCAAAGTTAGTTCTAGGCTGGATTTACACTTTAACCATTGACACTACAAAGCTATGGATCCCCTCCCTTGTTATTGCTTGCCCCGACGATTGCAACTTCCTTCCCATTGGGATGGAAAAAGATATAACACCCCATTCCAAAAAAACAGCACATGTATAGAGGAGAGGAGCAAATGGGGCGGAGCTTTGAGTGAAGCATGTGTAGGCAAAAGCATAATAAGGTAAAACAATAGGAATTTATTGCATATTACAATTTAAACACGCATACGAAATTGATTACATAGACAGCAGTTAGTCATAGAATATATAGTTGCTATAGTTACAATGCGGTTGAACATGGCAAGTTCATTCCACAGACATCATTTGGTCATGGAGTATACAATAGGTAAAAAGATGGCAAAGGTTATGTCATGGTACATCCAAATTAAATTCCATAGTTCACCAGAACAAAGATAAGGTAAAAGCATAAAAGAGGGTAATGCCTGCAGGGCCTATGGCCTCTCTTATCCTAAAAGGGTAAGGAGGGATAATACTGTAGTTGCTGGGTATTGATTGTAAAGAAACGGCTTCAGGTAGCTCGAAGCGTTTCATGGCCTCACCGCCAATCATCAGGAGCAAGCCAGTTATCTAAAACAAATTTGATATGGATAAGCCAATTAATAAATAAAATAAAAAGGCATGGACAAGAGTGGGTTATAAAAAAACACAGATCAAGTGCATGCTGACTTACTGGGGTTCGTATGTTGATGCTGTGGGGGTTGGGTATTATAGGCCGACCAGTGATACCCTTACCCAGGAGCCGCAGCGGACAACCCTGCAGAGGCGGCCCAAAGGCCACCACCAGGGCAGGCGTAGACAGACAGGGCATCCCTGTGGGAAGAATGAGTGAGAATTCAGGACTATGGTAGGAGGGAAAAGTGCACCAAGGTAAAGTGCAGAAAAGTGAGTGTGAGGGAGAAACAGTGGGTGCAAGAGATGAGTAAAAAGAGGGGGGGAGAGGGGAAAGGGGGGGAGTGCAGTGGTTGAAATGATGACCAACAACTGCCCAGTGGAGGGTGAGATGGTTAAAGATCAGCAGACAGAGAGGACCCTGGGAAGTGCCAGGGAAGGGAGAGTGACAAACCAAAACAGATCAACAAGGTATAGAGGAAGTGAAAGTGGCTTCAGTCTTGCTCCTCCCAGGCCATGCCCTCTTACACATTTTACCTTGCCTACAGAGCTTAGTCACATGACTAAGCCCTGTGGGCTATGAATAAGCACTGTGGGTTGGGTGAGCCAGGTTGAAGCCGCTTTTACTTTCCTTTCTCTACATCTGGACTGTTTTGTCGGGACGCAGTGTTCTATCTTTTTTCTTCCCATGTGTGTGCATTGAGCCGGGGTGTGCTCTTCTAACGTTGGCCCCCCAAAATCAGTGTGAGCATCAGAGAATGAGTGCTTGGAGCGCCGCCCAAAGTTTGTCTGGTCCCTTTTTTTTGGACTTCCTCTACACTGCCTATCCTCCCTTCAGTCTGTTATGAATGCTGCTGCCAAATAATCCACCTTAACAACCACTCAGTTTCCACCACCCTTCTCTGCCAATCCCTCTATTGGCTTCACAGAGTGAATACAAAGCCATGCACAACTATGATGTTCCCTTTTAAAGTTACGCTTATCATAAAATTGAATAAGTAAAAAAAGTCCAAATAGTGAAAACGTCTTTTAGAAGATACATACACCATCCGTCACCAGAAAGTGCGTGATCTTGAGTATAAGCCTTACAAAATGCTCGCTTACCAACTCATAATGACCTCCTATTATGGAAGGCCAACCTCGCTTGTGGCTCATAAACCCAGCCGGGGCCTTTATCCATCCAAGAAGATTTAAAGATGAAGATAGGAAATCTGCCACTTTAAGAAGACTCGATCGTAGGAGATCCCCAAGAAAGTATAAAACTTACAATAGCATAAAATCCTTTACACGTTTATTCCAAATAAAAATTCTGCACGTACATCATAACCTTTCAAACACGCATATAATATCATTCAAACCTTTCTCACCGCTCCTCCCAGGACCTCCTGCTCTCTAGCTTCTTTGTCTCCTCCCCCCATACTCACCTCCAGGACTTCTCCAGAGCCTCTCCTAACTTCTGGAACTCTCTACCCCAATCCGCCTGGCTATTTCCTACTCTGTCCACCTATAGGCGAGCCTTGAAAACTCATCCTTTCAGGTCAGAGGCCCATCTTGCCTAAAAAATTTACTTTTGCCTTCTCCATCAACTCACCCTCTCCATCAACTTTTGAACAGCTTGCCTTTCCCATTTAGATTGTAAGCTCTCGTGAGTAGGGCCCTCCTAACCCACTTGTATTGAATTGTATGGTAACTCTCTCCCTTTACCCATTAAAGGACTGTTGGCACTATATAAAGCTTGCATAGAAATAAAAAAATATATATATATTTTGGTAATAGTTATACTTTGAGTACTTTGGGTAAGTTTTCATTTACATAAGAAACACATTTAACATCTCACACAGAGCTATTTCTGAAGTCAATCACAGTCGTCCTTTCCTCATCTTTGATCAAAGCTTTCAAATAGGATGGTGACGTTCAGGAAATCATATCCTTTCAACGCGAGGTTAACAAGGGCTCTGCGGCGTCCTGCCGATCGCACACAATGGTCATCAGGGAGCGTGATAACACAGCATGAAAATTGTGAGCCTTTTCTCTGCCGAGTGTCACCATTGTGCTATATTGTCGCTGTAAACCTCGAGCTGAAATTATTTGTGCGCACAATAGTCACTCGGGAGTAAAGTGCTCTATTCTGTACACCCAACACAAGAAAATTCATAATAAACCATCGGTGAGCCTTCCCGGGGAGAAAATGTAAGAGTATTTCTCTTGTTTCGGTGGGTTATAGAGACAGAACAATGGACGGGGCTTGGGTCGTCCTGTGACAGTAATGACACTAATTTATTTTTGCACAGACCAGTGGGAGGTGATTCAATGCATCCTACCCACAATGTTTGCAATTCGCATAAGGGATTAATTTGTTTAACCACTAGCCATAATGTTTAGCGGATACAAGAAGAAAATGCATGTTTATTATGTGCATACATTTTGTTGTTAAATATGAGAGAAAACAGATTGATTTCTTAATACATTTGAAAAATTATTTAAAAAAATCTAAGTCTGTGTTTTCCCTATGATCGCCAGCTCCACCGAGTGGTCATAATGCAGTATTTCTCTGAAATACAGAAATCAGGAAATTACTGCCTTATAGCCACTAGATGGAGCTGACGAACATAGAAAATGTAGCACTCTCCTGCATGTGGGGAGGTGCAGCATGATCGCCAGCTCCATCTAGTGGTCGTAATCCAGTATTTCCCTTAATTACAGAAATCAGGAAAGTACTGTCTTATGGCCACTACATGGAGCTGACGAAAATAGAAAATGTAGCAATCTCCTGCATGTGGGAAGGTGCAGCATGATCACCAGCTCCTATGATCGCCAGCTCCATCTAGTGGTCATAATCCAGTATTTCCCTGAAATACAGAAATCAGGAAAGTACTGCCTTATGGCCACTAGATGGAGCTGATAAACATAGAAAATGTAGCATTGGTCTGCATGTGGGGAGGTGAGGCGTGGTGTGGTGGCAGTAAACACTCCAGTGACAGAGATAGAATTTGTAACAACCCTTTGGCTGCCAGGTCCGTGCGTCGTACAGTACTGACAGCAGGGGGGTTCAAACACAATACTCAATACAATACACAATACAACACTCCTGCCTGTCAGGTGGAAGCATTCAGGCAGCTGCACTGCCGCCTGATTGCTTCCATGCGCCCCAAGTAACGGCGCCCCTGCATGTGTTCCGGGCTCTGCTTGCCCATCTGCGGGCCCGGGACTGGCATGACGGGTGCTGGCAGGTGGAGGGGAGGGAGAAGAGCAGACTTACATCCGCTCTCCTTCTTGCTGTGACCCGGAAAGCGATGTGTATGATGTCACTTCCGGGTCACCTGTCACTTTTCCCGGCTAGGATAGCCAGGAAGGAATGTATTGCAATCTGTTGTGCATTGCAATACATTTAGTGGAGGACAAAGGAGACAAGCAGGGAAAAAGTTAAGCTGGAAAAAAAACACACACACACACCCAAGCACATAAACCCCCCCAAGAAAAAATGTTGAGACCCTCCAACCCTCACATATTCACATGTACGTGCGTAAACACATGCGTTAAGGGCACCAACTCACATCAAGCCCAACAGTAAGGCACCCGACCGGTGCATTACAGAATACACAGCGATGTGTAACAGAGCAGGTCTCATGAGTGCCGACAGCTTCTGTCTGGAGGGGCAGAATGCGGCATGGCCAGTTCGTGCCTCAATGGGACATCTCCAGGAGGAATAACATGTCCGTAGCCTTTTCCTTCTCATCTGGAACCTCTTCCTGACGCTAATCACTAATCCTGTTAGACTGGTGACCTGTCCCTACACTACCCACATGCAAAATACACACCAAGCTTAGGAGCCAGGCTCTTAAACAGACACTGCCTGACCCAAAATGGCCACGGGGAGGCAGCATCCAATTGGATAGCTTGCCCAGTGACCCAGGAAACCAAAAAAGAACCATGTTCCTCTTGACTCCCTCTCCCACTGCAATACCACTGAGTTTGAGCACCACCTTCAGTGGAGAAAGTAGACTGCACCTGCCTACATACATAGGATGTTAGGTAATTTTTATTTATTTTTTTAACTAATTTGGAATCCTTAGAGCAGAGATTGATTTCTGTAGGCAGCTCTGAGGTTTCACAGGCTGCAGGTTAGACTATTCCCTCCTGCCTTTTGAATACCTCTGGAACATAGGGAGGGGAGATTCAAATATGTAGCTTAATCTTTATTGAGTACCAGCCAATCCCTGGGAGGGGTGACCCAGTAAGTGGCTAAATAGGCTGATAAATAGTGTGAACTCCAGAGTAGCTGGGTCTTCTTGTAGAAGGGATTCCACCAGTTTGGGTGGGGAAAAAAGTCCTACCAAGTCCAGTTGCTGTTCATCGAGGACACGGTCCCAGCTGTGGCAGAGCTGGGGGGACCTACGTCTTAGGTTATCTTCAACACCCTGAGAGCCACCTGAGGGATCTGCTAAACTTCTCTAGAAGGCACCTGGATGAAGCTGTTTCCTGGTCCGAGAAATATCTCAAACTCCTGGGTATGGGTAAACAAGTTATGTCACTACTGTGCTGTTCTCTGTTCTCCTTGATGGAGAAGAAGCTGTACCTGAAGACCTGCAGTGCAAGTCCCTCCCTGCTTCATCCATTCCATTGATCTGTGCTTTCTCCATCTCCTCTTCTGCTTTTTGAATTTTACCCCACCAGTCAACAGGTCACCAGTCACCAGGGGGACAGCTTAGACATAAGGAGGCAAAGAGATAGCACCTCTGTGTCCACCTGAATCTGCCAGTTGTTTGGGGTCTACATTAGGCACTGGCTTTTCCAAGATGTGGCCACTCAGAGTCCATGAAAGAGGACATAGCTGTCCTCTGCCAGGCTCACTCTAGTGCCAGTAGCAAACAAAATCAGATGACTGTTTTGTTTACTACAGACAACAAGACAAGGAGGTGACTGCATTGCCTTCTGCACAGCAATTAGAGCCAAGGTAGTGTGAGAAAAGCTGCCTAATGACTGCTGGTAAGGAGGAGACAGGAGAGCTGAGCTGCTGAGTCACTGTTGGGAGAGGAAGCAGGGAGAGCTGAGCTGCAGGGTCCCTGCTGAGAGAGGGAGCTGGGGGAGCTGAGCTGCTGAGTCACTATTGGGGGGGAAAGAGCAGGGGGAGCTAAGCTACTGAGTTACTACTGAGAGGGGGCAGGGAGACCTGCTGAGTACCTGCTGGGAGGAGGAGCAGGGAGAGCTGAGCTGCTGAGTCACTGTTTAGGGAAAGAAGCAGGGAGAGCTGAGCTGCTGAGTCACTGTTTAGGAAAAGGAGCAGGGAGAGCTGAGCTGCTGAGTCACTGCTAGAAGGAGAAGCAGGAAGAGCTTAGCAGCAAATAATGGGTGCTCAACCTGTGACCCTACAGCTGTTGCGGAACTACAAGTCCCATCATGCCCTTGTCTTTGGGAGTCATATGTTTACCTGGCAGCCTTGCAATGCCTCGTGAGTCTTGTAGTTCTACAACAGCTGGAGGGTCACAGGTTGAGCACCCATGGTCACTGTTGGGGGGGGGCAGTGTGAGATGTCCTGCTGAGTCACTGCTGAAAGGAGGACCAGGGAGAGCTGAGCTTCTGAGTCACTGCTGGTAGGAGGAGCAGGGAGAGCTGAGCTGCTGAGTCACTGCTGGAAGGAGGAGCAGGGAGAGCTGAGCTTCTGAGTCACTGCTGGTAGGAGGAGCAGGAAGAGCTGAGCTGCTGAGTCACTGCTGGAAGGAGGAGCAGGGAGAGCTGAGCTGCAGAGTCACTGCTTAGAGTGGGATCAGGGAGAGCTGAGATGCTGAGTCACTGTTGGAGGAAACAGCAGGGGTAGCTGAGCTGCTGAGCCACGGCTGTAATGGGGAGCTGTGGTAGCTGAGAGGTCACTGTTAGGAGGGGGAATAGGGAGTGTTGAGCTGCTGAGTCACTGCTTGGTGGTAGGACAAAGGTGAGCTGAGCTGCTAAAAGGAAATTCAAAAGTACCTGCTGTGAACACTAAGATTAATTACCCCACAGTGCCTGCAGCTACAGAGGTTAGGTTAGTAAGGACGTGTTTTAAAGTGTTACTTGTTATAAATATGCAAATATTTTGATGCCAAAATTTTTCAAAGATTAGCACTTTAGGCTCTTAAAAAGATTGTAGGTGACATTTCCCATGATGCATTGTCACATCTTGGATATAAATCCCCAAATATGCCGCTCAGCAGTTATTTCAAGCTCGCTCATCTCCCTTATACTGTCTACATTGTCAGGTTGGGGGAGGGGGGGCATTCTCGGTGCATCGCTGAGAACATTCACGTTTGAAATGATTGCGACGCTCATACGCAGTGTAGATTTAGCTGCAAAATGGTTATTACCTCATAAAGCACAATCACCCCCAGGCTGTCCTTTAATTACCTCCATGAAAAATGCTGAGTCAGGAAGCAGGCCTCAGAAGCACGCTTTATTCATATTCCGCCGTAGCCAATGTTTGCAAGACGATAATGGATGAAGTTTCAGAGAAACAGAGACACGCTTCATTACAAGGCTCCGAAAGACGCACAAGTCAGCTTGAAAAAATCGCCGGGAAAAAGCTAACAATGGGGTGTTCTATTCTGTCATAATTTACGGCCCTAATGGCGCCTACGTGTGATAAATCAACATCCCTGAAAACTAATTCCCCCTTATTGTCAGCTATGGGTTAAATGAAAACTATAATTGCTTTTGGTATTTTTTTTATTTTTTTATTTCTAATATTAGCTATCAGGATCAGTTTTTCTCCAAAAAACTAAATTTGAACACCCAATAAGTGAATGTTACCACACTTATATATAAATAGCTGCCACTTTTAAAATAATGTGTAAAAAAATAAAAATCACCAAAAAAAATAAAATAAATATATAAATATATATAAATGTAGCAGGGTGAGGTGCACATCGGTCCCAGCTGGTTTAGTGCTAGCAATCAAGCCTTCTGCCTACTACCATGTTTGCCTTATTATGATGTATTTTTGGCATCTAAATAAATAACTTTTAAGTGCAGCAATCCCTCTGCTATTTTATATATATATATATATATATATATATATATATATATTAGGGCTGTGGAAATTAACTATTAATTCCTTGATTAATCGATTAATGTTTTTGATCGATCAAAATTATTTTGATCGGTACTCACCTCTCCGCCGGCTTCCGGGTCTTCAGGGAGTTCCGTTAGCGTTACAGTGACGTCATGGACACCGGCGGGGCTTGCCGTGTCCATCTGAAGGGCTCCTTTGCTGTGCCTTCATATCTGCATGCCGGCGGGACCTTACTATCTGCCACACGCAAGGGCTGTTACACTTCCCTCTATCACTTCCCTCTATCAACCTGGGATTCTACAGCCATCCACTGGGAGTTGTGATAGTTCCCTTCACGGGACATCTACATGCCGACGGACTGATGTTAACCCCTCCTCATCTGGATTCAGCAGTGGTATCGTTGTACACATTTTTATACCAGTATCATACTTAGCTACATGTTTTTATGACTGCTTTTGCCACTGTTTGGAATTACTCGCACCATTTTTACAGTTTATGTAGCTACATCGATTTTATCTCCAGTGCACTATTTATTTTGTTACCTACTTGAAGACTATAAAAGTTTTAATACTATTCCCATCGAGCGCTGCCTTTGTGTGTTTTTTGTATCCTGCTATACATTTTTCCAGTGGTTGGTAGCTGCACTAGGAATCGGCCTGCAAGGAGATCAGCTAAAAGTAGTTGGATCTGTATGTGCGTTATACTTAATCAAAATTAGTTGATTAATCTATTAAAAAAAAAAATATGATTAATCGAACACAAAAATTGTAATCAGTAACAACCCTAATATATATATATAGGTGAACTTTTTTTTACACATTATTTTAACATTATATATATATATATATATATATATATATATATATATATATATATATATATATATATCAAATAATGTGTAAAACAAGTTCACATATATATATTGTGAGGGGGTTAACTCAGCAGCGGGTGTGTGTGACCCCCTGGATGGGTTCACCACACAAAAACAGGCACAGCAGACAGTGGTAGGAGAAAACAAAAGGGTGTGGTTTTATTTGAACTATATACAGACAAAAAAATACAGCAAAAACAAAAGAAACAGAAAAATAAATCCTGGTCAACTTGACCGCTCACTACACACATTGGTGTCCCTAACTAACAACTGGGTACAGCCTTGTGCTGTCCCAGTCCCTAGCTCCCTGCTTTTAAAAGTTCTTAGCAATAACCACACAGGCTTTGGCTCACCGCACAGAGATCACACTCCCTAGACTATCCACACAGATCTGGTTCCAGGTTGGAGCATCTCCCTTAGCATGCTGGGAGTTCTTGTAGAGGCCCTAATGAGCCCACTTACTTCAGCTGGACTCATTAACTCTTCCCCTGCAAGACTCCCAGCACTCCCCCTAGTGGTATAAATCGGCATAAAGCCTGAATCTAGGACAAATATATCTTCCATCCTGGATGCAACCTGGTGATTTTACCTGCCTGCTGTCACAATATATATATATATATATATACAGCAGCGCTGACAAAGAAAGCAATCAAATATCTTCATATCCTGTGCATGAACAGTATTAAAAAAATCTATCAAAAAAAGTGACAAAGTAACTTATCACCACCTGAAAAATAGTGAAAAAGAGTCCAGCTGAATAAAATAAGTCCATGTGTATCATACAAGAGTAAGATATCTTCCAATGATTGCTCTGTGATGATCAATTAAAACTCCTGAATATCTTCACACCATGTGATAAACGTGCCCCCACTTCCCTGTTGGGTTCAGACTCACCAGAAACGTTTGCCAAACATTCTCATCCCTGGACGAAGTTGTATTGATGAAACGCGTCAGAAGTGGCTGTACGGCAACCGAAAGTGACGCAGAAACCGGAAGTGACATTCTGGCGGGGCTACATCGGTCAGGTGAGATACTAGGAACATCACATTGTGTGTCTCCCAGGATCGGGATGTGTCAGTTTACGATTTTTACATGTGTTTTTATATTGTTTGAAGGATTTGTTTTAATAAATGAATCTGTGTTTATACATATTGCACTATCGGAGCTTTTCTTTTTCTTTTCTTTTCTCCTAAATATGAGTGACCTGTGATTCACTGCTATAAGCTGTATACCGAGGTTCCTTTCTACAACCCTGCAGGGTACAATGCTCATTTTGCCAAACAGGAGAATGTGTGGCAAATGTCTCTGGTGAGTCTGAACCCAACGGGGAAGTGGTGGCACGTTTATCACATGGTGTGGTGAATGAGATATTCAGGAGTTTTAATTTATCATCATGGACTAATTATTGGAAGATGTCTTACTCTTGTATGATACACATGGACTTTGTTTATTAATTTGGACTCTTTTTCACTATTTCTCACATGATGATAAGTTACTTTGTCACTTTTAATTGATTGATTTTTTTATACTGTTCCTGCACAGGATATGGTGATATTTTATTTTTAAGTTTGAAGCATATTCCAAAAGTCAATTTCTCTATTTTTAATTCTTCATCTTTCATTAAATATCTATTTCACATGAACACCCAATGACATAAGCTATAAATGTCATTCAGTTAAGGTTTAATGCTGGGCAGGACTGGCGGGTCCATAAGGGGCACAGGGGCGCCACCCCCCTAGTTTGCATGCAAGGTTTCATGCGGGTCACCGGTCTCATAATTTTCTATGAGTTTTTTTTTTTCAAGCCACATGATTAGAGCCTAATGCCCCATACACACGATCGTTTTTCATGCCATTTTTTTAACCGACGTTTTTCTCGTCGTTTTTTTTCATGTTTCCTCTCAAGCCTGTCTTGCATCCACACGATCATTAAAAAAAACGCTCGAGCAAAGCGCAGTGACGTACAACACGTACGACGGCACTATAAAGGGGAAGTTCCATTCGAATGGCGCCACCCTTCATGTTAGTAAACTTTGTTGAGCGGCGATTCGCGCTTTTCAGCCTCGTGCTTTTCAGTCCGTTACAGCGTGACGAATGTGCTATCTCCATTACGAACGCTAGTTTTACCAGAACGAGCGCTCCCGTCTCATCACTTGCTTCTAAACATGCGCGTTTTTTTTCCCCTCGTAAAAGCATACACACTATAGTTTTTCACGTCGTTAAAAAAAACGACATGAAAAACGACGTGAAAAAATAGAGCATGTTCGAAATTTTTTAATGCCCGTTTTTCACGCCGTTAAAAATGCTCTGGAGCATACACACGATCAGTTTTAATGGCCATTTTAAAAAATGGCATTTTTAACGGCATGAAAAACGATCGTGTGTACGCCGCATAATGCTGGCCATACACTCTACGAAAAATCGTCCGAACGAACTTTTGGAAAACGAACGTTCGGCCGTGAGCGCAAACGATATTGCCATCATGTAATGACCGATAAATCGTTCAGTGGACATAAATAAAAATTTTTTTTTTTTTTTTTTTACATATACCTAGTGCAGAAAGTTCGGACGGGAAACACATTAACCTTCCGATTTATCGTTCGTTCGGCAGAAAATTTCCAAACTTGTCCTTCGTTTTTTCGGCTCAAAAACGTTCCAACGATTTTCGATTTTGTGCCCATTAACTGTTCGAAAAACGAAAGAACTGTCTGAACGACCGATTTTCGCCTGATTTTTCGTATAGTGTATGGCCAGCATAAGACTCTAATTGGCTTGAAAAAGGTTGGGCTCGGGGCGTAGTGCACTTGTGACACTTGAGAAATGTATTATTTAAATTACATAAAATATTACTTAAATATCATAAAATATAATAAATAAATATAATAAAATGTATTCAATTAATGCATTAGATAGTAAACCGCTGGGCGTTTTTTTTTTTTTTGTTTGTAACCTGAAAGGTAATGTCATAATGTGCTAGTACGCATTGCATACTAGCACATTGTGTTAAACTTACCTGAAAACAAAGCCTTCCAGCGCTGAGCTGTCAACGCTGTAGGCGCTTCCATCTTAACCCGGTCTTCCTTCTGGGCCCGTGGACCACCGGCTGTGTGACGGAGCCGTAGTGACATCACTCTCGCGCATGTGCGTGGGAGCCGCTGTTTACACACAGGACTATGTACGGTATTTAATCTCATTAATGTATTCTCTGTATTACTTAAATTATTATATTAAAATAATAAAAGGCTTAATAAAATACATAAAATATTACTTAAATATAATAAATAAAAAAATAAATATCATAAAATATTTTTCAATTAATACATTAATCTTTGTATTTAATCTCATTATTCGAACCTCTAAATTACTGAAATAAATATGTTACTATTATTGACATTCTTTATAAAAAATGATGAATAAAATATAATGTAAACATAATTATAAAAAAAAAAAATATATATATATATATATATATATATATATATATTAAAATAAAATAAGTATAATGAAAATGTAATAAATTTTAATTTCATTAATACAGTAATCTCTGTATTTTTTTCACCATAATTTAATCTCTGTCTGTGTCCTTTCTATAGAAGTATTTTGTGCAATGTACATTGGTGGTGCCAGGAACAGAGAGTAGCCCAACAATAGGCTGTAGCGTTGGGACCCAAGGGTTGGATGATTGGAGGTAAATATTATCATAAAGTAAGGTTGTTAAGGAGAGGTTAAGGGGGCATCTGGAGTGATAGGTGCACAAAAGTGCCTTTTGTTCTTTGGGAATTAAATAATAAGAAGGATTATAGATTAATCTTTGATTTTACCAACCTCTGTTATATATGCTGATAAAAAAGCAACATTTTAAGAACTATTAAAAAAATAAAAATAATAACATAAAATTGAATCCAAACCATGATAATTTTCCTTTAATGGCCTCCAAAGTCCGCTTGACATTTGGCAGTTGTATTCATTACGGCCATGCAATGAGGAATGATGATGTGCAATAACCAATAGCAATCAGAAATCGGCTTACAAAGGTCATGTCTTCTTGAATTATCACACCAATCATGAGCATCGATCAGGAACTGTGTTTGTGAAAGCGCTGCTAACTCTGCTGACATTGTCCACCAATAAGACGGTTGTGTAATTTGTGAAGAATGGATGGTTTTATGATATTTATTATCATCCACCACTCTTTTCTAAGTTATGCTTGTAGTGGCTGCTAAGACATTACGCAGAGCAAGTTGCAGACTTTTCCTGGCCACAAGCTCCAGTTGTTCTCCGCAGGTTTCTATGCTCTTCTTAGAGCAACTGTGGAAATAAAATTTCACCTAATGGGTGAGTGAGTGAGTAACTTGTATAGCGCTACTAATGCGAACTAAATCGCCTCAAGGCGCTTTGCATCCAATGTCGTCCTGTGTCTTCAGAAGAGGTGGGTCTTACATTTTTTCCTGAAGGCCCGATGGTTTTCTTCCATGCCGATGTCCGTGGGTAGAGCGTTCCATAGCCGTGGTCCTTGGACTGCGAATCTTCGTTCTCCTTTAGATTTGTAGCGAGTCTTGGGGATGTGGAGGAGGTTTTGGTTAGTTGACCGGAGGGCGCGACTAGGGGTGTAGTGTTTTATTTTCTCGCATAGGTATTGAGGAGAGTTTCCTTGTGTGCATTTGTGAGTGAGGCAGAGGGTCTTGAATGTAACCCGATCCTTCACGGCTAGCCAATTGAGGGTCCTCAGGGACGGGGTGATGGATTCCCAGGGTTTTTTTTCCCGTGACCAGTCTGGCTGCCGTGTTCTGGATGACTTGTAGACGCAAAATTTGGTATTTGTGAAGTCCGAGGTAGAGGGAGTTTGTGTACTCAAGTCGGGAATTGATGATTGTTCCAACTACTACTGCTACTATATGCTGACTGGCTCCTCACCAGCTGAACGTCCCTAAAACAGCAGGAACTTCCCAGGGACATCCATATCAGACTGTCAAGACACCTCAGCAGGCTCTCTGAAGATCTTCTTTTCCTGGTCACCAAATCTTTGACCCGTCATGGAGAACAAGGCCATATACAGGAAACTGCCAAAAACCTATCAATTTGGTTACTTGATCATTATTCTCTTTAGGGTTCCTTTTATTCCAAAAGTTAGATCAAATCCCAGAAAACCCCACCATAAAGGAAGGGTCATCTGACAAAGTAAATGGACTATCTCGGTAACAATTAAAGCGGAGCTCCACCCTAAAGTGGAACTTCCGCTCATCTGAACCCTCCCCCCCTCCGGTGTCACAATTGACACCTTTCAGGGGGGAGGGGGGTGCAGATACCTGTCTAAGACAGGTATTTGCACCCACTTCCGGGAGTCCTCTCTGTGGGAAATCTGCGGGAAGCACGTCACTTCCCGCAGAATACCCGTAGTGTTCTGGGAGACACTCGGCTCCTAGAACACAGGGGGACCAGTCAGAACGGCGCAGCACGACTCGCGCATGCGCTGTAGGGAACCGGGCAGTGAAGTCGCAAGGCTTCACTGCCTGGTTCCCTCACCGAGAATGGCGGTGGGGTGGTTACCATACGCCTGAGGCTAATTCCCCAAGGGATAGGTAAAAATCTGAGTTTGTTGATGTACATGAGTCCCCATGGAATCACGTCAAGTTCCTTTTAGTTGTATTTGGCTTCTCAAATGCCTATATTTATTCTAGGAGAATTCTTTATGAGATGTCCAGACCACCTTAACTGGTTCTTCTCATTTGGAAGGAAAACTTTTTTTGATTATCACACATACATCTTAACCACTTCCCTACCCAGCCATAGTCAAATGACGTCCACAGATGGGATCTCCCATCCTGGGTGGACGTCATATGACGTCCTGGGCTTTGTAGGGGGATATCTGAATGATGCCTGCAGCTAGAGGCAGCATTCAGATATCCTTTTGTTGTGCCAGCGATTCTGTGCACCATAAGAATGATCATAGCGGCGGATCCACCGCTTGATCGTTCTTATAGGTGGCAGGAGGGGACATCCCCCCTCCCGCCGCCATCCGGTGCCTCTCCGGGCTCTCCTGCGCCATCGGGGGCCCAGAGAATGAATCGTCCTGCGCACGATAGGAAGCATAGAGATGACTGGTGACCAGATGGTCACCAGTCATCTCTATGACCGTCGGAGGCCCGGGCGCGATGTGATGACGTCATGCCCGGCTCCTCAGATGTAAACAAAGCCACCATTGCGGCTAGTAAACATGAGATCAGTGAAACATTTTTCACGATCTCATGCTTTTCAGCCTGGAGGAGAGATGTGGGGTCTTATTGACCCTACATCTCTCAATAAAGAGGACCTGTCACACACATTCCTATTACAAGGGATGTTTACATTCCTTTTAATAGGAATAAAAGTGATCAATTAAAAAAAAAAAGTAAAATAAGTGTAAAAATAAAAAAAAATTACCGGTAAGTAAAAATAAATAAATAATAATAATAAAAAATTAAAACGCCCCTGTCCCCGGTAGCTCGCGATCAGAAGCGAACGCACACGTAAGTCCCGCCCACATATGTAAACGCCGTTCAAACTACATATGTGAGGTATCACCGCGTGCGTTAGAGCACGTGCAACAATTCTAGCACTAGACCTCCTCTGTAACTCTAACCTGGTAACCTGTAAAAAAATTAAAGCGTCGCCTATGGAGATTTTTAGGTACCGAAGTTTGGCGCCATTCCATGAGTGTGTGCAATTTTAAAGCGTGACATGTTAGGTATCTATTTACTCTGCGTAACATCATCTTTCATATTTTCCCCAAAAATTGGGCTAACTTTACTGTTTTGTTATTTTTTAATTCATGAAACCATTTTGTTTAAAAAAAAAAGGCGTTTGAAAAATTATTGCGCAAATACCGTGCAAGAAAAAAAGTTGCAATGACCGTCATTTTATTCCCTAGGGTGTCTGCTAAAAAAACATATATAATGTTTGGGGGTTCTGAGTAATTTTCTAGCAAAAGAATGATGATTTGTACATGTAGGAAAGAAGTGCCAGAATAGGCCCGGTATTGAGGTGGTAAACAAAGCCCGGGGTTGAAGTGGTTAATCAATCTTAAAAGCTCGTAACAATGGGCTTTAGGCTTTAAATCAGTTTGGCATGAGTTAGATCATTCTAAATTCCTTTACAAGTGAATGTAGACCTCCTTCTGCTTCAACCCCATTTGGCATTCCTGAACACTTGTGTGGACATGCAAAAACCCATTTTCTTTAATAATTCGACTTTTATTAAAGATTTTCTTTACATATAACATTTATAACATTTAACATTTAACATTTTATGCATAGGATGCATTAAGGTGAAAAAACACAAAGGTTTACAACCCATTTAAGATAAAAAAAAAACTTCTGTGTGTAGCAGCCTCCGCAGGACCCCCGTTTTACTTACCTGAGCCCCGAATTTTGGTGATTTTACTTACCTCAGCCCCATCTCTGTCCAGCAATGTCAATGAATGTCTAAGCCATCCGGGACACTCCTCCTGATTGACTAAGACACAGCAGCAGCGCCATTGGCTCCTGCGGCTTTTAATCAAAGTCAGCCAATCAGGGGAGAGAGGGGGCTGTGACTCGGCTCCAGTGCCCCCATAGGAAGATGCTGACTGTGGGGGCACTAGATAGGAGGGAGGGACCAGGAGAACCAAAGAGGAACCCGAGAAGAGGAGGATCTTGGCTGCTCTGTGCAAAACCAACTGCACAGAGGAGGTAAGTATAACATGTTTGTTATTTTATATATTTTTTAAAACAAGCCTTTACAATCACTTAAGTTTGTGGTCCCTTTTTAATACTTGTCATGATATCTCAGGTGGGATTGGCTTCCCAAAAACGATATCAAGCTTTGAAGACATCTCTGTAAGTTGGCAATACCACCTCAACTGGCTTTTCTCATATGGAAGGAGAACTTCTCCAAAATGAGTTCTTCATGGTTGATTTAACACAGATAGCTTATGATCACATCCAATTATTCAAATCATTTCCTAGGTATGTATTGCCATCTTCAAAATATGCAACTGGTTTTGGAGGCAACTATGTAACTTGGCTGAAGCACATTTCCTAGAACTTCTGATGTGGAAGGCTCTCTTTCCCAAGGTGTTGCCGGGTTGCAAAAAATGTAACCCATTGTGAAGAACATCCTTAGCTGTCCTTCATAGAATAACATCACTTGTACTCATAACTTGGTGCATTAAACATTCACTTTCGAATATTCTCTTCAAATCATCTCCCTAATGATCCACCACCACACCTTCTTCCATTGCAGTTGATACAAAAATGCCCAGTGTTGGCTGGTCTTTGAGTCTAAAGGGGAAAGTGGAAAGATAGCGCTGGACCCGTAGGTTTATTTTACTAGTTTTGTTACCTTAAAGCGGAGTTCCGACTTAAAAAATAAAATTAAAAGCCAGCAGCTACAAATACCGCAGCTGCTGACTTTTAATAATCGGAAACTTACCTGTCCTGGAGTCCAGCGATGCGGGTGCATGAAGCCCCGCTCGTCTCCCCTTCCTCTCCCCCTCCTCTCTGCGGGACAGGCATCACTACCGTGGGCGCCCGGCTGTGGCTTCACAGCTGGGCACACACTGCGCATGCACGAGGCGCACTGTGACTGTCCGGGCAATCATCTGGGACCTGTGACGTGTTCCAGATGATTTCCGAGAGGGAGGGGGGAGAGGTGAACTTCCTTCTGGCGCC
The DNA here is from genome assembly GCA_029206835.1 of Rana muscosa. NCBI lineage: Eukaryota > Metazoa > Chordata > Amphibia > Anura > Ranidae > Rana > Rana muscosa. The sequence goes on along the minus strand of CM055117.1, from coordinate 33,007,163 downwards.
ACGGTGCCCCGGGAGGACGTGGGAGATGAAACCCTCTAAAAAGAGGGTTTTCGCCCCCCCCCCCCAAAAAAAATGACATGCCAAATGTGGCATGTCAGGGGGTCACCTTCCCTTAAAGCGGAAGTTCCATTTTTGGGTGAAACTCTGCTTTAAGGTATTGATGTTGGTGAAAAAGATCTGGTTCCTGGGCAGGTGGCTTCTACACCCCAGAGTATATCCACATTCTCCTTGGCTTGTAGTGTGATGTAAAAATAGTTGAAACTGAAGGGCCACATCACTGCCAAAAGGTCAAGATACAACTTTATTCTGTTAAAGGTCAGGCGTACAATTCAAAAAGTAACCAACATGTTTTGGGGGTCTAAGTGCCGCCTTCATCAGGGCTTGATTGGCAACAAAGTGAACAAACCATAAGTGACCTGGACCTATAATGGTATTTTTTCCAGTGTGCATTCAAACCACAGGCCTATTCAGCAGCTTGTTTGGGAGCCAATAAGCCTGTGCTTTGAATTCACACCGGAAGGGGGCACTTAGACCCCTAAAACACACTGGCTACTTTTTGAATTGTACCCCTGACCTTTAGGCTGGGTTCATAGAAAAAAAGTACAGGATTAGTGGTGCTCACTGACTGGGACTCTAGGTCCAAAAAAGTCCTTTAAGCAGTTGCTTTAACAGTCTGTTGCACTTCTAGGCTGCCTTGCAAAGGGGGAGCAGAAGCTGTACTCCAAAGCATGTAAAGAGATAAAAAACAAAGGCAGGCGCCGCTGAAGTAAAACTGTATAATTTTAATATTACAGTAACATTAAAACACTCACATTAAGGTGTATTTAGATCGGCATGTGGGGGTCCTGTGCAGTGTTGCCAACCCCCTGAAGTGAAATTTACTGGTAAGATGGCAAAATTTCTGAACGGCACCAATTTTTTACTGGCAAAAATCATGAAAATTACTGGCAGAGCCGCATTTTTTACTGACACTGCAAAAAAAGTTACTACAATTACTGTTTTTAGTGCTAAACAGTGCAAATATCAATATTTGAACTATAAACACACAGCTAATGCTATTGTCAATGTGTTTAAGTTAAACAAAAGTAAAAAAACATATTTCTCAATTTACATGAAGGTTAGGTTACTATAACCCAGCCAGCACAGAGTTCCCACTTACATCAGAGTCTGCAGGATGCCCCCTTACAGTGCAAGGGAACTCTTATGTAAAGGGGAACGCTGCAGATCATGATGTAAGGGGGAACTCTGATGTGGAGGGGGGCTCTGGTGAATAGAGGCCACCTTCCACAGAGTGAATACACTAAGGTAAGGGGGGGGTACTAATATATGGGGGAAACCTTTATATCAGTGCCCCCTTACATTATTGTATTCACTCCCCTCCTTACATCAGTGACCCCCCCCCCCCTCAGAATGGCCTGGTGGCACTGTCACTGACCTCCTCTCAGGTGCACAGTGTGGGGCTCAGTCAGATGGCTCCAGCTTGGTGGCTCTGATCTCCTCTCCCCAGTCCACATGTCTGTTTCTTCCTGGGCCGTAACCCCCATCCCGGCGGCACTTCCACTCTTGACTCATTTCTAGGATCCCCTCAGAGACTGCAGACATGACAAGAGATGGCCAGAGGCTGCGGACACAATACAGGAAGTGGACAGAGACTGCAGACACACTACAGGAGGTGGACAGAGGCTGCGGACATATTACAGGAGGTGGACAGAGGCTGCTGACATATTACAGGAGGTGGACAGAGGCTGCGGACATATTACAGGAGGTGGACAGAGGCTGCGGACATACTACAGGAGGTGGACAGAGGCTGCGGACATATTACAGGAGGTGGACAGAGGCTGCGGACATACTACAGGAGGTGGACAGAGGCTGCGGACATATTACAGGAGGTGGACAGAGGCTGCGGACATACTACAGGAGGTGGACAGAGGCTGCGGACATATTACAGGAGGTGAACAGAGGCTGCGGACATATTACAGGAGGTGGACAGAGGCTGCGGACACACTACAGGAGGTGGAGACAGGCTGCGGACACACTACAGGAGGTGGAGACAGGCTGCGGACATACTACAGGAGGTGGAGACAGGCTACAGGAGGTGGACAGAGGCTGCGGACACACTACAGGAGGTGGAGACAGGCTGCGGACACACTACAGGAGGTGGAGACAGGCTGCGGACATACTACAGGAGGTGGAGACAGGCTGCGGACATACTACAGGGGGTGGAGACAGGCTGCGGACACACTACAGGAGGTGTACAGAGGCTGCAGACATACTACAGGAGGTGGAGACAGGCTGTGGACATACTACAGGAGGTGGACAGAGGCTGCAGACACACTACAGGAGGTGGACAGAGGCTGCAGACACACTACAGGAGGTGGACAGAGGCTGTGGACATATTACAGGAGGTGGACAGAGGCTGCGGACATACTACACCGGGTGGACAGAGGCTGCGGACATACTACATGAGGTGGACACTGGACAGAGACTGCGGACATACTACAGGAGGTGGACAGAGACTGCGGACATACTACAGGAGGTGCCGGTGGAGACACTCTGCGGATATTATGGTGCCCTCCTCACCCCCTCACAGTAGCCTCCTCCTCTGTCCAACACCATATTACTTCTCCACATCATCAGAGTGCTGTGTCCTCCTCCTGTGCCCCTTTCACCTCTCCACAGGTCAGGGCGGGATGACATCACAGGACCAAGATAGAGCTTGAAAAAGGTGAGCGCAGTGTGTTCCTCCTCTCACTGTGTGCGCACCGAAATGCATTGCATCTTGGTCCTGTGATGTCATCCTGCCCCACGCTGCGCCTCAGCATCCAGCACAGACTAGCAGCTTGCGCTCCAGGCCTCCATTCGGCTGCCACACGAGACCCGGACGAAACTCTTCACAGGACTGTATACTGGCTTTACTGCACTGGGCTTGGACATCGCTGGCACGAGCGGAGGTGCACATCCCACAGGACCCCCACATGCCGATCTAAAGACACCTTAATGTGAGTGTATTAATGTTACTGTAATATTAAAATTATACAGTTTTACTTCAGCGGCGCCTGCCCTTGTCTTTTATCTCTTTTTATGCTGGGTTCACACCAGTCCAGTGCGAGTTCCAGCTCCGTTCTCTGTGCAAAGAGAAGAAGCAGCTGTTCAGCGCATCCTCTGTGTTGTAGCTGCGGATTAGATGAGCAGGGAGAAGGGGGAGGTGTAGTAAGCAGGGGGAGAGAATGCCTGTTCACAACGGAATGCATCTGCGAATCAGATGCGTGTCCATAGAAGATAATGGGCCTGAATTCGCACCTGAGCCAGAACGCAATGCCTAGAAAACGCACACGTTTTTTTCTGCACTGCACAGTGCGAAGTCCCCGCAGATATGTGAACCAGCCTCATACAAATCTATGTATTTTAAAATGTCTTGCGAATTGGATGCATTGTAAGCCGCATCCAATTCGCATAGGTGTGAACCGAGCCTTAATGAAATAAAGTTGTATCGGGACCTCTTAAGCCTCGTACACACGACCGAGTTTCTCATCGAAAAACGACAAGAAACTTGCTGGCAGAGCTTTCTTGCCGAGTAAATCGGGCGGGTTCTTTGAAAGGAGCGTGTGTACACTCGGCCGGGACAAGTTTCTTGTCCAAGAATCTCGCCAAGAAAAACAACGTGTTTTTTTCTTGACGAGATTCTCGGTCGTGTGTACGAGGCTTTAGAAAAGGTGTGGCCCTTCAGTTTTAACTCGTTTGAGTCTAAAGGGAGCAGTGATGTCACCCAGCTACATCACATGACAGCGCTTGGTCCGAGCGCTGTATCATAGAAAGAGGTCTTCTTATCCTCTCCGATACCCATACCCATTAGTTGTATTACTCTCAACAAATATAATCATCTTGCCTTTCCTGAAATCTAGGAACGCAACATAACAAAACAAAAACGTGTCAAGGAAGAAAAACCATAGAACATTACTAATTAGGAAAAGGCAGAAGGATGTCCATATTCTCCATATGTTCCCGAAAAATGTAAGCTTAGCGAAGGATAACTTATATTTCAGTTTGTGAGTGATAGAGGTCTTTGCACTGAATTTCCTGTTTCTATCTCCTGCGGTATACTCCATCTGCTCCATAAGTGAGGCCGTCGCCACCTTTCATCATTCAGGTCTCTTACACTGTCTATAATGGCTGTATTTGTGTTAGCAGTGTTTCTGAAAAAGAAAATCAATGTCTGCTGAGAAAATAAGAGTTGATTGTTTTGTGCAATGTTTAAACAGAAGACGACAATAGTGCTGATCATATGTATCCCGGGGCCTTTTCTTATGCTTATATAATGTGTCTACATACAACATGCTGAAAAACAGAAGCTTATGTGCTGGTAGGAAATACAATAGAAGCCCATAGGATCAATTTTCAAAAGCTTTAAACATACAGTCTGGAAAAAAAAAATTGATCTTTGCAGTGCAACACCTCCTTTGTCATGTGACAGCGTTCAGGCCAAACATTTGGAAGTTGGTTCTATGGGAGGGGCGGGGGTCACATGCTCTGCCATACCCCGAAGCAACGGGCACGTTGCACCAGTAGAGGAAGGAACAGTAGGGTATACCTGGTGAAGTGAATTTGTCTTTTTTAAACCATTCCAGAGCACAAACTGTATATGGAGCCCTTGATTAAAGAATATTATTCTACATTCTGGTGTAGTACTAGGAGTATGCATACTCTTACTTCATAGGCTGCATTGTCACTGACAGCTTCTGGCCTCCACTAACAACTGGAAATCAATCATAACTGTTTCTTAATATTTGATCCCGTGACAGCAAACCAAAAAGATCACATTCCTTTCAAAAACCTTGCAGACTTTAGCTACTACTGTGTCTTGAAAATGAGAGGCACAGTGAAAGCTGAAGCCAGAGTGCCGCAGCTGTCACGGTTCAATACAGTAAGTAAAAAAAAAAAAAATCACAGGGTCTTGAATTCTTCAAGAATGACATCATAATGTGAGGGGCGGACACAAACCTGGTATGCTGAGCAGTGGAGATAATAAGAGCAGCTTCTGATAACTGAAGACCTGAGCTCCAAATTGGTTTTCCAAATCATTCTAAAGATGTTTAGTAAGGTTGAGGCTAGAGCTCAATTCTGGACACTTGAGTTCCTCCACACCAAATTTATCAAACCATGTCTTTATGGATTTTGTTCAGTAGGGTTGAGGGCAGGGCTCTATACATACAGGACACTTGAGTTTCTCCCCACCAAAACCCATCAAACCATGTCTTTATGGATGGTGTTCAATAGGGTTGAGGTCACGGCTCTATGCAGGACACTTGAGTTCCTCCACACCAAAACTCATCAAACCATGCCTTTATGAATGGTGTTCAGTAGGCTTGTGCACAACGGAAAAATTTGGTTAGTTTCGGTTCGTTTCTTTTCGGTCCTGTTGATTCGTAATCATTCGTAATTTTGCTAGACGGGATTTTTCGTGTTCGGACTAATTCGTATTTTCGCAAGCGACATTTTTCGTTGAATTTTTAGTTGATTTATAATTCGTACTTTCGGTAGAGTACATTGTTTTTCGTTGATTCTGGACACAACTCCTACTTTCGTAACTTTTTTTGGGTTCGTTGATTCGTAATTTTCTGTGTCTCTCTCACGACGACGCTGCCTATTATGCCTAATGTGCTTCGAATGGATTTGTACTTTTCTAAATACATAGCGGTTATTTGTAACGATTCGAAATCTCGTATTTTACTTTCGTTTTTTACATGCGGCTATAGCCTCCGCCCCTGTACACCATTTTGAGAGGGTTCAGCACGGTGAGGGAGAAGCAGAGAGCAGAGCAGAGTGTTATTGTGCTTCGAATGGATTCGAAATCTCGTATTTTACTTTCGTTTTTTACATGCGGCTATAGCCTCCGCCCCTGTACACCATTTTGAGAGGGAGTTCAGCACGGTGTGGGAGAAGCAGAGAGCAGAGCAGAGTGAGTGTTATTGTGCTTCGTATGGATTCGTACATTCGTAACTTTTTCATAACGAATTATGCCGAAGACATTCGGGCATTCGCTATTTGCGGTATAATTTATTTCGGATTCGGTCTTATACGTAATTGCTTTGTTCGGAAATTTGAATGCTTCCGAATGTCCGAAAGTTGCTAAATTCGGACGAATTTCGATTCGTTACGAAACGAATTGCACAAGCCTAGTGTTCAGTAGGGTTGAGGGCAGGGCTCTATGCAGGGCACAATGTGAGTGGTGGACACGAATCTGGTATGCTGAGCAGTGGAGAGAATAAGAACAGCTTCTGATAACTGAAGACTTGAGCTCAAAATTGGTATTCCAAATCATTCTAAAGGTGCTTAGGAAGGATGAGGTTAGGGCTCTATTCAGGACATTTGAGTTCCTCCACACCAAAACTCATCAAACCATATCTTTATGGACGGTGATCAGTAGGGTTGAGGTCAGGGCTCTATGCAGGACACTTCCTCCACACCAAATTCATTAAACTATGTCTTTGTGAATGGTGTTCAGTAGTGTTGAGGGCAGGGCGACACTCGAGTTCCTCTACACCAATTTCATCAAACCATGTCTTTATGAATTGTGTTCAGTAGGGTTGAGGGCAGGACTCTATACAGGACACTTGAGTTCCTCCACACCAAAACTCATCAAACCATGCCTTTATGAATGGTGTTCAGTAGGGTTGAGGGCAGGGCTCTATGCAGGACACAATGTGAGTGGTGGACACGGATCTGGTATGCTGAGCAGTGGAGAGAATAAGAAAAGCTTCTGATAACTGAAGACTTGAGCTCAAAATTGGTATTCCAAATCATTTTAAAGGTGCTTAGGAAGGTTGAGGTTAGGGCTCTATTCAGGACATTTGAGTTCCTCCACACCAAAACTCATCAAACCATATCTTTATGGACGGTGATCAGTAGGGTTGAGGTCAGGGCTCTATGCAGGACACTTCCTCCACACCAAATTCATCAAACTATGTCTTTGTGAATGGTGTTCTGTAGTGTTGAGGGCAGAGCCCTATGCAGGACTCGAGTTCCTCCACACCAATTTCATCAAACCATGTCTTTATGGATTGTGTTCAGTAGGGTTGAGGGCAGGGCCCTATGCAGGACTCGAGTTCCTCCACACCAATTTCATCAAACCATGTCTTTATGGATTGTGTTCAGTAGGGTTGAGGGCAGGGCTTTATACAGGACACTTGAGTTCCTCCACACCAAAACTCATCAAACCATGCCTTTACGAATGGTGTTCAGTAGGGTTGAGGGCAGGGCCCTATGCAGGACACAATGTGAGTGGTGGACACGAACCTGGTATGATGAGCAGTGGGGAGAATAGGAGCAGCTTCTGATAACTGAAGACTTGAGCTCAAAATTGGTATTCCAAATCAATCTAAAGGTGTTTAGTAGGGTTAAGCACAGGGCTCTATGCAGGACAATTGAGTTCCTCCACACCAAAACTCATCAAACCATGTCTTTATGGATGGTGATCAGTAGGGTTGAGGTCAGGGCTCTATGCAGGACACTTCCTTCACACCAAATTCATCAAACTATGTCTTTGTGAATGGTGTTCAGTAGTGTTGAGGGCAGGGCGACACTTGAGTTCCTCCACACCAATTTCATCAAACCATGTCTTTATGGATTGTGTTCAGTAGGGTTGAGGGCAGGGCTCTATACATACAGGACACTTGAGTTTCTTCCCACCAAAACCCATCAAACCATGTCTTTTTGGTATGGAGCTGGCTTTGTACCCTTTTGCGCACAGTGATTTTGAGACAGAAAAGTGTCTTCCCCAAGCCGTTACCACAAAACTGGAAGCTCACAAGTGTCCAAAGTGCTGTTTTCTGATGTAGTATTACCAGAACCCTTTGCTGGAAAAAAGCTGAAGTCAACAATTTGGAGAGGGGGGTCTACATATATGTGGACATATAGCATAGCTGTGATGGTCAGGTATCCGCAAGCTGAAAAACGTCTTGCTAACTGCTTGTTAATTATTCTGAATATTTTGAATGGGGTGGCAGGAGGGCTTTCTGCTGTGTATCAACAGTCTCCATATGTACAGTCACATTTGCTTGCAATTCAGACCTGTACAATATACATATGGCAGGCTATTTTGGCATATGATGACTTTGAATAACCAGCTAATGTACTAAGATAATAAAGAGACCTTGTCACCAGACCATTCATTCCAACAACAATCTACTCATAGGGTTATATGTGTGTAGCGCCTGCCCCTCTCCTCTCTCCGTGCGGCTTGCACTGTCTCTCGTCTAGGGGTATCTGGTAGGGTGGAGAGAGAGAGAGCGGGTGGGCTACGCCTAGCTTCCACCACGTGGGAATACCTGTGGTATCAGCAATGTCTCATTTACCTTTGGGTCTGTGTTGCGCACCCAGATCCTCCCTCCAAGAGTCACCGTGAACTTCGTCCGTCAGGAAGTGAGCCTCACACCATTAAAGTCCAACACTCCTTTATTAGAACACACCATACAGGGACTTCCTTGATAGTTAGGACAGAAAAGGAGGTGTGAGTGTGAATAAGCCCAGACACAAATTCGCTCCTCCACTCTCCTCCTGAAGAGTGGACTATGGTCTCCGCACGAGGTGAAGGGGATCCTTCTGGACGGTCTCCGACAAGAGACTCACCCGTCACCGGCAGTCTGCTGCACCGGGTCTTCGAGTGAGGAGCTCTCCCCGGTCCATTGCGTCTTACTCAGATTCAGGCCTCCATCCCCGAAGTGCCTTAGGACCCTTCCCTCGCGGAACTCAGTGTTGGGCACTGAGCTCCGGACCTTCTTGCAAGTACCTCACCCCAGGGCTGAAGGTGCCTCGGGTGGAACACGATCTCCGTTGGTCCCCTAGGCCGAGGCCTCCTAGGGGACTAGCACGAACCCATGTCCGCAAGCTGAAGGTGCTTGGGACGAAGACCCCGTGACCAAGATGGCCGGCCCCTTTATCCCCTCTCCCAGCAAGCACGGCGGGTTCCCCGCCCCACCATACCACTACCGAGAGAGGACAAAAAGGAGGCTCAACACACAGTGAGATTCGTCCCTCCGGCCATGGTGACAGCGCCACCTGGTGGACCGCAGGGAACATAGCACTGATGTCACAGCTAGATTCAAAAATGCACCCGGGAAAGTAAGTACCCGCTACATGTGCTTTGAACATTTGTTTGATATATTAATTGCCTGTAAAAGCCTCCCTTGTCTTGACATCCAAAATCCCTGAGATTGCTATTGGGGTTCTGTATCTTGTATGTGCTGTCAGCACCCCCAGCAGACTCAAGTGACACTCTATGGTTTCCCTCTTCACCCCTGCCCTGGAAGTTACTTAAAACGTTATGTAGAGAGGTCAGGGGGAGGGGAAGAGAAGCTAGGCCAGTGCATAGAGTAAATAGACAATCCTAGAAGAAGAGTGGGCTATGATCTGCAAGGAGGTTGGGTAGAAAAGTATGTGTATAACATTCCCCCAAAGGCTAAATGCTAGTAGCGTGTATACATTGAGACCTGTCTGTCTACATGGCCCAATCCACTTGGAATGAAGTAGTAGAGTAGATGAGAGACAGTCTTTCATATACCAGGCCAGATGCAGGAATCAATGTAAGGTCATCGATAGTGCTCACTACGTAGGAAAAGGATAGTGATATGGGTAGGTGACAATGTCAAACAGGCACCAACATCCCTGAAATGGAGGTATAGACTGTTTTTTTTTTTTGGTGGGATTTTTGAGGGTGCCAGCAAACAGTAAATACAAATACTAAAGTATATATAAATAAATATAACAAGGATTATATTATTACATTCAACATTTAGTTAAAAGGTTGATTATGCTTTTGGTATACAAGTACATTAAAACATCTTGTCTTCAAAGATGTTTAAATCTAGTCACTCAGGGGGACAATAGGGTAATTATCCCAACATGTTTTGTCACCCAGGGCTTCTTCAGGGGATATGTTAAAGGCAAAAGATGTAGCACCACATCCGGTCTCTTCTGCCTACAGCTGGATGCCAGGAAACAGGGCGGCAATCACTGGATGACACACGTGAAGGCCAACCAATGCCCAAACAGACCAGGCTGAGATAGCAAAAGCTGCTAAAATGCAAATAAACCAAGGGTGCCGAAATAGAAACTATAATATTAGTTGTAAAGACAGACGGTGGAAATTCTTGAATGGAGCGGTTACCGAACGTGGTCATCCTCGGATTTCTGACAAATCCCACCAACAAAACCCCTGTGATCACTACGTGTTTCTCCAAAGGCTTCCACAGGGCATCTTATTGGTGAAATTTTTACCAAGCCAAGGTTGAGGCCCTGGAGTGTTTAGTCCAAAGATGGAGGAAAGGGAAAGGGGTGAGCGCACACACATCCAGTACACCAGATGAAGACACCTCACTGGAGTCAAAACAGCTTGAGAGGAGCTTCACTCAGGCAAAAGCCTTCCTTTGGAAAAGGTATCAATAGTAAGCTCCTGGATCCAAAAATTCTAAGATCGATGGGTATTCACAAGTGGGCAGGTTTCTCATCCATAAGGTTTTACACTTCGGTGTCTAGAAAATAAACACCAAAACTCATCAAACCATGCCTTTACGAATGGTGTTCAGTAGGGTTGAGGGCAGGGCCCTATGCAGGACACAATGTGAGTGGTGGACACGAACCTGGTATGATGAGCAGTGGGGAGAATAGGAGCAGCTTCTGATAACTGAAGACTTGAGCTCAAAATTGGTATTCCAAATCAATCTAAAGGTGTTTAGCCACTTGACCACTGGGCACTTAAACCCCCTTAATAACCAGACCAATTTTCAGCTTTCGGTGCTCTCACATTTTGAATGACAATTACTCAGTCATACAACACTGTACCCATATGAAATTTTTGTCCTTTTTTTCACACAAATAGAGTTTTCTTTTGGTGGTATTTAATCACTGTTGGGTTTTTTATTTTTTGCGCTATAAGAGAAAAAAGACTGAAAATTTTGTAAAAAAATGATTTTTTTTTCGTTTCTGTTATAAAATTTTGCAAATTACTATTTTTTCTTCATAAATTTTGGCCAAAATTTATACTGCTACATATCTTTGGTAAAAATAAGTACAAATTGGTGCATATTATTTGGTCTTTGTGAAAGTTATAGAGTCCACAAGCTATGGTGCCAATATCTGAAAATTGATCACACCTGAAGTACTGACGGCCTATCTCAATTCTTGAGACCCTAACATGCCAGAAAAGTACAAATACCCCCCAAATGACCCCTTTTTGGAAAGAAGACATTCCAAGGTATTCAGAAAGAGGCATTGTGAGTTTTTTGAAGTTGTCATTTTTTCCCACAATTCTTTGCAAAATCAAGATTTTTTTTTTCTCTTTTTTTTTTTTCACAAAATTGTCATATTAGCAGGTTATTTCTCACACACAGCATATGCATTCCACAAATTACACCCCAAAACACATTCTGCTATTACTCCCGAGTATGGCGATACCACATGTGTGAGACTTTTACACAGCGTGGCCACATACAGAGGCCCAACATGCAGGGAGCACCTTCAGGCGTTCTGGAGCACCAAGGCCAATTCTGACATTTCTCTCCTACATGTAAAAATCATCATTTATTTGCTAGAAAATTACATAGAACCCCAAAACATTATATATGTTTTTTTAGCAAAGACCTTAGAGAATATAATGGTGGTTGTTGCAACTTTTTATCTCGCACGATATTTGCGCAGCAATTTTTTTAACGCGTTTTTTACGGAAAAAAAATGTTTTGTGCTTAAAAAAAAAAAAAACAGTAAAGTTAGCCCAATGTTTTTGCATAATGTGAAAGATGAAGTTACGCCGAGTAAATAGATACCTAACATGTCGCACACACTCGTGGAATGGCGCCAAACTTCGCTACTTAAAAATCCCCATAGGCAACGCTTTAAATATTTTTACTGGTTACATGTTTTGAGTTACAGAGGAGGTCTAGGGCCAAAATGATTGCTCTCGCTCTAACGTTCGCAGAGATACCTCACATGTGTGGTTTGAAAACCGTTTTCATATGTGGGCGGGACTTACGTATGCGTTCGCTTCTGTATGCGAGCTCACGGGGACAGGGGCGCTTTAAAAAAAAAAATATTCTTCATTTTACTTTATTTATTTTAGTTTGACATGTTTTTCCGCCCTAAACATTTTTTTGATCACTTTTATACCTATTACAAGGAACGTAAACATCCCTTGTAATAGGAATATGGCATGACAGGTCCTCTTTACAGTGAGATATGAGGGGGGGGGGGGTGTCAATAAGACCCCACATCTCACCTCTAGGCTGGGAAGCCTGAAAAAAAAAAAAAACAACAATCCTGGCTTTGATCGTAGCAGTGAGTCGGTAGAAGCACCGGAGGGCGGCGGGGGGGGGACATCCCCTCTCGCCTCCCGTAAGAATGATCAAGCGGCGGAACAGCCGCTATGATTGTTCTTATGGTGTAGGGAATCGCCGGCTGAAAAAGCCGATATCTGAATGATGCCTGTAGCTGCTCCCATCATTCAGATATCCCCGCACAAAGTCAAGGACGTCATATGACGGCCGGAGGGCGGGAAGTGGTTATTGCAGAGTATTGCCGGGCATTGCGGAGTATTGCCGGGCATTGCGGAGTATTGCCGGGCATTGCGGAGTATTGCAGGGCATTGCGGAGTATTGCGGTGTATGGCAGGGTATTGCGGTGTATGGCAGGGTATTGCACGGGTATTGCACAGGGTATTGTGGAGGGTATTGCACAGGGTATTGTGGAGGGTATTGCACAGGGTATTGTGGAGGGTATTGCAGAGTATTGTGCAGGGTATTGCAGAGTATTGTGCAGGGTATTGCAGAGTATTGTGCAGGGTATTGCAGAGTATTGTGCAGGGTATTGCAGAGTATTGTGCAGGGTATTGCAGAGTATTGCGCAGGGTATTGCAGAGTATTGTGCAGGGTATTGCAGAGTATTGTGCAGGGTATTGCAGAGTATTGTGCAGAGTATTTTGCAGGGTATTGCAGAGTATTTTGCAGGGTATTGCAGAGTATTGTGCAGGGTGTTGCAGAGTATTGTGCAGGGTATTGCAGAGTATTGTGCAGGGTATTGCAGAGTATTGCACCAGGGTATTGCAGAGTATTGCACCAGGGTATTGCAGAGTATTGCACCAGGGTATTGCAGAGTATTGCACCAGGGTATTGCAGAGTATTGCACCAGGGTATTGCAGAGTATTTCGCAGGGTATTGCAGAGTATTTCGCAGGGTATTGCAGAGTATTTCGCAGGGTATTGCACCAGAGTATTTCGCAGGGTATTGCAGGGTATTGCAGAGTATTGCACCAGGGTATTGCAGAGTATTGCACCAGGGTATTTTGCAGAGTGTTGCACCAGGGTATTTTGCAGAGTATTGGCAGGGTGTATTGCAGAGTATTGGCAGGGTATAGCACAGGGATGGCTGAGCAGGGATGGATGGATGGATGGATCTGTGACTGCAATTGTCACAGATCCAGCCCACAGTGCTGCTGCTGCCATCCGCTCCCTCCCCCTCCCCTCTCACACTGTACCGATCGGTACAGAGAGGGGAGGGAGGAACCGGCGTCATCAAATGACGCCGGTCTGTTTACAAGTGATTGCTCCGTCATTTGACGGAGCGATCACGTGGTAAACGGCCGCTATCAGCGGCGATTTACCGCGATTCGTGATCCGCCGGGTCCTCTGGACCCGGCGGTCACGGAGTTTCCCGTGTGCGCGCCCCAGGGGGCGCGCGGGAGCGCGATTCTGGGAGGACGTTATATAACGTCCTCCCAGAGTTAAGCAACCACCCTGCCGCCGTTATTTGTCGGCAGGTGGTTGTTAAGTGGTTAGTAGGGTTAAGCACAGGGCTCTATGCAGGACAATTGAGTTCCTCCACACCAAAACTCATCAAACCATGTCTTTATGGATGGTGATCAGTAGGGTTGAGGTCAGGGCTCTATGCAGGACACTTCCTTCACACCAAATTCATCAAACTATGTCTTTGTGAATGGTGTTCAGTAGTGTTGAGGGCAGGGCGACACTTGAGTTCCTCCACACCAATTTCATCAAACCATGTCTTTATGGATTGTGTTCAGTAGGGTTGAGGGCAGGGCTCTATACATACAGGACACTTGAGTTTCTTCCCACCAAAACCCATCAAACCATGTCTTTTTGGTATGGAGCTGGCTTTGTACCCTTTTGCGCACAGTGATTTTGAGACAGAAAAGTGTCTTCCCCAAGCCGTTACCACAAAACTGGAAGCTCACAAGTGTCCAAAGTGCTGTTTTCTGATGTAGTATTACCAGAACCCTTTGCTGGAAAAAAGCTGAAGTCAACAATTTGGAGAGGGGGGTCTACATATATGTGGACATATAGCATAGCTGTGATGGTCAGGTATCCGCAAGCTGAAAAACGTCTTGCTAACTGCTTGTTAATTATTCTGAATATTTTGAATGGGGTGGCAGGAGGGCTTTCTGCTGTGTATCAACAGTCTCCATATGTACAGTCACATTTGCTTGCAATTCAGACCTGTACAATATACATATGGCAGGCTATTTTGGCATATGATGACTTTGAATAACCAGCTAATGTACTAAGATAATAAAGAGACCTTGTCACCAGACCATTCATTCCAACAACAATCTACTCATAGGGTTATATGTGTGTAGCGCCTGCCCCTCTCCTCTCTCCGTGCAGCTCGCACTGTCTCTCGTCTAGGGGTATCTGGTAGGGTGGAGAGAGAGAGAGCGGGTGGGCTACGCCTAGCTTCCACCACGTGGGAATACCTGTGGTATCAGCAATGTCTCATTTACCTTCGGGTCTGTGTTGCGCACCCGGATCCTCCCTCCAAGAGTCACCGTGAACTTCGTCCGTCAGGAAGTGAGCCTCACACCATTAAAGTCCAACACTCCTTTATTAGAACACACCATACAGGGACTTCCTTGATAGTTAGGACAGAAAAGGAGGTGTGAGTGTGAATAAGCCCAGACACAAATTCGCTCCTCCACTCTCCTCCTGAAGAGTGGACTATGGTCTCCGCACGAGGTGAAGGGGATCCTTCTGGACGGTCTCCGACAAGAGACTCACCCGTCACCGGCAGTCTGCTGCACCGGGTCTTCGAGTGAGGAGCTCTCCCCGGTCCATTGCGTCTTACTCAGATTCAGGCCTCCATCCCCGAAGTGCCTTAGGACCCTTCCCTCGCGGAACTCAGTGTTGGGCACTGAGCTCCAGACCTTCTTGCAAGTACCTCACCCCAGGGCTGAAGGTGCCTGGGGTGGAACACGATCTCCGTTGGTCCCCTAGGCCGAGGCCTCCTAGGGGACTAGCACAAACCCATGTCCGCAAGCTGAAGGTGCTTGGGACGAAGACCCCATGACCAAGATGGCCGGCCCCTTTATCCCCTCTCCCAGCAAGCACGGCGGGTTCCCCGCCCCACCATACCGCTACCGAGAGAGGACAAAAAGGAGGCTCAACACACAGTGAGATTCGTCCCTCCGGCCACGGTGACAGCGTCACCTTGTGGACCGCAGGGAACATAGCACTGATGTCACAGCTAGATTCAAAAATGCACCCGGGAAAGTAAGTACCCGCTACACATTCCCCCCTGTCTTTTGACACTGGACCCCAGTGTCTGGAGTGAATCACGCCCTCAACGGCTGACATAACCCAATCCAGAAACCAACTAACAATTAAAAAAAACTAACATTTTTAGGAAACTATCCTAACGGAGAAGTTGTGTCTGAGCCCCTGCAACAAAAGAGGAGTGAAAGACAACATTTAAAACATTATACTTTTCCCTCCTATCCTAACTAAGAACCACCCCAGGTTCCATAATCTTGACGGGACGCTCTCCTGCAGAGGGAAGAGAAAAGAAACAATAAAACCCTGACACATGTGTATGTGTGAGAGAAAAAGAAACTACTCCGAAGAGAAATATCTTTCCCTCCAGTGTGAGCGTGTACAATGTGTAACGTTGCACAAGACTGCCACCTGGTGACAGCCTCGCGGTAACTGCACCCGTTGAACCATCTTTCTTTTCTTGCTGCTCGATTCCGGGCCCTATCTACCCCAAAGTCTGCAACTTCTCACCGGAGAGGAAAGAACAACTGGAACAGTTCTTCCCTGGAATGACACAAGCATCCCTCTTGCGGGCAAAAACTGATGATAGCACCAACAAGAAAGTCAAACAGCAAAGTTCAGGGGGTGCAATGTCCTTTTGAAACAAAGCAAATAAATGGAGTCTCTGAAGCCTTGACAGCAGAGGCATTGTGACTCTGTCCCCTTCGCCGGGTAGAACTATAGAGTCCGGGTGGCGAGGGGCCTTGACCACTTCTGGTTGGGGCATAGGTGCCCGTAGTATCAACTTCTGTTCCCCAGTACCTGATGCAGGTGGCACTGGAGATACAGATGTGGGCTGGGGACAGGACCCTTGTTCAGGCGCTGGTGCCTTCACCCAGGGTGTACTCTCCCAGATCAGAGAGCGACTCCAGGTCCGAAGTATCACACTCCTCCGCGGGTATGTAGCCCGTTGTAGAGACAGAGCTAACACCTCCCGCGGACATACTGGGCCATGCCTTCCCGGCATCTCCCCCCATACACCAAGTCTCTTTGCCCGGCTTACCTCGGCCTTTACTTGAAGCGGGACGTCCGGAACACCCGTCAACTGATCCGTCTAGGCCTGCCGTAAGCTGGTTCTCTTCTTCAGGGGCGGACGCTGTGAGACAGTGGTGACCGAGTCAGCATCCTCGGATTTCTCCCGTTGAATTTTAACGACCTCCTCCTCGGTCGCTGCAGTGTGCGCTGGGATGGCTTTTACAGCAGTAATTCCTCCTCTGCGAGTAGTGTTACCTGAAGCCCGGCCTGGGTAGATGGTTCTCGGCCTTTCAACTACCAGATCCACCTCGAACAGGAACTCCCCACAGGCCTCACATTGTCCGAAGTGCTTCAGGTGGCACACCAGTCTCGAGCACCCGGGACAAATTACACCCAGGGCCTCTACGTCCATGCACGAATACAGGGCGAATCGACCCCTTGGCTTCAGCCGGATCCCGGTATCCGTTATCGGAGCAGCAGCAGAAGTCGTGGTAGTAGCAGGGTGAACTGGAATCCATGAAGTATGTCCAAACATGGTGACTTGTTGCTGGTCCATCGCACACTGCAGAGTTTTCGCGCCAATGTCCCACATGTAGCCCTCTCACGTATTGGACTCCTCCCCTTTTGCTCCAGTTCGCGGGCTTTTTCACTTTCTTTGGATGAGCCACGCCCACGAACTAAGCGGCGGGGGTTGTGTCTGTTGGCGCAGTGCAATTAGAAGCCCCCACGTGTAGTACCTCACACGGCTGGGCCTCCCCCCGTTCACCGCTCTTCCTGCGCGGGCCTTTCCCTGGTCTAGGGTCAATTCCACGACTTCGAGCAGGGCTGCACTTTGACCTATTCAGTTAACTCATCCAGCAGACTTGTTCAATACTGTGATGCACAACACAATCCCGGACCCGAGCCCCCACGTGTAGCACCTGCCCCTCTCCTCTCTCCATGCGGCTCGCACTGTCTCTCGTCTAGGGGTATCTGGTAGGGTGGAGAGAGAGATAGCGGGTGGGCTACGCCTAGCTTCCACCACGTGGGAATACCTGTGGTATCAGCAATGTCTCATTTACCTTCGGGTCTGTGTTGCGCACCCGGATCCTCCCTCCAAGAGTCACCGTGAACTTCGTCCGTCAGGAAGTGAGCCTCACACCATTAAAGTCCAACACTCCTTTATTAGAACACACCATACAGGGACTTCCTTGATAGTTAGGACAGAAAAGGAGGTGTGAGTGTGAATAGGCCCAGACACAAATTCGCTCCTCCACTCTCCTCCTGAAGAGTGGACTATGGTCTCCGCACGAGATGAAGGGGATCCTTCTGGACGGTCTCCGACAACAGACTCACCCGTCACCGGCAGTCTGCTGCACCGGGTCTTCGAGTGAGGAGCTCTCCCCGGTCCATTGCGTCTTACTCAGATTCAGGCCTCCATCCCCGAAGTGCCTTAGGACCCTTCCCTCGCGGAACTCAGTGTTGGGCACTGAGCTCCGGACCTTCTTGCAAGTACCTCACCCCAGGGCTGAAGGTGCCTGGGGTGGAACACGATCTCAGTTGGTTCCCTAGGCCGAGGCCTCCTAGGGGACTAGCACAAACCCACGTCCGCAAGCTGAAGGTGCTTGGGACGAAGACCCCGTGACCAAGATGGCCGGCCCCTTTATCCCCTCTCCCAGCAAGCACGGCGGGTTCCCCGCCCCACCATACCGCTACCGAGAGAGGACAAAAAGGAGGCTCAACACACAGTGAGATTCGTCCCTCCGGCCATGGTGACAGCGCCACCTGGTGGACCGCAGGGAACATAGCACTGATGTCACAGCTAGATTCAAAAATGCACCCGGGAAAGTAAGTACCCGCTACATGTGCTTTGAACATTTGTTTGATATATTAATTGCCTGTAAAAGCCTCCCTTGTCTTGACATCCAAAATCCCTGAGACTGCTATTGGGGTTCTGTATCTTGTATGTGCTGTCAGCACCCCCAGCAGACTCAAGTGACACTCTATGGTTTCCCTCTTCACCCCTGCCCTGGAAGTTACTTAAAACGTTATGTAGAGAGGTCAGGGGGAGGGGAAGAGAAGCTAGGCCAGTGCATAGAGTAAATAGACAATCCTAGAAGAAGAGTGGGCTATGATCTGCAAGGAGGTTGGGTAGAAAAGTATGTGTATAACATTCCCCCAAAGGCTAAATGCTAGTAGCGTGTATACATTGAGACCTGTCTGTCTACATGGCCCAATCCACTTGGAATGAAGTAGTAGAGTAGATGAGAGACAGTCTTTCATATACCAGGCCAGATGCAGGAATCAATGTAAGGTCATCGATAGTGCTCACTACGTAGGAAAAGGATAGTGATATGGGTAGGTGACAATGTCAAACAGGCACCAACATCCCTGAAATGGAGGTATAGACTGTTTTTTTTTTTTTGGTGGGATTTTTGAGGGTGCCAGCAAACAGTAAATACAAATACTAAAGTATATATAAAGAAATATAACAAGGATTATATTATTACATACAACATTTAGTTAAAAGGTTGATTATGCTTTTGGTATACAAGTACATTAAAACATCTTGTCTTCAAAGATGTTTAAATCTAGTCACTCAGGGGGACAATAGGGTAATTATCCCAACATGTTTTGTCACCCAGGGCTTCTTCAGGGGATATGTTAAAGGCAAAAGATGTAGCACCACATCCGGTCTCTTCTGCCTACAGCTGGATGCCAGGAAACAGGGCGGCAATCACTGGATGACACATGTGAAGGCCAACCAATGCCCAAACAGACCAGGCTGAGATAGCAAAAGCTGCTAAAATGCAAATAAACCAAGGGTGCCGAAATAGAAACTATAATATTAGTTGTAAAGACAGACGGTGGAAATTCTTGAATGGAGCGGTTACCGAACGTGGTCATCCTTGGATTTCTGACAAATCCCACCAACAAAACCCCTGTGATCACTACGTGTTTCTCCAAAGGCTTCCACAGGGCATCTTATTGGTGAAATTTTTACCAAGCCAAGGTTGAGGCCCTGGAGTGTTTAGTCCAAAGATGGAGGAAAGGGAAAGGGGTGAGCGCACACACATCCAGTACACCAGATGAAGACACCTCACTGGAGTCAAAACAGCTTGAGAGGAGCTTCACTCAGGCAAAAGCCTTCCTTTGGAAAAGGTATCAATAGTAAGCTCCTGGATCCAAAAATTCTAAGATCGATGGGTATTCACAAGTGGGCAGGTTTCCCATCTATAAGGTTTTACACTTCAGTGTCTAGAAAATATTCTCTGCCATGTCGGTCTTAATGGTTAGAAAGTGAAAAAAGAAATTGCGCTACAGGTATGGAACTAGGCAGATATATCAAATGCCTAGGAACAAACGAAGGGAAAAAGCAGCAACTATTCTGAAAACTAACAGTGCATACAAATAAGAAAAAATATATAGTCGCGCTAACTTATGAATATAAACATAAGCCCACCACTGAGTAATTGAAAAAATTGTTTCCAAATCACCACAGTGATAAATTATGTGAGTGCTCAGTGAAGAACAATAACTAAACAATGTAAACAAAGCATATAAATTAATAATAATACAAACTTAATTAATAATATTATTACATGCTTGTATAGGACCCTTAAATGATCAAGTCTAAAGTCCATACAAAAAAACACACCCGTGATCAAGTGTCCATACTAGATAAAAAAGAAAAAAGGAAAAAAGAAAGAAAACAAAACAAAAACGATTCCAAATCTTCTTGTATTCGTGACTTTCACCACCACCAGTAAAAATTCCTGCTTACCAAAAAGCGATGGTCCCCTATGACGGAGGACCCCAAACAGCCTCAAATGGTAATCAATAGGACTCCAAGCTTCAGTATATGTTGAGCCTCAATTAATTTGGTAGCCAAAACGCTCATATACCATCATGCAGTACTCGATGCGGAACATGAAAGGAAGGGAGGACACTACATAGTGTAAAATCCTTGGTGGATGTTTATTTAAAAGAAGAAAACATACTTACAAAAATGCAGTTTAAAAACAGCCTTAGAAGTGTGACAGCGCCGACCGGTCAAAGGCGCTAGTCACACACATACGTCCGTGGAAGTCGAGCAGTGGAGGGTGACGTCAGCACAAAGCTCGTATCCTGCCCTACGCGTTTCGTGAAAATTCACGTCGTCTCGGGGCACAGTGCCCCGAGACGACGTGAATTTTCACGAAACGCGTAGGGCAGGATACGAGCTTTGTGCTGACGTCACCCTCCACTGCTCGACTTCCACGGACGTATGTGTGTGACTAGCGCTTTTGACTGGTCGGCGCTGTCACACTTCTAAGGCTGTTTTTAAACTGCATTTTTGTAAGTATGTTTTCTTCTTTTAAATAAACATCCACCAAGGATTTTACACTATGTAGTGTCCTCCCTTCCTTTCATGTTCCGCATTGAGTACTGCATGATGGTATATGAGCGTTTTGGCTACCAAATTAATTGAGGCTCAACATATACTGAAGCTTGGAGTCCTATTGATTACCATTTGAGGCTGTTTGGGGTCCTCCGTCATAGGGGACCATCGCTTTTTGGTAAGCAGGAATTTTTACTGGTGGTGGTGAAAGTCACGAATACAAGAAGATTTGGAATCGTTTTTGTTTTGTTTTCTTTCTTTTTTCCTTTTTTCTTTTTTATCTAGTATGGACACTTGATCACGGGTGTGTTTTTTTGTATGGACTTTAGACTTGATCATTTAAGGGTCCTATACAAGCATGTAATAATATTATTAATTAAGTTTGTATTATTATTAATTTATATGCTTTGTTTACATTGTTTAGTTATTGTTCTTCACTGAGCACTCACATAATTTATCACTGTGGTGATTTGGAAACAATTTTTTCAATTACTCAGTGGTGGGCTTATGTTTATATTCATAAGTTAGCGCGACTATATATTTTTTCTTATATGTCGGTCTTAATAGCTGCCTCCATCTTCTTAGGAGGGAAAAAACAAGAGGGGAATTTTGGACGCAGGTAAACACGTCTTAGCGCACCTAAGCTCTAGGCGCATTTAGTGCTTTGGGTGATTCTTCATTTCAATGGACAGAAAAAATGAATATTCTGGCCAATGAAATGAACACCAAAGCACTTGATGCACCTAAAAACATTTGAAAAAAAAAAAAAAAAAACGCAGCTTAGGCGCATTTTTAAAGCTGCTTTTCTCCTGCCAAGAGAAAAGCTTTTCTAAAAGTCCCAGTGTGCATGAAGCCTTAACATACTTGAGCTTTCTGTGCCTATAATCTGCAGACTTTTTTAATTGGTGACAGGGTCTCTTTATAGGTACACCAGATAGATAGATCCCTGTGCCTACTAGAGATCTTATATTGTGACTTGCCCTGAATTTGAGTCTGCTAAAATGAGTATTCCATGGATTCAGTTCTGAGCTGTACAGAGTCACGTGAATTTTTTTTACAGTCTGGCCCCAGAGGCACTGTGAAAAGCCTACTTACTGACTGCAATAAAGTCTATAAAGCATTTGTACAGTTGTTGTACAGCATGGCAAATTTTACTCATTGCCTTCAGTTCTTTGAAAGAGTTGTCCACACGACTTATAGATTTATCCTAGTCCACTTGAGAGGTGTCGCCTTATGACAATCGTCTGAAATTTATCTGTGAATGGTTAATCAGGATGAAATATGGTGCGATGTGAATGGGTATCACAGTATGCCTGTGCTCCCACCAAGCCTCGGTACGCTGCTCGCCATTCAGGACTCTGTGTTGTGTCATAACCATTTACACCCCCTTGTGTCTAATTACCTAAACCCACCATCTGCCACCGCAACATTGGAAAACGCGACCCTCTATCAATCACGGTATTGGCTGAGGTTCCAGGGGCTGCACTGGCCGCGTGTCACGGCGCAGCACAGGCCCATCCATTTCCCGATACGTAATTACAAAACATATCTGGATGCAGGAATGAGGCTGCCAAGGATCTCACCGAGACAATGCATTCTGTCATCGGGAAAAAATACTGCTGTTTTTATTAACCTGTTCCATCATCCCACTGAAACGCGACAGCGCGCTCCTTTTCCGTTTACTGGAAGAGCGGCTCCAAGCTAAAATAGCCATTTCTTTGTCTAAAAGGCTTGCTGGTAGCACTCACCCACTACAGGCAATCCATTTTATTTCTTTTTTTTATAGTATAACCAAAGCTGAAAGTCATGGCAGTGAGGTATTAGGGTAGAATGTTACTGAATTATGTACTCCTCCTTTAATAAAAAAATATAATATGCCTCTGGTGTCTTTCAGCTCTTCCCAGTTTGCCATTACTGGCTTCAAAACATGCTGCTGTCAGCATCATGGCCAGAGGTTGTTATGTCATGGCTAAACTGGTGTTTTGGTACCTCACGGGCGGGGCTTTGGATCTGTCTGTTGCACCGTCTAAGAAGAATTGGCACAGCTGCTCAGAGCTCTGAGCCGAGCCTACCTGGACCATTAGAGAGACCTTCAACTCATTGCCCTTATGGCTGTCTTTTGACATCAGAGCTACCCTCTGCTGCCCAATAACATTGTTCCTCATGGTACATTCAGTCTACAATAATACATCAATCTTCGTACACACTTAACAGTTTTCACTAGCCAAGGAACTTGCTACTTTAACCTCTGCTCTATTTCCCTGCTGGAGCCCTTGGACATACCCAAGACCATGCAGCCAATCACCAAGTTTTAACAATGATACCTAAGGGAGCGCTAAGGGCATTAATCTTTAGACTTGTGCACAACAAAAAAAAAATAGTTTTGTTTCGTTTCTTTTCGGTCCTGTTGATTCGTAATCATTCGTAATTTTGCTAAACAGGATTTTTCGTGTTCGGACTAATTCGTATTTTCGCAAGCGACATTTTTCGTTGAATTGGAATGATTCGTATTAATGAAAACCTTATTTTTAGTTGATTTATAATTGGCACTTTCGGTAGAGTACGTTGTTTTTTCGTTGATTCTGAACACAACTCCTACTTTCGTAACTTTTTTTTGGTTCGTTGATCTGTAATTTTCCGTCTCTCTCTCACAATGGCGCTGCCTAATGTGCTTCGAATGGATTCGTACATTCGTAACTTTTTTTGGTATGTTGATTCATAATTTTCCGTGTCTCTCTCACAATGGCGCTGCCTAATGTGCTTCGAATGGATTCGTACATTCCTAACTTTTTTTGGTATGTTGATTCGTAATTTTCCGTGTCTCTCTCACAATGGCACTGCCTAATGTGCTTCGAATGGATTCGTACATTCGTAACTTTTTTTGGTTCCTTGATTCGTCATTTTCCGTCACTCTCTCACAATGGCGCTGCCTAACGTGTTTCGAATGGATTCGTACTTTTCTAAATACATTGCGGTTATTTGTAACGATTCGAAATCTCGTATTCTACTTTAGTTTTTGAAATGCGGCTATAGCCTCCGCCCCCTGTACACCATTTTGAGAGGGAGTTCAGCACGGTGAGGGAGGAGGAGAGAGGAGAGCAGAGTGTTATTGTGCTTTGGATTTATTCGTACATTCGTAACTTTTTTTTTGTTCGTTGATTCGGAATTTTCCACGTCTCTCACAATGGCGCTGCCTAACGTGCTTCGAATGGATTCGTACATTCGTAACTTTTTTTTTTGTTCGCTGATTCATAATTTTCTGCGTCTCTAACAATGGCGCTGCCTAACGTGCTTCGAATGGATTCGTACATTCGTAATATTTTTTTTGTTCGTTGATTCGTAATTTTCCGCGTCTCTCACAATGCCGCTGCCTAACGTGCTTCGAATGGATTCGTACATTCGGAACTTTTTTTTTGTTCGTTGATTCGTAATTTTCCGCGTCTCTCACAATGGCGCTGCCTAACGTGCTTCGAAAGGATTCGTACATTCGTAACTTTTTTTTTTTTTGTTCGTTGATTCGGAATTTTACCGTGACGGATCACAACAAGTCGACTTGCTGTTGCATTAGGCCGCATTAACGCAACAATTAAATATGCCAAAGGCATTCGGGCATTCGCTATTTGCAATATAATTTATTTTGGAATCGGTTTTATTCGTAATTACTTTGTTCGGAAATTCGAATGCTTCCGAACGTTGCTAAATTCGTACGAATTTTGATTCGTTCTGAAACGAATTGCACAAGCCTATTAATCTTGTAAAAAGCTCTGACAATGGAGACCAATATGGAGCTTATGCCGTGTACACACGACCGTTTTTCTCGTCGAGAAAAATGAATTTTTTTCCTTTTGACGAGAAAAACGATCGTCTGTGGGCATTTTGTAATTTTTCCCGACGGGAAAAACGGAATTAAAAACGACGAGAAAAATTAGAACATGCTCTAATTTTTCTCGTTGTTTTTCTCGACATTTTTTTCCGCGGCAGTTTTCCCATAGGGAAACACTGCCGCGGAGCCCACAGACGGTCGTTTTTCTCGACAAGAGAAAAAATGACGTGAAAAACGACCGTGTGTGGGGAACAAGCCGTTCCCTCGTTTTTAATGTCATTATTCACGGCGTTTTTTTAACCGCCGTGAATAATGATCGTGTGTACGCAGCATTATACAGGAATTAGGCTCTTTAGGCTAACAGGTTAGTGTAGAAGTGTAGAGAAGATAAGTATTAATGTGCGGAGGGGTGGCCTATCAAGAGAACCTGTTATTTTTCCCTGTATGGGGAAAGTGACAAGATCCTTTTAAGCATCTAATGCCGCGTACACACGACCGTTTTTAATGTCATTGAAAAAAACGGCATTTTTCTTGACGTGATTTTTCGTGTTTCCTCTCAAGCCTGTCTTGCCTATACACTATTGTGGAAAAAAATGTTCGAGTAAAGCGCGGTGACGTACAACACGTACGACAGCACTATAAAGGGGAAGTTCCATTCGGATGGCGCCACCCTTCATGTTAGTAAAATTTGTTGAGCGACGATTCGCGCTTTTCAGCCTTGTGCTTTTCAGTCCGTTACAGCGTGACGAATGTGCTATCTCCATTACGAACGCTAGTTTTATCAGAACAAGCGCTCCCGTCTCATACTTGATTCTGAGCATGCACATTTTTTTTTCACGTCGTTAAAGCCCACACACGCCCGTTTTTCATGACAAGAAAAATGCCGATGTAAAAAGCGACGTGAAAAATTAGAGCATGTTCCAATTTTTCTCGTCGTGATTCTCTGCGTTTTTCTCGTTGGGAAAACTGCTGGAAAGCCCACACGATCATTTTTAATGACCATTTTAAAAAATTTCATTTTTCTCGTCATTAAAAACGGTCGTGTGTATGCGGCATGAGGCTTGGAATGACTATGTTCTACTTTTAGCATTTTCCATTGTAAGGGTGTCCATGTACTACACAAAGCCCCCTTCTCTGGTTATTGTCTGATCTGAACATAGTCCTGCCTTTCTCAAAAAAATAATGATGGAATTTCATGTCATTGCTCCATCACACATCCACAACACAGAGTATATATCTCCTATTTAAAGAGAACCTGGCTCTGAACTATGGCAAATAAATCAAAACTAATTGGCTTTGGTTTGCGGGACATTTGGCTAACTTTAATGTTTGAATTTCAGCTGAATTCCAAACATATAAAATCTGGATCCAACTTGGGTTCAGTCCAAACCCTAAACTCATCCCCAAAACTGAGTTAGTTCTGTGATAGGAGGTACCCCAAGGTTACTGTTCATGGTCTCCCAATTCTTTTGGGACCCAAGCTATGAAAAAAAGAGAAATAAGCGCATGAATAAGTGGAAGGGGAATCGGGTATTGTGGGGTTAAATGTTTATTTAAAATGAAAAGTAGTGGTCACTTATAGGATTGGTCAAAAGAAGTGGACTGAGGGGGAGGAGCTCTGAAGGATAGTTTGTGGGAAGACGTAAGGCAAGTTTCAATCAAGTTCAGGCAAGCAGTTGTCAAGTGAGTGTCCCTGCCACTTGCCCTATTTATCAACTTTGGACAGTTAGGTTGTATCAGGTAGTGGCAGTTAGGGGTTATTAAAGGTGGTTTAAAGCGGAGGTTCATCCGATTTTTTTTTTAAAAGCCAGCAGCTACAAATACTGCAGCTGCTGACTTTTAAAAAATGGACACTTACCTGTCTAGCGTGCCCCCAATATCAGCAGACGAGGCTGAGCAATCGCTCGGTCCTCGGCAAGGGAATCAGGAAGTGAAGCCTTGCGGCTCCCTACTGGGCATGCGCGAATATCGCGGCGCACCATCACTGGTCCCCGCTCTCTCCTGGGAACAGTGTGTTTCCCAGAAGACAACGGGGGGTGACGCGAAGGGACGGGACTCCCGCGAAAGTCAGAACCCGGAAGTGGTGCAAATACCTGTTTTATACAGGTATCTGCACCCCCCTCCCCCCTGAAAGGTGCCAAATGTGACACCGGAGGGTCCCAAAAATCGGAGGTTCACTTTTAGTGTGAACCTCCGCTTTAAGCTGGTGTTTTTGGAAAAAGGTTGGGGACCCATCTCCGGTGAGGTGTCCTATAGTCGGTCTGGTCAACTCATAGTGATCAGGTAGTTGTAGACTAAGATGTGTTTGAGGTTCAGCTAAGATGTCTCCAAGATAGTGTTTTGCAGCTAGCGGCACAACGTAGTTTACTGTTATCACATACACAAGCTTTTCGTTCCTGTTATATGGTGCCTTCAAGGACCTGCAACCTTATCTGATCTGTCTTGTTAAGTTTTTTGTTGTCTAAATTGTGTGTTAATTATAATAAAATGCTTGTATGGCTATTTAATCTCCACTTATGAGTACTGTGCCTTCCTTGGGTGCTCCATTAGGAGGAGTTGGGGTGGTGGCCACATGTGGGCTAATGCCGCGTACACACGACCATTTTTCTCATTGGGAAAAATTAAATTTTTTCTCTTTGACGAGAAAAACGACCGTGTGTGGGCTTTTGATCATTTTTCCCGACGAGAAAAACGGCATTAATCACGACGAGAAAAATTAGAACATGCTCTAATTTTTCTCGTCGTGATTCCCGGCATTTTTTTCCGTGGCAGTTTTCCCATAGGGAAACACTGCCGGGGAGCCTACACATGGTCGTTTTTCTCGAACAAGAGAAAAAATTTCGGGAAAACCAGCCGTGTGTAGGGGAACAAGCCGTTACTTGTTTTTCCCATCGATTTTCTCGACGGTGTTTTCACCGTCGAGAAAATCGATTGTGTGTACGCGGCATTAGGGTTATGCCCTGTACACACGATAGGAATTTCCGATGAAAAAAGTCAGACGGAGTCCGTTGGGGGTTTTTCATTGGAAATTCCGACCGTGTGTGGGCCCAATCGGAGCAATTCAGATGAATTCCATCGGAATTTTCAAATAGAACATGTTCTATTTTTTTCCGATGAAATTTCGTCGGAATTCCGATGGAAGTTTGATTGGAAAATGGCCCGATCGTGTGTACGGGGCATAAGGTTATCTGAATTGAACCCAGAAAACTCAAGGTATGCAAATTTAATTTGGCGCTCATTCGCTGAGCATTCCATTGTTGACTATTGATGGAATGGGGTGCAAGCTTAAAGCTAAAGCAGGATTTGTTGACTGCACAGGTCTGCTGCTGGCTCAGCTGGCCATACAAAAGTGCCCTCTAGCAGTTACAGAACTTTATATGAACCATGATCTCTACCATTTACTACTACATTTTTATCAGTTCTTCAGGGCATATCATGTGCTGCATCATTGTTATGCAACTCACTTCAACATGCCATTAGGCATTTACTGTCCCACCACCACATGTTTAAATACCTATCTCTTCAGACAACCATACGGTATAACATTCTTTCATAGCTCTATCAGTTTCTAATATCTCCTGATTTCCTTTATCACAACTGATGTTATCCTTTGTTGTTTTTTCCTCTAAGCTTTGTATCTGCCGCGTCTGTTTTTAGATGATGGCATTTCAAGGATGGGATTCATATTTATATTGTTTCATATACATCCTATGGCCAAAAGTATGTCAACAGTAACACCCCTCCAGATATGAAGTTCAGATGTTTGCGTTACCGCTAAGTTAGATACTTCTGCTCTTCCAACCTTGTGGTAACGGTCTGGGGAAGGCCATTTTCTGTTCCAGCAAGACTGTACCTCTGTATGAGAATGAGCTTTGGGTTCGGGTTGAACATAAGGTCAACCTGGATCCAGACCGTTCTCAGTTCAGCGAACAGGCAAACAAACTTGCCATATTCAGTGAGTTGGCCAATCCAAATTCAAAAACAATGAAAATAAATTCAACATCCATCACATTATCCAGTGGCGTTCAACCCAGACCCAACCTGTTCTCATATGGGCAAACAAACATATTTGGTAAGTTTGCCCGTTTACAGCTGAAAAAAATAAAGCAATGGCTATAAATTCAACATCTATCACATCATCCAGTGATGACCCACCAAATGATGGTGGTCACCTGCCGCAATTCCAATTTCAAATGACAGATCTACACCTGGGTTGACATCTTTGACCAAGTTTCGTAATGACGATTAGGCCCCTTTCACACTGAGGCATATTTCAGGCGTTTTAGCGCTAAAAATAGCGCATAAATAACGCCTGAAATACTCCTGCCCCAGCATTCTCAATGTGAAAGCCCGAGGGCTTTCACACTGAGGCGATGCGCTGGCGGGAGGAAAAAAAAATCTCCTGCAAGCCGCATCTTTGGAGCGGTGAAGGAGCGGTGTGTATACCGCTCCTTTACCGCTCCTTCCCATTGAAATCAATGGGACACCACAGCTATACCGCCCACAAACCGCTGCTGTAGCAGCGGTTTGCGGGAGGTATTAACCCTTTTTCGGCCGCTAGCGGGGGTTAAAACGCACCGCTAGCGGCCGAATATCACGGTAAAAATGACGGTATAGCGGTGCTAAAAATAGCACCGCTATACCGCCAGTGCACCTGCCCCCCCCCCCCAGTGTGAAAGGGGCCTTAGACATGTGCATTTGTTTTCGTCCGAATGCATTTTCGTCCGAATTTCTGGGATTTTCGCGGTCGTTTTAACAAACGATAACGAACGCGCAGAATCCGAAATCCGAAAGATCCGACATAAAAAATGCTTTATTTTAGTTTCGTTGTGACAACAGTTCGATATAGATAGAAGATTCAACATGACGGTGACAATAGCGATCTGCGTCTATCGAACCTGCGGTCGAATGTGCCTAACCTATCTCTATGAGTCCAAGATTATTCTACATAGAGAGGAAAGATTCGACATTATAGAGAGAAAAGATTCGACATTATAGAGAGAAAAGATTCGACATTATAGAGAGAAAAGATTCGACATTATAGAGACATGAAGATTTGACGAAGCAGCTAAAAACATACGATCGCTGCGAGTGGACATTTATGGTCAAACGCTCCGCCCATAGGCTATAGAAGAATTGTAATGTTGGTTGACCAGTAATAATAATTAAAGTGGTTGTAAACCCTGTACAACCACCTTAACCTAAAGGTAAGCCTAGATTAATGCGGCGTACACACAATAGTTTTTCATGCCATTTTTTTAACCGACGTTTTTGTCGTCGTTTTTTTTCATGTTTCCTCTCAAGCCTGTCTTGCATCCACACGATCATTAAAAAAAAACGCTCGAGCAAAGCGCAGTGACGTACAACACGTACGACGGCACTATAAAGGGGAAGTTCCATTCGAATGGCGCCACCCTTCGTGTTAGTAAACTTTGTTGAGCGGTGATTCGCGCTTTTAAGCCTCGTGCTTTTCAGTCCGTTACAGCGTGACGAATGTGATATCTCCATTACGAACGCTAGTTTTACCAGAACGAGCGCTCCCGTCTCATACTTGATTCTGAGCATGCACGTTTTTTTTCCCCTCATAAAAGCATACACACTATTTTTTTTTCACGTCGTTAAAAAAAACGACATGAAAAACGACGTGAAAAAATAGAGCATGTTCGAAATTTTTAATGGCCGTTTTTCACGCCGTTAAAAATGCTCTGGAGCCTACACACGATCGGTTTTAACGGCCATTTTAAAAAATGGCATTTTTAACGGCATGAAAAACGATTGTGTGTACGCCGCATAAGGCTTACCTGTAGGTGCTTGAAATATCTCCTAGACCTACACAGTCTAGGAGATATTTGCAAATATCGTACAGCGATTTCTTCTGCGCATGCGCCGGAGTTAGAAAGGGCAAGCTGTGCCGTTTCTAGCTCATGCCGTTAAAGGCGGCTCCATGCCCGGGAGTGGCGTCACGCGACTCCGGCCAGTCAATGAAGAGGGGTTAACAATGGTCGCTCGCTGCTAGTGAGGAAGACGGGGACATTGCAGGCTTCTCCTGCAGGTAAGTGTCACATAATGGGCTACTATGCAATGCAGGGAAACAAAGAGGAAGTAACACCCATCAGGGTTTACTTCCTCTTTAATAAATATAATAATTACTAGTCATACAACATTAGAATTCTACTATAGCTTGTGGGCGGAGCATTCGACCGGAAATGTATGATTGCGGCGTCGTACAGTTTAGCTGCTCCGTCGAATCTTCATAGAACATTCGACAGACACCACAAGCCTTCAATTGACAGATTCGACCTAAATTCGGATTTTCAAGCGAATGCATTTTTTAACTAAACAAAATAAATAAAAACAAATTTCGGGAGTAACTAAATAAATTTATTTTTTGGGCGAAAAACTAAATTCCGAAACAAAATATTTCAGTGTGCACTTGTCTAATGACCATATTTGGTCAATGATTTCATCTAGCATTCCCAACTAGTTTGTTTACAAACACAAACTCACCAAGGGACTTCTGGAAGGCTTCTCTTTGTAAATCAACCAGCAGGGGATCTGTCATTTTTAGCAGCGGTATAACTACTACTGCACTACCACCACACTAGTGTGAGCACGGTATAAAACTAGAGTTAGTGCACTGCTAAATGACAGGTCAACAACTGTCTTCTGTATGTAAACAAACTGGTTGGCGATTCTGGATGGCATCAATAACCACTTCAGCCCCGGACCATTTTCTAGCTTTTTGCAGTACGGCACTGCGTCACTTTAACTGACAATTGCGCGGCTGTCGTGCGACGTGGCTCCCAAACAAAATTGGCGTCCTTTTTTTCACACAAATAGAGCTTTCTTTTGGTGGTATTTGATCACCTCTGCGTTTTATAAACAAAAATAGAGCGACAATTTTGAAAAAAATGCAATATTTTTTACTTTTTGCTATAATAAATATCCCCAAAAAATATATAAAAAAACATTTTTTTTTCAGTTTAGGCCGATACGTATTCTTCTAGATATTTTTGGTAAAGAAAAATCGCAATAAGCGTTTATTGATTGGTTTGCCCAAAAGTTATAGCGTCTACAAAATAGGGGACTGTTTTATGTCATTTTTATTAATATTTTTTTTTTTTACTAGTTATGGCGGCGATCAGCGATTTTTATCGTGACTGCGACATTATGGCGGACACACAAATCAGGCACCTTTGACACCATTTTGGGACCATTGTCATTTTTACAGCGTTCAGTGCTATAAAAATGCACTGATTACTGTAAAAATTACACTGGCAGTGAAGGGGTTAAACACTAGGTGTTTACAAAGGCATTCCCCTGTTCTGCTCTTGCCGACCGCAATCGCAGGACTCCCAGGAACATCGAGTTCCCGGGACCCGCGGCCGCACTCGCGAGGCACGCGGCGGCCACGTGCGCCTGCAGGGCGGCAGATTTAAAGGGACGTACCTGTACGCCCATATGCCTGCCCGTGCCATTCTGCCAACGTACATCGGCGTGCGGCGGTCGGCAAGTGGTTAACCGAACATGGTCACATATGTTTAGGTCTTTACAGAGCCCTGACTTTAGCCCTACTGAATACCTTTAGTAACTTTTAGGATGAGTTGGAACATGTACTGTTGTCCATGTCTTCCCATCCAACATGACCACACCACTGCTCTTTTCAAGGAATGGGTACAAATTCCCATGGAAGAGTGGCAGCTGTTATAGCCTAAAAGAGGGACAACTCCATATTAATGGCCATGGTTTTGGAATGGGATGTCCAAAGAACTAGGTGATGGTCAGGTGCACCCAAACTGTTTTTCAAATGATATATTTCTTGGTTTTAGAATGTTTTGGCAACCGTATCCCTCTACTTTGCATGGAAATATGGACTAAAAATAAAGGATAATTATATTGTAAACCTATATGGCTCCAATCATATGTCCTAATCATAGCTTCCTGCATTTTTCCACTCCTAGATGTGATGAATGTATATATTCTATGTGAAGTAATGTACAGCTGGTTACTGGTGTATAACAAAGGCATGATCTATTTTGGTAAATAATTAGCACTTATTAATTAGGCTTCCTTGACACTGATGGTTTTAACTATAAAATGTCAGCCGCGTCTACTAGCAGCCGCTAACAAGGACTGAAAAGGTATAGATTGCAAGCTTTGCAGAAACACTTCCATGAAAAATGTGTAAACAGCTGACTAAGGTTTCCCAGTAATCAAAATATTTAGGAGGATTGAAATTATTGGTAATTAAAGCTAAAGCTAGGCAGATTAATAAATACATAAATATATAGTACATTATATACACTATATTACCAAAGGTATTGGGATGCCCGCCTTTACACGCACATGAACGTTAATGGCATCCCAGTATTAAGCCCCGTACACACGGGCGGTAATCTCGTCGGGAAAAAAAACGTCAGTTTTCCCGTAGAGATTCCTGGCAAGCTTTCCTTGCTCGCCGAGTGTACACACGGACATTCAAAAGAACCGCCGTTCTTTGAAACGGCAAGAACGCGGTGACGTCATTGACTATGACTAGCATGCGCTCGTCACATTCAATGCCATCGCCGCCATCTTGCTACACCCTACACTACCCTTGTATGCTACCGCGCATGCGTCAAAGTCTCATCGAGCATGCGCGGGCTTACCTGGGACAGGTCGTCGGGAAACAGGCCGACGAAAATCCCGACGAGAAAATAGAGAGCAGGTTCTCTATTTTTCTCGTTGAGATTCCCGCCAGTTTTCCCGACAAGAAACCATACACACAAACGGTTTTCTCGGCAAAAAGCTCTCCCAGCTGTTTTCTTGCAGAGAAAAACAGTTGTGTGTACAGGGCTTCAGTCCGTAGGGTCCGATATTGAGTTGGCTCACCCTTTGCAGCTATAACAGCTTCAACTCTTCTGGGAAGGCTGTCCACAAGGTTTAGGAGTGTGTCTATGGGAATGTTTGACCATTCTTCCAGAAGCACATTTGTGAGTTCAGGCACTGATGTTGGAAGAGAAAGCCTGGCACGCAGTCTGGGCTCTAAAGCCCCGTACACACGGTCGGACTTTTGCCCAACAAACTTCGTTTTAAGCAAGTTGGACCAACAATCCGACCGTGCGTACGCTCCATCGGACAAACTTTTTTCGTTTGGTTTTGGATTTCATCGGACAAAAGTTGGGTCTGCAAAGGGACAAACTTTTGCCCAACAAAAGTCCGATGGAGCAAAGTCCGACCGTGTGTACAGAAAACCATCGGACTTTAGT
The DNA here is from genome assembly GCA_029206835.1 of Rana muscosa. NCBI lineage: Eukaryota > Metazoa > Chordata > Amphibia > Anura > Ranidae > Rana > Rana muscosa. Next base: position 32,973,171 of record CM055117.1, on the reverse strand, counting down.
CCGATGGACAAAACAACTAATGTTAAAATCAACCAACAATAGCAGAAGTTGACCAAAGGGTGGCAATAAAGATCAGAAAAGAGCAGAAAAAACACGTGATGTTGTAAGAAGTTTTAAGAAAGTTTGCAGAAAAGTCCTGTGGTGTGTATGCTATGGGTGTTCCCAACCAACTCCGTTCGGACAAAAAACCACGGAAAAGTCCGATGGAAGTCCGACCGTGTGTACGAGGCTTAACTCATCCCAAAGGTGTTCTATCTGGTTGAGGTCAGGACTGTCATGTTCCTCAACCCCAAACTCTCTCGTCCATGTCTTTATGGACCTAAGGACCTTGCTTTGTGCAGTGGTCCAAATCATTTGGTGGAGGGGGGATTATGGTGTGGGGTTGTTTTTCAGTAGTTGGGCTTGGCCAGTGAAGGGAACTCTTAAGGCGTCAGCATACCAAGACATTTTGGACAAATTCATGCCACCAACTTTGTGGCCCCTTCCTGTTCCAACATGACTGCCGACCAGTGCACAAAGCAAGGTCCATAAAGACATGGATGAGCGAGTTTGGGGTGGAGAAACTTAACTGGCTTGCACAGAGTCCTGACCTCAACCTGATAAAACACCTTTGGGATTAATTAGAGCGGAGACTGCGAGCCAGGCCTTCTCGTCCATGTCAGTGCCTGACCTCACAAATGCTCTTCTGGAAGAATGGTCAAACATTCCCATACAGGGCAATCTTAGAAGACTTGAGACTGGGGCGGAGGTTCACCTTCCAGCAGGACAACGACTCTAAACATACAGCCAGAACTACAATGGAATGGTTTAGATCAAAGCATATTCATGCGTTAGAATGGCCCAGTCAAAGTCCAGACCTAAATCCAATTGAGAATCTTTGGCAAGACTTGAAAATTACTGTTCACAGACGCTCTCCATCCAATCTGACAGAGCTTGAGATATTCTGCAAAGAATGGGCAAAACCTTCACTCTCTAGATGTGCAAAGCTGATAGAGACATCCCCAAAAAGACTTGCAGCTGTAACTGCAGAGAAAGGCGGTTCTACAAAGTATTGACTCCGGGGGGCGCCATACAAATGTACACCCCACACTTTTCACATATTTAATTGTAAAAAAAATTGAAAACCATTTATAATTTTCCTTCCACTTCACAATTATGTGCCACTTTGGCTGTCAGATTTGGCTGTCAGCATGGTCTTAGAACTAGATGTCTGACACTTATCTTCTATGCAATTTGTGACTATTAGCTGCCATTTCTTCAAGATTAGTGTGGATGACAACTCCATTTGAGGCTCAGTATGGAGGTATGAATTGTTGTCAGTTGAGATGAGGAACCCTTCTTCTGATGACACTGCTAGGACTACACAGCTGTCACCAACACCAATCCTGAAAAAGTAGCTGCTTGTTAGGAAGATGCTGCAGATATAATCTCTTGACTGTTGCTGTTTGCTGTATTGGAAACAACAGGAACATAGGGACATGAAATTACATTAAACTTATGTAGTTACATTAGAAAGAATGTAACATCATACAAGGATTAAAGTAGTTGTAAACACGTTTTTTTTTTTTTTTTTTAAACACCTGCAAGACAAAGCCATAATGAGCTAGTATGACTAGCATACTAGCTCATTATGCATCACTTACCTTAGATCGGGGCCCCCGAAGCCGTCCTCATCTCCCCCTCCAGCCACAGCCATCGCTCCAGTGCTGTGATTGGCCGGAACGGCAAAGACATCACTCCGCGAATGCGCACGGGAGCCGCCAAATTTGGCAAAGCCGGATTTGTGAATGGGGATTCTGATTGAATTCTGACTGAGGGGATTCTGACTGAATGCACCGTTGTCTACGGCGCGCAAGCGCCGTAGACATCGGTGCATGTCTTTTTTTGCAAATATCTCCTAAATCGTGGAGATATTTCTTGCACCTACAGGTAAGCCTTAATCTAGGCTTACCTGTAGGTGCAAGTTGCATAAGTGGGTTTACAACCACTTTAACTAGGGCTGCAACTAACGATTATTTATCGATTATTGTTTTGATTAATCGGTTAATAACCTTAAAAAAAGAAAAAAAAAGGTAATTTTGCTGCGATTTGCATTTTTACATTTTTTTTTGGCCAATTTGTTGTTGGGCAGATTAAAAAACACAAATTGCCGCAAAAAAATGCATTATTACATGCTTTTCTGCAGCTTCTGTATTGAAGTATATTGAACCAAAAAAACAAAACAAAAAAGCACCGCTTTGCGTTAAAACTCCTTGCCCTTTCCAAATACGCAGCAGCTGAAAAAATCATGGATGTGAACGTGTCCCATAGGAAACCATGTAAATGAACTGTGGTGCGTTTCTGCAAAAAGCACCAAAAAACACAGAGGTGTGACCCAGGCCTGAGATGTTTAGTAACATAATGGGGTTAAAAAAAACAAAAAATAGTACAAAAAGAGCAAATAATCGCTACCATTTTTTACTGTGGGACAGTGAAAGTAATATTTTTTTTTTTTTTGAGAAAAAAGTTTTTTATTGAACAATTTACATTTGGAACATAATTCTGCAAGTTACAAGGCAATACTGGAGAAATGCATAAAACAAGAAATGTGGCTTATACATATATAGGCACAGTAGATCAAAAAACTTGTTCAGATTGAACACTGGATTCAGTGACTATCAATAAGTGGAAAACCCTATGTCCACGCTATTCATGGAATTGCACGCTAGAAGGATGTATAGTATTACGGACCATCAGTGCATGTGTCTGCGGACTCAAGCCATCGATCCCAGATTTTGTAGTACTTATCTGGACAACCTCTGTTGATGTATATGAACTTTTTGTAGGGAAGAGTGTTATTTATATCTAGTTTCCAATCGTTGAAGCTGGGGGGAGTGGGTCTCATCCACTGTCTGGCTATAATTTTTCTAGCATTAAACAATGTTTCATGCAAGAATGTTTTAGTGAATTTGTCCATCTCAGAGTCGGGGAATATCCCCAGTAAGCATTGTTTGGGGTCCAGGGTCAATGGGGATCCCATGTCATCATGGAGGAAGTCAACAATCTGCTTCCACAAACCCTGAAGGACCGGGCACGCCCAGAGTAGATGGAAGAATGTGCCCGTCGTTTGGTTACACATTGTGCACAAGGTAGAAAACTGTCGTCTAAAGCGGGCGATTCTTAGGGGGGTGAGATACGCTCGGTGCACCACGTATAACTGGGTCAGCCTGTCAGAGAGCTTGGGGGATACAGTCTTGCACGAGTCTAGTGCTTCACTCCACTCCTCATCCTCCAGTGGGCCCACCTCTCTTTCCCATCTTGGTTTAAGGCTGTAAGCTAGCGTGGTAGATGATGGGGTGAGAAGCATGACATAAAAATCAGAGATCAGCTTTCGCGGGTCCACACCCTTAACCACTGCCATAATAACATTGGGCGTAGATTGTGGCAAAGGCTGGGGAAACTGAGCTTGGGCTGCGTGACGCACCTGGAAGAATCTAAAAAGCATAGAATTGGGCAGCAGGAACTCATTTTGGAGGTCCTCAAAGTTTTTAAGTGTGCCATCGGAAATTATGTGGTGCAAATAATATATTCCATATTCGCACCATATCTCTGTGTCAGGGATCAAGAGAAACTCTGAGAGTAGTCTATTGTGCCATAAGGGGGTATAATTGTTGTGTTTAGGGGTCGTTAATGTTTTAGTGGTGATGTCCCATACGCGCCTATATTGGTATAATAGGGACCCACGGTCTCTATTGGAGTTATTCCCACTATGTCCCACTGCAATTGCAGTGAGTGGGTCAGTGGTCAGTTGTGCCCACCGTGGACAGAGGAGGGTGAGGAATCTGAGTCTGTCGGTTTTATCTATGTGGTATAGTTGAGACAGTTGGGACGCAAGGTAATAAAGATTTAAGTCAGGGAGGGCTGTTCCACCTAGGTCAGTAGGGTTCTTAAGGACTCTCCAGGCCAGCTTGTGTCTGTTGTTACCCCAAATAAATGTCTTGAGTATGGCCTCCATTGACTTGAAAAATTTCAAGGGTAAGTATACGGGTGTGTGCCAGAGTATATACAATATTTTAGGAAATAATATCATTTTAACAATGTTAATACGGCCCCACACGCCGAGCGGCAGTCTCGCCCATACCTGGGTTCTAGACTTGATGAGATCGAAAAGGGGTTCTATGTTCAGGGATATATAGTCAGCCGGTGTTCTATTCACCAACACTCCAAGATATTTGATAGTGTTCACTCGCTGGAGTGGTAACTGTGCCTGTAGCTTGGGAGAGGGGAAACTATCCATAGGCAGTATTTGAGATTTCTCCCAATTAATTTTAAGGCCAGAGAACTGACCAAAGTGTTCAATTGTATGCAACGCCTTCCGAAGCGATGTGGCAGAGTCGGCCAGGTATAGTAGCGTGTCGTCTGCGTATAAGCTAATTTTTTCAGTCAGGGAACCAAGGCAGAGACCCTGAATCTCGGGGTCCTCTCTAATGGAGATTGCAAGGGGCTCCGCTGCCAAGGCATAGAGGAGCGGAGACAGTGGGCAGCCCTGTCTAGTGCCCCTGGATAAGTCAAATGTCTGGGAGGCCCTCCCGTTGGCCACTACTTTACCCCTGGGTGCCAGATATAATAATTGAACCCACTTAATAAATTTAGGTCCAAAACCAAAGCCACGGAGGCATCCCCAAAGGTACCGCCACTCCACTGAGTCAAAGGCCTTTGCAGTATCCAAAGCCACCACCACCCGGGACCCAACATTAGTATGTGTCGCTTGTAAGTTAATATACAATTTTCTGAGGTTGAAGGAGGTGTTACGCCCCGGCATAAATCCAGCTTGGTCAGCATGGATCAGGGTTAGAATCACTTGGTTAAGGCGTAGGGCAAGTATTTTAGCCAGAATCTTTATGTCTACCTGGAGTAGCGATATTGGTCTATAAGATTCCGGGAGGCCTGGGTCCTTGCCTGGCTTAGGTATGAGGATAATTACCGCCTCGCCCATCGATGGGGGTAAGGTGAAATTGTCAAATAGATGGTTGAAGAGGGACAATAACTTGGGGGCAAGTATCTCGATGTATTGGGCGTAAAATTCTATGGGCAACCCATCTGAACCCGGGGCCTTGGACCTGCCGAAGCTCCCAATCGCTGTGGTTATTTCGTTGAGTGTAAGAGGTGCGTCTAGCATAGCCATTTGGGCATCGTCTATCTGTGGAAAGATGATTTCCGCCAGTAGATCTTCCAATTGAGAGTCAGTGGTAGAAACCTGGGACGTATATAGTTGAGAAAAGAAGTCCCTAAATTCAGAAGTGACAGCCTGGGGTTCCGTAATCTTTTCCCCATTAGGACCAGTGAGGGAAATGACAGTAGGGGGTCTATCCTCACTATGTGCCAAGTAGGCCAACAGTTTACCCGCTCTCTCCCCATGTTCATACAATTTTTGTCTGGCAAAGAAAAGTTTTTTCCTGGCCGTCTCGTGTTGTAGCTGATTAACCACCCTGGTTTGTAACCTGAGTCGGGCAGCTCCATCAGGAGAGGGGTTCGACATGTACCCCTGTTCAGAGGAGGACAGATCCCGCATTGCCCCGTCCAGTATGGCTGATGAATTAGCCTTCAGCCTGTTGATAAAGGAGGTCAGAGTCAGACGTGCATGCAGTTTGAAGGCTTCCCATACTACGTCTGGGGATGCAGATCCGTCATTCTCTAAAAAGTAAGTTCTCCAACTGTTACCAAGCTCGTCATCCTCCGACAACAGGGTGAGCCAAAACGGATTCAGGCGCCACGTACGGGGCGGTTTGTTTAATGGGATGGAGAGGCTAATGAAATATGGGCTATGGTCTGAAAGTAATCTGGGGGCAAATTCAGCTCCCAGTAATCTTGGGGCAAGGGTACTAGAAATGAATATAAAATCTATACGGGACATGGTGTTATGGGTAGTTGAGAAACAGGAGTAAGCTCGAGTGAGCGGGAATTTAAAACGCCAGGTGTCAGTGAGATTAAAGGAAGAGATAAGTCGGGAGAATCTAGTGTGGGTTGGAGCTGTAGTAGATAATGGCGAGGGCGACAGTTTGTCTAATGTAGGGTTCAACGTAGCGTTAAAATCCCCCAGCCACACCGCCTGAATCGAAGGATGACGAGTCATATATAGCAAGCCCTCTGTGACTATAGTAGAATTAAATGGTGGAGGTACATAGAATGCCATCAGTAGGAAAGGTTCACCATACAATTTAACCGAGAGAAAGACATAGCGCCCCTGTGGGTCAGACTGAACATCACACAGCTCAAAATGTACCGTCTTGGCAATCAAAACTGAGACTCCGCGGGCGTGGGACGAGTGGGATGAATGATATGCCCACCCAATCCATGGCCGGCGGAGTGCCATCTGGAGCCGACCCTCAACGTGTGTCTCCACTAACACCACAATGTCGGCTCGTTGTTTTTTGAGAAATGAGAAAACTGCAGATCTCTTTACCTTGTCCCCAAGCCCACGCACATTCCAAGTGAGCAGTTTTATCGATGCCATAATTCAAACATTAAAACATATCGTGGGACAGTAGCATTACATGAATACAAGGTTTGCCATCTATGCAGTATCAATGTTAGCATGCACTTCGTTGTATTGCAGTCCATCAAGAAAAAACGAACCTCCCCCTCCCCACCCTGCATCTTCCCCAACTGATGCGGGTATGTTCCCAAAACCAAAAGAAAGTAACAACCGGTAGCAGATAAAACCAAAATATCTTGCTGTTACGTAAAAGATCTGCAGCGATCTCCTCACATGGGAGGTGTGGAAGATCCAATGCCCGCAAATAAAGAGCAACAGGCTCTTCTTGTACTGTGAACCAGAAGTACAGTGCGGGGTCGGTGGTATAGAAAGTTCTGCAGTCACATAATAAAGAGATGCGTGTTCCGGTTGCTGGGGGGCGAAAATTCGCTGTGTTAGGCATGTGGAGTGTAGGACTGATTGTGCTCCGCAATTACAGTCTCCAGGGTAGTTACATGGATCAACCAGTCAGTGGGGGCCCTAAGTATGGGAGACCCCCTCTGCAGGTTACAATTGAAAGAGGATTATAGCAGGGGAAGGCAAAAGGGGGTCCCAGGGGTAAGGAGCAATAGGGTATGCGCCGCGGGCAGTAAAGGGGAGACAAAAAAAAAAGGGGGGTAACATACCAGGATTTGCAGACTCCCGCTGCGGCGTATAATGTGCTGGTGATGATGACAGGCAATCAATAGTGCTGATGAACATGCTCGGTCAGGTCACTCCGCCGCCCCTCTGGCGGGCCCCGGACGCTCCAACCAGGCAATGACTTCCTGAGGATCCTCAAAAAAGAACACACGGCCGTCCCTTTCGACTCTAAGACGAGCTGGAAATAGCATAGAGTATTTAAGATGTTGTATCCGGAGCCTCCTCTTCGCCTCCATGAAGCCTTGGCGGCGGCGCTGCACCTCGGCAGAAAAGTCGGGGAAGATAGCGATCTTGGAGTTTCCAAGGTGGATGTTACCTTTTTCCCTGGCCATGCGCAGCGCCGCATCTCTATCTTTGTAATTCAAGAATTTTGCTATAAACGTGCGGGGGGGAGCCCCCTGAGGAGGAGATCTGGCAGGCATACGATGAGCCCTCTCCACCGCCAGGGTGGGGGAGAAGGCCTCGCGGCCATAGGTGTCAACAAGGAGTTTCTCCAAGAAGGTGGTAGGATCTTTGCCCTCAGCTCCCTCGGGGAGCCCGATGAAACGGAGGTTGCACCTCCGGAGCCTATTTTCCATATCATCTTGCTTGCTTAGAATCTGATTGATTTGGAGCTGCATTCGATCGGAGCTGACTTGGAGCGGCGTAACGGTGTCCTCCACCTCTCCAATGCGGGTTTCGGCAGTCGTGACACGCTCACGAAGTTTCTGGAAGTCTTGTCGCATGAGTGAAAGGTCCACCTTGACCCCCTCTATTTGCGCCGTCAGGGACGTCCGGCAGTATGTGATCGCCTCGAGCAGTTTAGCTGTGTCGCCTCCCGTAGCGTCCTGCTCACCGCCTGCGGCACCGCCATCTCTTTCCTCCTCCTGGCGGCGGTACTGGTCCAATTTCGCCAGGGTGGCCTTTGGCGTTTTTGGCGGAGTCATGGCAGGTATCCGCTGTGATCCCTCCCCCCTCCAAAGCAGGCAGCTCAGTCTATACCGAATGGTAGGGAGCTGTAGGGCTGGTGGGCCAGGAAGAGTCACTAGTCAGCAGACCGGGTGAAGCAAGATGGCCACCGACCAGCACTAGGCCGAAGCCGGGGCCTTTCCTGAACGCGGCGGCCGCGCAGTCAGAGGCTGATGTATCTGCCTCTGTGGGTGTGAGGGGTCCTCAGGGGGACTCGGTGGGCCCCTGCAGGCTGTTACCTGAGAGCAGGAGGGCCAGGAAGCAGCACAGGCGGCAGGTCGGGTGGAGCAAGATGGCCGCCGACTTCCAGGGCTAGGCCGAAGCCGCGGGCTTTCCTAAATGCGGCACCCGCGATCGGGATCGCGGCCCTGCGGAGGCCGCCGTACGAGCGGAGGATGGTGGATTTGCGGCCACGGATGTTCAGGGTCCCCAGGGGGTCCCGCTGGGCTGGTGCAGGATGACACTGAAGATCAGGATGGGCTGTACAGGAGTAATGGACGGAGCTCAAATCATGCACGTCCTACTCCATGCTATGTCAGGCCACGCCCCGAAAGTAATATTTTTAGTAGCGATTTTCTCTTTTTGTACTATAAAGGGCTAATTTTTAGGTTTTTTTAACCCCATTATGTTACTGGCCGATTAATCGATTATGAAAATAGTAATCGATTAATTTCCTAATTGATTAGTTGTCGATTAATCGATTAGTTGTTTCGGCCCTAACTTTAACCATAACACACCACCACCTAGTGGCAGAAGCATTGATCACAGTATATTGCATGATAATGGTTGCACCTATGTCTGTATAAACAGCATGGTAACAATGCTAAATGACTCAAAACACATTGTGGGGTTGATTTACTAAAGGCAAAGAGACTGTGCACTCTGCAAGTGCAGTTGCTCCAGAGATTAGTAAATGACATGGAACTTCTGTTTGCAAATAATACTCAATCAGATGCAGGGTCCACATATACTGTCTAGGCCCCCTCCCAGTAGGTCCAAAAAGTACCTGTAAAGAAAAAGGATTTCTACTTACCTTCCCCCCATCTTCTGCCTTTGGCACTTAGGCGAGCATGAGGTCACACTCCTTGGCTAGATCCTGGGGAATACAGAGAAGCCAAAATCTTGGAGACGCTGCTCTTGCAATGGACTGACATGTCGTCTTGCAAGATTTTGCTTACCCTGCATTCCCCAGGAATCTCTGTGGAAGACGGGTGACATCACACCGGGGTGTATGGAAAGTAAAAAATATATATATATATTTTTTTTTTCATGGGTATCATTAAACCTACTAATATCAGAGGATATTTAAAGGTGGAAGGGGCCTGGACAGTATATGTAGGACTTGCATTGTGCCAGGCTGTCAAGGAAGGAGTCTGTTCCCACTGGGGACTGACTAACCAGGATTTTATAGTAGCAACTAGTGCTGGGTGGTGACATAGGCCACAGACAGAGCACTTGACAAAGAGACAGTAGATAATAAGGAGGAAAGATAGGCATAGGCAGCTACAGGACGGAGCACAGAGGCACTGAAGAGGGTCTCTTGCAGCAAAGGTGGAATGCACTGGTGACAAAAGATGTAGACAGGAGTGCATGGGGTCATTGGAGACACTGGATACAGGCTGGAGTGCATGGGGTCACTGGATAGTGAGACATTGGATGCAGGTTGGAGTGCATGGGGTCACTGGTGACAAAGGATGTAGACTGGAGTGCATGTGGTCACTGGAGACACTGGATGCACACTGGAGTTCATGGGGTCACTGGAGACATTGGATGCAGGTTGGAGTGCATGGGGTCACTGGAGACACTGGATGCAGACTGGAGTGTATGGGGTCACTGAAGACATTGGATGCAGACTGGAGTGTATGGGGTCATTGGAGACAGTGGATGTAGAGTGGAGTGTATGCAGTCACTGGAGACACTGGATGCAGACTGGAGTGTATAGGGTCATTGGAGACAGTGGATGTAGACTGGAGTGTATGGGGTCACTGGAGACACTGGATGTAGACTGGAGTGTATGGGGTCATTGGAGACAGTGGATGTAGACTGGAGTGTGTGGGGTCACTGAAGACATTAGATGCAGACTGGAGTGTATGGGGTCACTGGAGACACTTAATGTAGACTGGAGTGCATGGGGTCACTGGAGACACTAGATGAAGACTGGAGTGCATGGGGTCACTGGAGACACTGTATGCAGACTGGATTGCATGGGGTCACTGCATGCAGGTTGGAGTTCATGGGGTCACTGGAGACACTGGATGCAGACTGGAGTGTATGGGGTCACTGGAGACACTCGATGTAGACTGGAGTGCATGGGGTCACTGAAGACATTGGATGCAGACTGGAGTGTATGGGGTCACTGAAGACATTGGATGCAGACTGGAGTGTATGGGGTCACAGAAGACACTGGATGCAGTTACTGTTACTTAAGTTGCCAGGAAAGCCGGGGGATCAAGAGGGGGAGGGTTTGGCTTCTAGCTTGAGGACATATTGCTCAAACGCTGAGTAACACACACACATATTCGGGCTCTAATTTATGCTTGGGATTACTGGAAAAGCTGGAGTGTATGGGGTCACTGGAGACACTGGATGCAGGCTGGAGTGTATGGGGTCACTGGAGACATTGGATGCACACTGGGGTGTATGTGGTCACTGGAGACACTGGATACAGACTGGAATGTATGGGGTCACTGGTGACACTGGATGCAGACTGGAGTGTATGGGGTCACTGAAGACACTGGATGCAGACTGCAGTGCATGGGGTCACTGGAGACATTGGATGCAGACTGGAGTGGATGGGGTCACTGGAGACACTGGATGCAGACTGGAATGTATGGGGTCACTGGTGACACTGGATGCAGACTGGAGTGTATGGGGTCACTGGTGACACTGGATGCAGACTGGAGTGTATGGGGTCACTGGAGACACTGTATGCAGACTGGAATGTATGGGGTCACTGGTGACACTGGATGCAGACTGGAGTGTAAGGGGTCACTGGTGACACTGGATGCAGACTGGAGTGTATGGGGTCACTGGCGAAACTGGATGCAGACTGGAGTGTATAGGGGCCACTGGTGACACTGGATGCAGACTGGAGTGTAAGGGGTCACTGGTGACACTGGATGCAGACTGGAGTGTATGGGGTCACTGGTGACACTGGATGCAGACTGGAGTGTAAGGGGTCACTGGTGACACTGGATGCAGACTGGAGTGTAAGGGGTCACTGGAGACACTGTATGCAGACTGGAATGTATGGGGTCACTGGTGACACTGGATGCAGGCTGGAGTGTATGGGGTCACTGGTGACACTGGATGCAGACTGGATTGTATGGGGTCACTGGAGACACTGTATGCAAACTGGAATGTATGGGGTCACTGGTGACACTGGATGCAGACTGGAGTGTATGGGGTCACTGGAGACACTGTATGCAGACTGGAATGTATGGGGTCACTGGTGACACTGGATGCAGACTGGAGTGTATGGGGTCACTGGAGACACTGTATGCAGACTGGAATGTATGGGGTCACTGGTGACACTGGATGCAGACTGGAGTGTATGGGGTCACTGGTGACACTGGATGCAGACTGGAGTGTATGGGGTCACTGGTGACACTGGATGCAGGCTGGAGTACACAGGGTCACACATGAACAATGGATGTAGACTGAAATGCATGGGATTATTGGAGAAACTGGATACAGGCTGAAGTGTATGTGGACACTGGATGTAGACTGAAATTCATGGGGTCACTGGAGACACTGTATGCAGTCATTGTTGCTTAAGGTGCCAGGAGACCCGAGGGAGGGAAGGGTTTGACTTCTAGTTTGTGGACATATTGCTCGACTACTGAGTAACACACACCTGACATGCCTGGGCTCTAATTTATGTAGCGGTGGTGGATCTTGGGGCCGCCAGCCTCACGCAGACATAGAGACCCGGCGTTGGATCAAGGGGCCGGTAAACGTGACACATTGCACTACAAGGTCCGCTTTACTAGCTAATAGAAAATAAACCGTCTGTTATTTTTCCCTCCAGCATTTACCGAAATATGACTTTTTGCTGGGCTGACCTCATATTTCATGGTCATGGGATATACAATCATGGTGCGGATAATAACAAATGTTTATATGTAATAACGCCGGGGAGCCAATAGGGACAGCAATGTGATATTGTGATACTTCCGGCGTTATACGTCACACTGCTTTGGGACGTGTCGAGCATATGTATGTTTTGACTCCAATAGACAAGCAAACAAGAACAGAAGTGGGCAGATGGTTTATTAATCAATTATTTCAATAAACCAATTAAGATTAAATCAAACAAAATGACAATAAATTACTGAGGTGGAGATAACATGTGTTTATTAACCTAATCATGTCTCTACATCCTAGGCTTACAAATGTCCTCCAATGTTTAAAATACAGAATCCAAAGATCAGCCATAGGCTGCAGACTCAGTGAAGTCACTGATTTCTCCTGAATGGATAGGCTGTATTGTCAGTGATGTCATATGTTTCTACACAACTGACCTAGTGCCTTCTTAATGATGTCATCAGTCTTTAGGAAATTGACAGGCTGCATTGTCAGTGATGTCACAGGTTTTCATTACTGGGAGGCTGAAAACGTAGTGATGTCACCGGTCTCAAGTGAATGGATAGGCTGTATTCTCAGTGATGTCACTGGTCTCTAGTGAATGGATAGGCTGCATTCTCAGTGATGTCACCAGTCTCTAGTGAATGGATAGGCTGCATTCTCAGTGATGTCACCGGTCTCTAGTGAATGGATATGCTTCATTCTCAGTGATGTCACCAGTCTCTAGTGAATGGATAGGCTGCATTCTCAGTGATGTCACCGGTCTCTAGTGAATGGATAGGCTGTATTCTCAGTGATGTCACCGGTCTCTAGTGAATGGATAGGCTGCATTCTCAGTGATGTCACCGGTCTCTAGTGAATGGATAGGCTGCATTCTCAGTGATGTCACCGGTCTCTAGTGAATGGATAAGCTGCATTCTCAGTGATGTCACCGGTCTCTAGTGAATGGATAGGCTGCATTCTCAGTGATGTCACCGGTCTCTAGTGAATGGATAGGCTGCATTCTCAGTGATGTCACTGGTCTCTAGTGAATGGATAGGCTGCATTCTCAGTGATGTCACCGGTCTCTAGTGAATGGATAGGCTGCATTCTCAGTGATGTCACCGGTCTCTAGTGAATGGATAGGCTGCATTCTCAGTGATGTCACCGGTCTCTAGTGAATGGATAGGCTGCATTCTCAGTGATGTCACCGGTCTCTAGTGAATGGATAGGCTGCATTCTCAGTGATGTCACCGGTCTCTAGTGAATGGATAGGCTGCATTCTCAGTGATGTCACCGGTCTCTAGTGAATGGATAGGCTGCATTCTCAGTGATGTCACCGGTCTCTAGTGAATGGATAGGCTTCATTCTCAGTGATGTCACCGGTCTCTAGTGAATGGATAGGCTTCATTCTCAGTGATGTCCTAAAGATTTGTTACATACATTATTACACACCAATAGGTGATAAAGATCCTTTAAATGAATAGGACTTTTCTATCTCAGTCTTCATCCTGACAACCCAGTCTGAAATCTTCCACAATTAGCCCAACATACGGACGTCACACCCGTCTTTGCAACAGATTTTTCCACTAGAAACATTTAAGCAATTGGACTTTAATGTGTTTTCAGACATCTGTTTAAATGCCAGCGGACGCAAGTTTAATTCCCCTCATTTATCCTTTTATCAAAAGTTCAGGAGAGGAGCATGAGACGAAACGTGCGAGGCATTCAGTCTTTATTTCTCTTTTTTTTCTTCTTTTATCTGACCTAATCTGGGGGCAGTCAGAGGTAATTTATCTCACACAATAACTGTCTGCATTTTTTTTGTGGCATAATTACCATTGTCACCTTTCCTGGGCCCGAGGGAGCCGCACCTCTCTTCAAGGTTTAAATGTCAGATTCCCGAGAGAGAAGAGCCGACCTGGCGGGACATTTTATGCCGCTCAGGGTATTTGTTTATTATTGTTATGTATTTAAGCAGCTGACATATATATATATATATATACTATATTGTCAAAAGTATTGGGACGCCTGCCTTTACACGCACATGAACTTTAATGGCATCCCAGTCTTAGTTCGTAGGGTTCAATATTGAGTTGGCCCACCCTTTGCAGCTATAACAGCTTCAACTCTTCTGGGAAGGCCGTCCACACAGTTTAGGAGTGTTTCTATGGGAATGTTTGACCAGTCTTCCAGAAGCCCATTTGTGAGGTCAGGCACTGATGTTGGACGAGAAGGCCTGGCTCGCAGTTTCCGCTCTAATTCATCCCAAAGGTGTTCTATCGGGTTGAGGTCAGGACTCTGTGCAGGCCAGATCAGTTCCTCCACTCTAAACTCACTCATCCATGTCTTTATGGACCTTGCTTTGTGCACTGGTGCGCAGTCATGTTGGAACAGGAAAGGGGTCATCCCCAAACTGTTCCCACAAAGTTGGGAGCATGAAATTGTCCAAAATATCTTGGTATGCTGCTGACACCCTTCACTGGAACTAAGTGGCTATGGCAATTCCCTGAAAAACAACCCCACACCATAATCCCCCCTCCACCAAATGATTTGGACCAGTGCACAAAGCAAGGTCCATAAAGACATGGATGAGCGAGTTTGGGGTGGAGGAACCTGACTGGCCTGCACAGAGTCCTGACCTCAACCAGATAGAACACCTTTGGTCACACATCAGTGGGGGTCCTCACAAATGCTCTTCTGGAAGAATGGTCAAACATTCTCATAGACCAGGGGTAGGCAACCTCGTCCCTCAAGCTGTGGTGAAACCACAAGCCCCAATGAGACATTGCAAGACCCTGACCATCACAGGCATGACTCCTAGAGGCAGAGGCATGATGGGATCTGGAGGGCCGAGGTTGCCTACCCCTGCCATAGACACACTCCTAAACCTTGTGGACAGCCTTCCCATAAGAGTTGAAGCTAAGACAAAGCTACAGTGGGGCACAAAAGTATTTAGTCAGCCACCAATTGTGCAAGTTATCACACTTAGAGAGATGAGAGAGGCCTGTATTTGTCATCATAGGTAAACCTCAACTATGAGAGACAAAATGTGGAAACAAATCCAGACAATCACATTGTCTGATTTTTAAAGAATTTATTTGCAAATTATGGTGGAAAATAAGTATCTGGTCCCCTACAAACAAGCAAGATTTCTGACTCTCACTGACCTGTATCTTCTTCTTTAAGAGGCTCCTCTGTCCTCCACTCATTACCTGTATTAATGGCACCTGTTTGAACTTGTTATCAGTATAAAAGACACCTGTCCACAACCTCAAACAGTCACACTCCAAACTTCACTATGGTGAAGACCAAAGAGCTGTCGAAGGACACCAGAAAGAAAATTGTAGACCTGCACCAGGCTGGGAAGACTGAATCTGCAATAGGCAAGCAGCTTGGTGTGAAGAAATCAACTGTGGGAGCAATAATTAGAAAATGGAAGACATACAAGACCACTGATAATCTCCCTCGATCTGGGGCTCCACGCAAGATCTCACCCCGTGGGGTCAAAATGATCACAAGAACGGTGAGCAAAAATCCCAGAACCACACGGGGGACCTAGTGAATGACCTGCAGAGAGCTGGGACCAACGTAACAAAGGCTACATCAGTAACACACTACGCCGCCAGGGACTCAGATCCTGCAGTGCCAGACGTGTCCCCCTGCTTAAGCCAGTACATGTCCGGGCCCATCTGAGGTTTGCTAGAGAGCATTTGGATGATCCAGAAGAGGATTGGGAGAATGTCATAGGGTCAGATGAAACCAAAGTAGAACCGTTTGGTAGAAACACAACTCGTCGTGTTTGGAGGAGAGAGAATGCTGAGTTGCAACCAAAGAACACCATGCCTACTGTGAAGCATGGGGGTGGCAACATCATGCTTTGTGGCTGTTTCTCTGCAAAGGGAACAAGACGACTGATCCGTGTACATGAAAGAATGAATGGGGCCATGTATCGTGAAAATTTGAGTGCAAACCTCCTCCCATCAGCAAGGGCATTGAAGATGAAACGTGGCTGGGTCTTTCAGCATGACAATGATCCCAAACACACCACCGGGCAACGAAGGAGTGGCTTCATAAGAAGCATTTCAAGGTCCTGGAGTGGCCTAGCCAGTCTCCAGATCTCAACCCCATAGAAAACCTTTGGAGGGAGTTGAAAGTCCGTGTTGCCCAGCGACAGCCCCAAAACATCACTGCTCTAGAGGAGATCTGCATGGAGGAATGGGGCCAACATACCAGCAACAGTGTGTGACAACCTTGTGAAGACTTACAGAAAACGTTTGACCTCTGTCATTGCCAACAAAGGATATATAACAAAGTATTGAGATGAACTTTTGACATTCACCAAATACTTATTTTCCACCATAATTTGAAAAAAAAATTCTTTCCAAATCAGAAAATGTGATTGTCTGGATTTGTTTCCACATTTTGTCTCTCATAGTTGAGGTTTACCTATGATGACAATTACAGGCCTCTCTCATCTTTTTAAGTGGGAGAACTTGCACAATTGATGGCGGACTAAATACTTTTTTGCCCCACTGTATATATGATGACAGGTTCACTTTAAACACGTTTCCTGCAGATGAAACGCTCTCATGGAAAAAAAATTCTGAAGTCGTTAGAAATTCTGAGCTCTTCTCAGATGCTGGACCCTGAGCTCCGGTTGCGTTTGATGGATGTGATCGCTCGACGCAGCTCAGGCTCCGCTTTTCCGTCATTTTTATTATTATTATTTTTTTTCGGTATAGGAGGCTTAATAAGGTAATCACACCCCGTAAGCTGCTCATGAAGAAAATACCGTAACAGCTCTGTCAGTGCCAGCAAAGCAGATGGGCTGTGAATAATACGCGGCTGTTCAGTCGGAGGAGGAGGCGTTTGAATCCATTTACCGAACTATCTCCGAAGCTCGCCGAGCTTTGGCTGTTTTTCCCTCTAATTGATGCACGCGTTCCTTGTTTTTTAATTCCATTCGGAATCCTTAAAGGGACCCCGTCACCAGACCATTCATTCCAACCACAGTCTTCCCCTAGGACTAGAGGTGCTTTCGCACTGACGCGTTTTTGCTGTTTTTTTTTACCTTTTCTTAAAAAACGGCATCAAAACTATTTCTCTTTAAATCCTATGGGACTCTTCACACCACAGTGCTGCTGGTGGGACACATTTCCGAAAGTCCTGCATGCTGCGTCTTTGGCACGCTTTTCAATACCGCAACGCTGCCCATTGAAATTAATGGAAAACGAAATCGCACCAAAAATGTCACTCCCAATTTCCTTTTCTCTCTCGGGTGGCTTGTTAGCCAATATGTGAGGATATTTTGTATTTCTGATGCGAAAATGAATACAAATATAAAAAAAATAAATAAATAATAATAATTAATTAATGGAAAATGCATCATGGTTGCATTCGTGGTGCATTTTTCTTTGAGTCGCATATCCATGTATTACAGGTGCATGCTGGGAGTCAGCTATCCAGAAAACGCACCGAAAGCTCATCATTGAAATGCATGGAAACCTTGTGAAAAATGCATAAAAAATGCACCGCAGTTGCATTTTTGGTGCATTTTTTGCAGTCGCATATCCATGTATTACAGGTGCATGCTTGGAGTCAGCCACCCAGAAAATGCACCTGAAAACACATGATTGAAATGCATGGAAACCTTTAAAAAATGCATAAAAAATGCACCACAGTTGCGTTTTGGGTGCATTTTTTTCAGTCGCATATCCATGTATTATAGGCGCATGCTGGGGATCAGCCACCCAGAAAACGCACCGAAAACTCATCATTGAAATGCATGACAACCTCGTGACAAATGCATAAAAAAAATGCACCGCGGTTGCATTTTTGGTGCATTTTTTGCAGTCGCATATCCATGATTTACAGGTGCATGCTGAGAGTCAGCCACCCAGAAAACGCACCGAAAACTCATCATTGAAATGCATGGAAACCTTTTAAAAATGCATAAAAAATGCACCACAGTTGCATTTTTGATACATTTTTTGCAATCGCATATCCATTGAAATGCATAGAAAAAAAATGCACCGCGGTTGCATTTTTGGTGCATTTTTTGCAGTCGCATATCCATGTATTACAGGTGCATGCTGGGAGTCAGCCACCTAGAAAACGCACCGAAAGCTCATCATTGAAATGCATGAAAACCTTTTAAAAATGCATAAAAAATGCACCACAGTTGCATTTTTTGTAATTTTTTTGCAGTCGCATATCCATGTATTACAGGTGCATGCTGGGAGTCCGGCACCAAGAAAAGACACAGGGAGTGCATCAAAAATGTAGCTCCCCATTGATATGAATGGTAAACTTTTAAAAAATGCATCAAAAAGGCATCAAAGATGCACCGCAGTTGCAGTTTTGGTGCGTTTTTCAGTCTCATGTCCAAATTTCACAGGTGCATGCTGGGAGTCAGGTACCCGGAAAATGCTAACCCCAAACTAAACTCCCTCATCCATGTCTTTATGGACCTAGCTTTGTGTACTGGTGCGCAGTCATGTTAGAACAGGAAGGGGCCGTCCCCCAAACTGTTCCCACAAAGTTGGGAGCATGAAATTTTCTCAAATGTCTTGGTATGCCGACGGCTTAAGGTGGTTGTAAAGGCTTGTTTTGCACAGTGTGGTCCCGAACACCGTCTTCTGGGGTCCCCCGGCAGCCCTCGTGGCTCCTCCCCGCATCAGATAATGGATAACCCCCTAGGAGAAGCGCTCTCCCAGGGGGGTTACCTTGCGGGCGCGCTCCCGAGTCCAGCATTTGTGTCCATAGACATGAATGCTGGACTTGGCCCCGCCCTCTGGCGCCTGCCGTCATTGGATTTGATTGACAGCAGCTGGAGCCAATGGCTGCGCTGCTATCAATCTATCCAATCAAGAGTCGGGACCCCGTGGAGAGAGCTAGAGCGCATCACCGCCCACTGAATGAACGGGCTCGGGTAAGTAAAACGAGGGGGGGGGGGTTGGAGGGCCAGTCACTGCCAGGTGTTTTTTTACCTTAATGCATAGGATGCTTTAAGGTGAAAAACCCCTTTAAGAGTTCCCTTCACTGGAACTGAGGGGCCAAGCCCAACCCATGAATAACAACCCCACACCATAATCCCCCCTCCACCAAATGATTTGGACCAGTGGACAAAGCAAGGTTCATGAAGACATGGATGAGCGAGTTTGGGGTGGAGGAACTTGACTGGCCTGCACAGAGTCCTGACCTCAACCCGATAGAACACCTTTGGGATGAATTAGAGAGGAGAGTGCGAGCCAGGCCTTCTCATCCAACATCAGTGCCTGATTTGGACCAGTGCACAAAGCAAGGTCCATAAAGACATGAATGAGCGAGTTTGGGGTGGAGGAACTTGATTGGCCTGCACCTCAACCCAATAGATCACGTTTAGAATGAAGCGGAGACTGCCAGCCAGGCCTTCTTGGCCAACATCAGTGCCTGACCTCACCAATGCTCTTCTGGAAGAATAGTCAAACATTCCCATAGACACCCTCCTAAACCTTGTGGACAGCCTTCCCAGAAGAATTGAAGCTGTTATAGCTGCAAAGGGTGGGCCAACTCAATATTGAACCCTACGGACTAAGACTGGGATGCCAATAAAGTCCATGTGTGTGTAAAGGCAGGTGTCCCAATACTTTTGGTAATATAGTGTATATGGGCCCCTGATCAGGATTCTAACTTCAACCAAGCCAAAGATTAGCTGTAGTTTAAAGGGGTTGTAAACCTTTGAGTTTTTTCACCTTAATGCATCCTATGCATTAAAGTGGAGTTCCACCCAAAAATGGAACTTCCACTTTTTGGAATCCCCCCCCCCCCCTCCGGTGTCATGTTTGACATCTTTCAGGGGGGAGAGGGGAGCAGATACCTGTCTAATACAGGTATTTGCTCCCACTTCCGGCGCTTACTCTGTCCCCCCCCTGCTGTCTTCTGGGAGACACACAGGTCCCAGAACACAGCGGGGACCAGTGAAGACGCGCATGCGCAGTAGGGAACCGGGTAGTGAAGCCTCAATGCTTCACTTCCTGATTCCCTTACCGAGGATGGCGGGGGCTGCAGCCGATCCTCGAGCGACAGATCGGCTATAGCTGCCGACATTGCGGGCGTCCTGGACAGGTAAGTGTCCGTATATGTAGCTGCTGGCTTTTAATTATTTATTTTTTAAGTGGGACCTCCGCTTTTAGGTGAAAAAACACCTTGCACTGTCCGGCTAGTGTGACCACATGTCCCGGATTGCCCGTCTGTCCCAGGTCCCGGGCACCTTCATTCCAGGACAATACAGTGTCCCGGAATGAAACTGACACAGCCACCCCCGGGCCAATCTGATGCCCCCAGAAAAGGCCGCCACATCACTGCTTTACTCACTGACAGTACTTGTCCTGACCGGGAATGCCTGGAGGAGCACAATCCCCGCCCCCTGCTTGTGATTGGAGAAATCATAAATCCCGCCTCTTGTGTCCAATCACTGTGCTGTGATTCGTTACAGCACAAGCTGATTTTTGGGAAGGGGGGGTGTCCCTGAATGGTAGTTTGGAAATGTGGTCACCCTACGCAAGAGCCACCGTGGGACCCAAGAAGAGGAGGATCGGGGCCACTCTGTGCAAAACAAACTGCACAGTGGAGGTAAGTATGATATGTTTGTTTTTTTTTGTTTTTTAAAACAAGAACCATTAGTATCACTTTAAAGATTAAAACCTCGCCCGCCATAGGGCGCCATGGGCTTCGTGATTTCCTCCTGTAAGTCGCTTGTTTTGAGCAGAGAGAATTTCCGAAAACTTGATTTAATGTTTCCTTCCTGCGAAGGTGGAGGGAACAGACGTTGCGGCAATGTGTGCGCCGACTGCATGTAGATTCATACATAACCCGCGGCCCGGCGTGCACGCTGCATTATGATGGCTTTTCAAAACAAATGACTTGTTTACTTACTGTTTATGGAAGAAAGCCGCGCGTTCATATGTGTGTGCCGATTGGACCATTATTTCACAGATCCCTTGTAGCTGAATTCCCTCTGTTTTTTATTATTTTTTGCTTGAAGGAGTTTAAAGTGAATCTGTCTCTTTCCATTTTCACTACATACCTTATGTTAGACCCAGCGAAGCCATCACCGGGTCCCTGCGCTTCTTTATGCAATGCAGGCAGATCATGGCTGGTGGGAGGGGCTGGCAGGGGGGGGCTGAACATAGCACTGAGTGTCATTTCTGTCTGCTGCCTCATTCCTCCTCTATGTGAGTCACTTCTGACAAGTTTTTCTGACACTAAGAGATAAAAAAAGGTGACAGGGGAGAGAGCTCCAGCACACAGCCTGTGATTGACAGGCTCAGCTCAGTTCCTGTGTGCTGGGTGAAGGGGGGGGGGTGTCTCGTCCCTTCAAACAGCCCTCAGAGCTCTCCTCTCTGAGCTCTGCAGAGTGTAACTTCAGCTCTCTGCCCCCTGCTTTCTTGAAGTTCAAAGAAGCTGTGTCAATTCTGAACTTTGAATGGATCTAGAGATGAGAAGGCTGCAGATACACAGGTACAACTTATGTAGGAGGATTTGTTTCTTCTCTGAGTATCACCTGAGGCCAGTCACTTCACTGGGTATATGTAAGAGGTCTATAACCACTTTATGTTAATATGTGAAACTGAGTGCAGGGATGGTGGGAACCCCTCATAATGGACACAGCAGGTGTGCAGACTCGGGAACTCAGCACATGGATGGTGGGAACCAGTGGCGGCTGGTGCTAAAAAAATGTTGGGGGGCGCAAACAAACTGAAAAATTCTGAAAAAAAACAAACATCAATTGCAGCCTCAACATGCCTATCAAACGCAGCCACTGTGCCCATCAATTGCAATCACTGTGCCATCAAATGCAGCCACTGTGCCCATCAATTGCTGCCACTGTGCCCATCAAACGCAGCCACTGTGCCCATCAATTGCCATCACTGTGCCATCAAATGCAGCCACTGTACCCATCAAATGCAGCCACTGTGCCCATCAAATGCAGCCACTGTGCCATCAAACCCAGCCACTGTGCCATCAAACGCAGCCACTGTGCCCATGAAATGCCGCCACTGTGCCCATCAAATGCTGCCACTGTGCCATCAAATGCCGCCACTGTGCCATCGAACGCAGCCACTGTGCCCATCAATTTCTGCCACTGTGCCCATCAATCGCCGTCACTGTGCCATCAAACGCAGCCACTGTGCCCATCAATTGCCATCACTGTGCCCATCAAATGCAGCCACTGTGCCATCAAACCCAGCCACTGTGCCATCGAATGCTGCCACTGTGCACATTAAATGCCACCACTGTGCCCATCAAACGCAGCCACTGTGCCCATCAAACGCTGCCACTGTGCCCATTAAATGCTCCCACTGTGCCCCCCCCCCCGCCCGCCACTTACCCTGTCTCGTGGAGCAGCAGGTGACGGCGGTGAGCGGTGTCCTCCATGTCCTCTATGTCTTCTCCGGTCCTCTCCTCCCATCCTCTTCTATGATTGGACGCCTGATAGGTGTCCAATCACAGTGCCTGTCATTTCAGCCAATCAGGTGATAGGTAACAGACCTGAGCACTTGATTGGCGGAAAGGCGGTTCAGTGTTAGGAAAGCGAATATTCATTTGCTTTTTTAACACGGTTGGGTGAACTGTGAGCGCCAAGCTCGCTGGTTACCTTTTTTGACACCTATTAGAGCCTATGGCTCTAACCAGGTGCTTTAAAAACACCCCCCGCCATTGTAATTCAGGCGCCCGAAAAGGGCCCGGGCGCCTGAATAGGGGGTGGCAGCAGCGGCCATAGATAGATTCATGCAATGCATGAATCTATCTACTGGTGATAGAGGGGTGGCTGGACAGGGGATGGCGCCCGTGCGTCCTTCTGGACGCACCGCCACTGGTGGAAACCCCTCATAATGGGCACAGCAGGTGTGCAGCCCCGGGAACTCAGCACAGGGATGGTGGGAACCCCTCATAATGGGCACAGCAGGCGTATAGACCCGGGAACTCAGCACAGGGATGGTGGGAACCCCTCATATTGGGCACAGCAGGTGTACAGACCCGGGAACTCAGCACAGGAATGGTGGGAACCCTTCATAATGGGCACAGCAGGTGTATAGACCCGGGAACTCAGCACAGGGATGGTGGGAACCCCTCATATTGGGCACAGCAGGTGTATAGACCCGGGAACTCAGCACAGGGATGGTGGGAACCCCTCATATTGGGCACAGCAGGTGTATAGACCCGGGAACTCAGCACAGGGATGGTGGGAACCCCTCAAATTGGGCACAGCAGGTGTATAAATCCAGGACCTCAGTGCAGAGATATCTCCAAAAGGATTACCGGGGGATAGAAGGAGGGTTTGACTCTCCAGCCTCCACCTAATACTGACATATCGGTTTTGGGTAGGAAGGCTCTTTGAGATGCAGACAGGAAGGTGTCAATGTCTTCAGTCAGTCCCTCCAGTGAGAGAAGCGATAGCATGAAGTCAGTCTGCACTCTCAGATAAATCTATGTGATCACAAATGTCATTCATGACTTTGGGGCCATGGCGGATTCTCCATCACAGCTGGTCTCGGAGCCCAGAGCGTGGCACTAATAGCTGCACATTTAACTGTGTTTTGTGTGCCATACCAAATACATGACTCAGATCAGTCTGGGAGGGGAGTGTGGAGGAGGAAGAGATACAGACCGATAAATAATCCAGAGATGAGAGAACAAAATCAAGTCCATCCACACCGAGGGGAAATACATGCTTGAGAACTGGTGATGTAACAGATTGTTCAACATCTCTAAAAAAATAAATAAAAAATGCATGAATAAATCCCTGACATGTATAACAAAAAATCCTTTGCCTTTTATCATTATAAAGAAGTACTCTAGTGACTTTTCCTAGTCTTATATCGGTCTGCTGCAGGCAAGAGGAAGCATTTCCTCAGTCTCCTCTCCCCCAGCAATCAGACTGCACATTGTAAAGTTTTAGCACACAAAGTGAGAAGTTGCAGCAGGGGCTGATCTGTGTCAGTCATTTGTAAACACAGCAAAGACATTGAACTAATATTGGAATATGGTCAATGATGTCACAAGCATTTCTGCCCCTGGTAAGCATTTCACATGCTACTCAAAGTAAGGTAGGACTCCACACTTCTTAAATACATCTTAGGTGTTGGTTGGCTTGTCTCCGCTAGGGATGAACTTGGGTTCATTCCAAACCCATGTTCAGCCAAACTCAGAAGGAAGCTGTCAGTGCCAGCCCAATAAGCTGCAGCCAGGGCATTGCACAAAGGGGCAGGATGCTCCTGACATCATTGACCTATATGGCCATAGTGGGTCAATGACATTGACCAACTATGACCACATGACCATTTTATATAAATTAAATTGAACTAATATGGCCACATGGCCATACTGGGTCAATGACATTGACTTAATATGGCCATGTAACTATGTAAAGTCAATTATGTCACAAGCATCCCATCCCAGCCAAAGTGTCCCAGCCACATCTGATTTGGCCAACAATGATAGCTTCCTCCAGGGTTCAGCTGAACATGGGTTTCTACTGAACCCACGCTTATCCCCAGTCTCTGCCAAAGGAATCATTATCAGCATTAGGAACACCCCACACCAAGATGCAAACATTTTTATAATTGAGGTAGCCTAAGATGAAACGCGTTGGTCCAGAACTTGTTTCTGCTGGCTATTTAAAAAAAGGAAGGTTTTCCTTTATCCGTGTGTTTGATGTTCCAGCCATATAAGGTCAATGATGTCATGAGCATTCTCATCCTAGCCGGGCTGCTCCAGCCACATCTGATTCATCCAACATTGACAGTTTCTCCAAGGTTCGGTTAAACATAGGATTGGACCAAACCCAAGCTCATCCCCAGTCTCTGCCAATGGAATCAATACCAGCATCAGTAACGCCCCACGCCAAAATGCAAAATAATATTATTTATTGATTGAGGTAGAGCTATGCCTAAGACAAAATGCGTCAGCCGTTAACTTGTTTCTGCTGGCTATTTTATAGGAATTTTTTTCTTCATCCCCGCGTGCGATGTTCCAGCCATATTAAGGTAAATGATGTCACAAGCATCCCCATCCCAGCCAAACTGCCCCAGCCACATCTGATTCAGCCAACAATGACGGTTACTCCAGAGTTTGGCTGAACAAGGGTTTGGACTGAACCCAAGCTCATCCCTAGTCTCTGCCATTGGAATCAATACCAGCATCAGGAACACCCCACGCCAAGATGCAAAATAATATTTTTTCATTTATTGAGGTAGCTCTGTGCCTAAGACTAAACGTGTCAGTACAGAACTTGTTTCTGCTGGCTATATTAATAAAGGAAGGCTGTTATTCTGCATCCAGGTGTGCGATTTTCCAGCTGTTGGTGTAATTGATCACACTCCGCTTTGCCCTGGCTGACTGCTGATGTGTGAAGAGGTGAGGACACCTTGACATATGATCCAAAATCTCAGGTCCATCTCCTTCGTCTTTTATTTACACCGATTTGCCATAACATTATGACAAATGACAGGTGAATAAAATTGAATATCTTGTTACAATGGCACCTGAAAGTTGGTGGGATATATTGGGCAGCAAGTGAACAGACTGATTGATGGAGGTAGGGAGGGAAGGCTGATTGATGGAGGTGGGGAGGGAAGGCTCATTGGTGGAGGTGGGGAGGGAAGACTGATTGATGGAGGTGGGGAGGGAAGGCTGATTGATGGAGGTGGGAAGCAAAGGCTCATTGATGGAGGTGGGGAGGGGAGGCTGATTTATGGGGATGGGGAGCGAAGGCTCATTGATGGATGTGGGCAGGGAAGGCTCATTGATGGAGACGGGGAGAGAAGGCTCATTGATGGAGGTAGGGAGCGAAGGCTCATTGATGGGGGTGGGGAGGGAAGGCTGGTTTATGGAGATGGGGAGCAAAGGCTCATTGATGGAGGTGGGGAGGGAAGGCTCATTGATGGAGATGGGGAGGGAAGGCTCATTTATGGAGGTGGGGAGGGAAGGTTCATTGATGGAGGTGGGGAGAGAGGGCTGATTGATGGAGGTGGGGAGCGAAGGCTCATTGATGGAGGTGGGGAGGGAAGGCTGATTGATGGAGATGGGGAGCAAAGGCTCATTGATGGAGGTGGGGAGGGAAGGCTCATTGGTGGAGGTGGGGAGGGAAGGCTTAATTATGGAGGTGGGGAGTGAAGGCTCATTGATGGAGGTGGGGAGGGAAGGCTCATTGATGGAGGTGAGGAGCGAAGGCTCATTGATGGAGGTGGGGAGCGAAGGCTCATTGATGGAGGTGGGGAGCGAAGGCTCATTGATGGAGGTGGGGAGGGAAGGCTCATTGATGGAGGTGGGGAGGGAAGGCTCATTGGTGGAGGAGAGGAGGGAAGGCTGATTGATGGAGGTGGGGAGGGAAGGCTCATTGGTGGAGGTGAGGAGGGAAGACTGATTGATGGAGGTGGGGAGGGAAGACTGATTGATGGAGGTGGGGAGGGAAGACTCATTGATGGAGGTGGGGAGGGAAGGCTGATTGATGGAGGTGGAGAGCGAAGGCTCATTGATGGAGGTGGGGAGGGAAGGCTGATTGATGGAGATGGGGAGCAAATGCTCATTGATGGAGGTGGGGAGGGAAGGCTCATTGGTGGAGGTGGGGAGGGAAGGCTCAATTATGGAGGTGGGGAGGGAAGGCTCATTGATGGAGGTGGGGAGGAAAGGCTGATTGATGGAGATGGGGAGCAAAGGCTCATTGATGGAGGTGGGGAAGGAAGGCTCATTGGTGGAGGTGGGGAGGGAAGGCTTAATTATGGAGGTGGGGAGGGAAGGCTCATTGATGGAGGTGGGGAGGGAAGGCTCATTGATGGAGGTGAGGAGCGAAGGCTCATTGATGGAGGTGGGGAGCGAAGGCTCATTGATGGAGGTGGGGAGGGAAGGCTCATTGATGGAAGTGGGGAGGGAAGGCTCATTGGTGGAGGAGAGGAGGGAAGGCTGATTGATGGAGGTGGGGAGGGAAGGCTCATTGGTGGAGGTGAGGAGGGAAGACTGATTGATGGAGGTGGGGAGGGAAGACTGATTGATGGAGGTGGGCAGGGAAGGCTCATTGATGGAGGTGGGGAAAGAGGGCTGATTGATGGAGGTGGGGAGCGAAGGCTCATTGATGGAGGTGGGGAGGGAAGGCTGATTGATGGAGATGGGGAGCAAATGCTCATTGATGGAGGTGGGGAGGGAAGGCTCATTGGTGGAGATGGGGAGGGAAGGCTCAATTATGGAGGTGGGGAGGGAAGGCTCATTGATGGAGGTGGGGAGGGAAGGATCATTGATGGAGGTGAAGAGCGAAGGCTCATTGATGGAGGTGGGGAGCGAAGGCTCATTGATTGAGATGGGGAGCGAAGGCTCATTGATGGAGGTGGGGAGGGAAGGCTCATTGATGGAGGTGGGGAGCGAAGGCTCATTGATGAAGGTGGGGAGGGAAGGCCAATTGATTGAGGTGGGGAGCGACGCCTCATTGATGGAGGTGGGGAGCGAAGGCTCATTGATGAAGGTGGGGAGAGAAGGCTCATTGACGGAGGTGGGGAGGGAAGGCTAATTGATGGAGGTAGGGAGGGAAGGCTCATTGATGGAGGTGGGGAATGAAGGCTCATTGATGGAGGTGGGGAGTGAAGGCTCATTGATGGAGGTGGGGAGATAAGGCTCATTGACGGAGGTGGGGAGTGAAGGCTCATTGATGGAGGTGGGGAGGGAAGGCTCATTGATGGAGGTGTGGAGGGAAAGCTCATTGATGGAGGTGGAGAGTGAAGGCTCATTGATGGAGGTGGGGAGTGAAGGCTCATTGATGGAGGTGGGGAGGGAAGGCTCATTGACGGAGGTAGGGAGTGAAGGCTCATTGATGGAGGTGGGGAGGGAAGGCTCATTGATGGAGGGGGGGAGGGAAGGCTCATTGATGGAGGGGGGGAGGGAAGGCTCATTGATGGAGGTGGGGAGGGAAGGCTCATTGATGGAGGTGGGGAGTGAAGGCTCATTGATGGAGGTGGGGAGGGAAGACTGGCCTGTGTAGTCCGATCCAATAGAAGACCTACTGTATATCAAATTTCTGAAAAAGTGAATGTTGCTTCTGACAGAAAGGTGTCAGAACACACAGATCATCACACTTGTTGTGTATGGGGCAGTGTAGGCAGCCGACCGGTCAGGGTGCCCATGCTGACCCTTGTGCACAGCCAAAATAGTCTACAATGGGCACATGGGCCTCAGAACTGGAGCACGGAACAATGGAAGAGGATGGCCTGGTCTGATTAATTCAAGAACGGTTTGAGGAACACAACCACAACTTTGAGGTGTTGACTTGTCCTCCAAATGCTCCAGATCTCAATCCAATCCAGCATCTGTGGGATGTGCTGGAAAGACAAGTCCAAAACACGGAGGTCCAACCTCACAGCTTACAGGACTTAAAGGGTCTGCTATGGAGGGCTTGGTGCCAGATACCACAGCATACCTTCAAAGGTCTAGAGGAGAGCATGCCTTAACCGGTTATGGTGGGTGGTCATAATGTTATGGCTAATCAGTGTATATTAGCGCCATCGGATGTTGGTGGGTTAAATTGGAAAGCAAGTGGACTATTTTGTCTTTTATGTAGCGGACTTGAAAGAAAATATGCTTCATTTTCCTTTCTTTAATGTACTTCCGAAAGCGGGAGAGCACTTTTTATTGGACATTTAAACTTTTACTACTGAATCTGGAGCCAGGAAATATGTGTCTAGGAACAAGAGGTTCTTAAAACCATTGCAGGGACTTCTCCAGGAGATCAATCTCAGCTCTCAGTGCTGCAGAGCCACAGAAAGATAGGGGCAGGGAGAGAAAATAGGTGAGCTTTAAAGTTGAAGTTTATTCTGCCTATATTTTGCCCGCTTTGGTACCTCCTTTCCCCTCTCCTCAACATGCTAACAACATTTTGAAATAAAACCTTTCCATTTTTTATTACATACCCTATTTTTACCCAAAGTGGTCATCGCTGGTTCTCTGTGCTTCTCTACGCAATGCAAGCAGATCATGACTGGAGGGAGGGGCCAGTAGGGCCCTCTATTTTTTTTCTGGGGCCATAAAGCAAAGCATTGTGGGCATAGCATCTGTACAGTCCTGGGTGGATGTATGCCCTAGTTTGGGTGGCCAGTTGTCTCAACCACCTGTTTTTATTTATTTTTTCATATATATATATGTAGCGGGGTCCCCATATTTGGGGGCGCTATATTTGGGATTTAGGGGGTAGCCTGAGCATTAGTTTGGCTGAGGCTGTTTGTTTCTTTAGGATTGGACTCTGTTCTGCTGCGATGTTGTCTGGTCGTACAGTTCCCTTTGACCTGCAGGTGGCGATGTTGCCCAGGTCCTAGGTTGAACCACAGGAAATATTGCAGCGTGATTGGGTGTCCTCTCTCAGCAGCCGTGCAGTGGGCTTGGTCGGCCTGCTGTGCATGCTGGGAGAGGGTACTTACGGGGCAGACGCCAGTGGGTCTGGTCTTCGTCCTCGGCATGTACCCCACCTTCGGTGGCTCTCATGGCCAGGGGCACCTTTAGCCTGAGGCCCCATCATCCCAGGAAGGCCCAGTACCTTTAACTGAGGCCTACAACCAAGCAATGGAATCCCAGGGTGCCCGTGGGAGGGTGAACCGCTCTGAAGGAGAGGCAACCAGGGGAGGACCTTTCTAAGGGGATTGGTGAAGGATGTCGCCGTCTCGGGAGAGGCCTGGTTACCTGTCAGGGGGAAGGATTCTGTGATACACCATAAGCTCTTGTAACGTGCCCTATTGGCACCTATGGTCTCTAGTTACAAGTGCTGAAAAGTTCGGGACTTAAGAGCTAAAAGGTTCTGTGGCAGAGGATCTTCCTAACACGTCCCTAGGAGAAACCAAGCTAAAGTAATTCGTTTGTGCTATCCTCCGGCTGCTAGGACCATGAGAGAGAACTATCCGGGTGAGCAAAAAACCCACTCAGGCTTGAGTGGCGACGAGGGAAAATAAGTGCCGCGTGCCTGAACCTGCCTCCCTATCCAACTCTATCTCTATCTTCAACTTTCCTACTAAGTTACTAGCAAAGAGAAAATAAACTTGTCTGTTGGAGTTTAACACTGCCAGGACATTGGCCTTCTTATTAGAGAAAATAGACTTTTCCCTACACTCTAGGGACGAGAACCAATGGAAAGAGGTAACTGGCTGCAGGACCCAAAACTGTTAACACCGCTCACCCTCTTCGTAAAGGAGGAAACTGGCCATGTGGCATGGTGTGTCCTATCCTGCAAGTGGAGGTAAGCAGGACAGGGATCTGTGTGCTACACATACAGTATACACACACATATTAATATATATATATATATGTGTGTATATGTTTTTTTTTTTCTTTATTCTTTGCATTTGTTCTTCCTTTCCCTTAAAGAAAGCTTTTCCAGTGGAAAGAATTTCCAGTGCACCAACCATGATTAGCTTTGCTTCTCGTTATATCACTACTCTAATAGGGAGGTACTTTTTATACTCATTAGGACAGCATCTCATTAGAAAGTATAAGACTTATAAGGCCACCAATGTAACAGTAGTAGGGATTCTTGCAACCCTCCTTCCCCTCCTCCTAAAGCAAATGAAATCCCCATTAGAGATCTGGTGACCATAGGTTAGGAGTCTTTTTTAGGAGCCTTTATTCAGGAAGAACGCCATTATCCGCTTAGGCGAGAAAGCTGTAAGTGAGGGTTCAGGTCCCGAAGAAAACATTTACCCTATAAAACAGAAAACAATATTATCCAACTGTGTAACGTGAGTGGGAGGTGGAAAATTATAGCAAGTCATAGAAGAAGGTGAAGGTTCCAGGTCTTTTTTCAGGAAGAACACCATTTCAAAATAGGCGAGAAAGATGTAAGTGAGGGTCAAGGTCCCGAAGAAAACATTTACCCAATAAAAGAGAAAAAAATATTGTCCAATTGTGTAAAGTGGGTGGGAGGAGGAAAATTATAGCAAGTCATAGAAGAGGGTGAAGGTCCCAGGAGTCTTTTTTCAGGAAGAACACCATTCCGGCATAAGCGAGAAAGCTGTAAGTGAGGGTCAAGGTCCCGAAGAAAACATTTACAGGGAGTCCCCGAGTTACAAACACAATAAGGACTGTAGGTTTGTTCGTAAGTCGAAGTTGTTCGTAAGTCGAAACACTGCATTTGTAAGTGTAACTTCCGGTCGGAACACTGCGTTCGTAAGTGTAACTGCCCCCTGTGCATGGATGTGGGATGTTCCGGGCGCTTGTTATGCTATCTGGGGCATTGTGGGATGTGTCCAGAGGTGTTCGAAGGTATCCAGGACCAGCATGGAGCACAAGTGGCCGGCATTTGAGGCCGTTCATACATAGGAGTCGTTCGTAACTAGGGTGTTCGTAACTCGGGACTGCCTGTACCCTGTAAAACAGGAAAAATATTATTCAATTGTGTAACGTGAGTGGGAGGAGAAAAATGATAGCAAGTCATAGAAGAGGGTGAAGGTTCCAGGCCTTTTTTCAGGAAGAACACCATTCCAAAATAGGCGAGAAAGATGTTAGTGAGGGTCAAGGTCCCGAAGAAAACATTTACCCTATAAAAGAGTAAACCATATTGTCCAATTGTGTAAAGTGGGTGGGAGGAGGAAAATTATAGCAAGTCATAGAAGAGGGTGAAGGTCCCAGGAGTCTTTTTTCAGGAAGCACACTATTCCCGCATGGGCGAGAAAGCTGTAAGTGAGGGTCCAGGTCCCGAAGAAAACATAGGTTACCCTTAAAAAAAAACAGAAAAAAAAATATTATCCAATTGTGTAAGGTGTAAGTGAGGGTCCAGGTCCCGAAGAAAACATTTACCCTGTAAGACAGAAAAAAAATATTGGTTGTGGACTATGTGGGCACCTTATGCTAACTGATGACCAGTTAAGAGTAAATAGTTAAAAGAATTTTTATTACAATAAAAACAAATATTTTTACATTTCATAGAAACAATGATAATTTTGTGACATTTCAATATATCAATACAACTGTACATACATAATATACTGTGCTCAGAGCACAGTATATATAGTACTATTTACTCTTAACTGGTCATCAGTTAGCATAAGGTGCCCACATAGTCCACAACCAGCCTCATTCTTCCCTCCATACAACGTCTAATGGGACGAAGGCACCAATTTTTATATATACTCCTTATCTTCAGCACTTTCAATATAGAAAAAAAATATTATCCAATTGTGTAACGTGAGTGGGAGGAGGAAAATGAGAGCAAGTCATAGAAGAGGGTGAAGGTTCCACGTCTTTTTTCAGGAAGAACACCATTCCCACATAGGCGAGAAAGATGTAAGTGAAGGTCAAGGTCCCGAACAAAGCATTTCCCCTATAAAAGAGAAGTGGATGAAGGTTCCAGGAGTTATTTTTCTGGAAAAACCCCATTCCTGCTTAGGCCAGAAAACTGTAAGTGAGAGTTCAGGTCCCGAAGAAAACATAGTTTACCCTAAAAAACTGAAGAAAAAAAAATATTATCAAATTGTGTAAGGTGGGTGGGAGGAGGAAAATGATAGCAAGTCATAGAAGAGGGTGAAGGTCCTAGGAGTTATTTTTCAGGAAGAACACCATTCCCACATAGGCGAAAAAGCTGTAAATGAGGGTCAAGGTTCCGAAAAAAAACATTTACCCTATAAAACAGAAAAAAATATTATCCAATTGTGTAACGTGAGTGGGAGGAGGAAAATGAGAGCAAGTCATAGAAGAGGGTGAAGGTTCCACGTCTTTTTTCAGGAAGAACATCATTCTCACATAGGCGAGAAAGATGTAAGTGAAGGTCAAGGTCCCGAAGAAAGCATTTACCCTATAAAAGAGAAGTGGATGAAGGTTCCAGGAGTTATTTTTCTGGAAAAACACCATTCCTGCTTAGGCCAGAAAACTGTAAGTGAGAGTTCAGGTCCCGAAGAAAACATAGTTTACCCTAAAAAACTGAAGAAAAAAAAATATTATCAAATTGTGTAAGGTGGGTGGGAGGAGGAAAATGATAGCAAGTCATAGAAGAGGGTGAAGGTCCTAGGAGTTATTTTTCAGGAAGAACACCATTCCCACATAGGCGAAAAAGCTGTAAATGAGGGTCAAGGTTCCGAAAAAAAACATTTACCCTATAAAACAGAAAAAAATATTATCCAATTGTGTAACGTGAGTGGGAGGAGGAAAATGAGAGCAAGTCATAGAAGAGGGTGAAGGTTCCACGTCTTTTTTCAGGAAGAACATCATTCTCACATAGGCGAGAAAGATGTAAGTGAAGGTCAAGGTCCCGAAGAAAGCATTTACCCTATAAAAGAGAAGTGGATGAAGGTTCCAGGAGTTATTTTTCTGGAAAAACACCATTCCTGCTTAGGCCAGAAAACTGTAAGTGAGAGTCCAGGTCCCGAAGAAAACATAGTTTACCCTAAAAAACTGAATAAAATTATTTTTTATCAAATTGTGTAAGGTGGGTGGGAGGAGGAAAATGATAGCAAGTCATAGAAGAGGGTGAAGGTCCTAGGAGTTATTTTTCAGGAAGAACACCATTCCCACATACTGTAGGCGAAAAAGCTGTAATTGAGGGTCAAGGTCCCGAAAAAAACATTTACCCTATAAAACAGAAAAAAATATTATCCAATTGTGTAAGGTGAACGGGAGGAGGAAAATGATGGCAAGTCATAGAAGAGGGTGAAGGTCCTCCTTAAATGAATCATTTGGAGAGGTGAAGAGGTGTCCACATCATTTTGGGCTTTTTGGTAGATCTGCAGATTCTGTGCTATCTTCCCATTGTTGCCGTGATTCTTCTGTTAAATCCTGACCCACATCCCTCCTGAATGCCATGGATTGAATTATGGCCTGCCAGGATAATTAGAGAGTCACTTTTAAATTTCTCCTGTAAAACATACCTATTAAAAAGTTATATCTCGGAATTCCTGATCATACGAATGAAGGTTCTCGTGCCTATTATGGTGTGAGACCATTTAAATCTCTGAGAGCTCAAAATTGATGTGTTTTATTGCATATAATTATATCGCAGATGATTTGTGGGGAAGAAAGCCTTTCATGAGGGCTACCGGCAGACCTGAGCTCATTGTTCTACTAAAACAATAAGTGTGAAAACCGCTGCAGGTCTTCCATGGTCATTTTCAGAAATAGTCATTTATTTGATTAAATGATTGGTGCCACCATGGGTATAACTTTACTTCTACAAACATTCATCTATTTTTTTTTTTTATTGCTTTTTTATTACCTTTTAAATAGAGCGGGGGATCAGTTATTGTCACGGTGTTTGGATCCCTTTACAGCCAATCACCAAGCGCTAAAGATGTCACAGAGAGGAATGGGAGTGATGCTTCGTACACACGACCGGTTTTCCTGACATGCCAAAAACCGAAGTTTTTCCCGACGTGATTCCTCTCAAGCCTGCCTTGCATACACACGTTCAGGCAAAAAAAACGCTTGACCAAAGCGCGGTGACATACAACACGTACGACGGCACTATAAAGGGGAAGTTCCATTCAAATGGCGCCACCCTTTGGGCTGCTTTTGCTGATCTCATGTTAGTAAAAGTTTGGTGAGAGACAATTCGCGCTTTTCAGCCTTGTGCTTTTCAGTCCGTTACACCGTGAGGGATGTGCTATCTCCATTACAAACGCTAGTTTTACCATAACGAGCGCTCTCGTCTCATACTTGATTCTGAGCATGCGCTTTTTTTTCCCCTCGGAGAAGCATACA
Organism: Rana muscosa; assembly: GCA_029206835.1. NCBI lineage: Eukaryota > Metazoa > Chordata > Amphibia > Anura > Ranidae > Rana > Rana muscosa. Next base: position 32,938,301 of record CM055117.1, on the reverse strand, counting down.
CATGAGCGGTTTTTGCGACGAGAAAAAGACCAACGGGAAACACGATGGGAAGAAATAGAGCAGGTTCTAATTTTTTTGCGGGCAGTTTTCTCGTCGAGAAAACTGCTATGGAGCATACACACGACCGGTTTTCCAGACCAATCTAAAAAATGGCAGTTTTCTCGTCGGAAAAAACGGTCGTGTGTACGAGGCATTTGACATATGCCCACCCAGGGGTACAGGGTATTGTTTTTTGGGCTCCTGACAGGAAAGTGACTATATGCTACTAGGTTGTCCCTCGTGAAATTACTCCAAATCTGTCACTTCCCGACTTAGTCCTTAACCTGCCACTCACATATATCCCCAAACGCCTCACCCATTGCTGACATCTATTCCTCCCCCAAAAAGACATATCCAAGAGGCATTGGGAATTAAACACTTATTAAAGAAGAATGAGGAGAACACAATCATTCAAAGGGCTAACTGGCTTTGGTAAGACTACTCATCTCAAGCAAGTCTCCTCTTTGGTTTGTAATGGTTTCCAATATGATAAAAAAGCCACCCTGTTTTGGGGCAAAACCACTCACCCTTCATCAGGGCTCAGAAACTTTACCAGAACTTAAATGGACTCAGTAACATACATTAAAATCTATTTTGCTGTATTGTGGAAGATCAGTGAGGAGATGTAACTGCCAGTGGCGCTGGTGCTTAATATTTTGGGAGGGGCGGCAAACAAACCTGCCCCCCCGCGGGAGACAGATGGCGGCGATCAGGCCCCCCCGTGGGAGATGGGCGGCGGCGACCAGTAACCCCCCCCCGCGGGAGACAGACAGCGGCGATCAGTGGCCAGTACTGTAAGCTGGGGCAACAGAAAACTTTCTACTGTCTGCAGATCTGGTGAGACCGTTGTTTATTCCAGAGAAAAGTAAAAATGATTTAGAGCAGATGAATGTCCAGATAAACAAGGAAACTGGAGACAAGGCAGCCTCAGAGATGCAGAGAAAGTGAATGACTTTACAGATATGGCAGACATCAAAGATATTATAACTGACGATTTCCTGTGCACCGGAGGAATACGCCCTCAAGTGGATCCACAGACCTGTAAAGAAGTCACGCGACAAGTGACGCAACGCGTCGGGTGGAGCCAGTGATGTCATTTACGGGGGCCTCGTACACCAGGAAGGGCGGTGAGGAGGAGAGTAGCCATCAAAGGTTTTAAAAACATATGCAGTGTTTAAAGAGTCTCACATGTGAGTTTGCAATATTTTTTAATAAACGCGGAAACTATTTTAAAGCCATATTGCGCAATCAAATATTTTTATATACTCTGAGCAATTGGGAGACGTGAAGGATTGCTTGCTGATTGGAACGGAGACCGCGGGAGATCTGGATCACTTCGGGTGGATGCCTGCAGACACTAAAGATAGTGGGGCCATACAAAGGCTCTGTTTGACCATAAAGGGTCATACCCTGAAGGTGAGCGGCCAATTCACTTGGGGTGGATGGTGAAGGTGCACGTTTCACGGGTTAATTATTATTATTAGCACACACCGGGGCAGCAGTGAATTTTGGGTGGACTTTATACCTGCTCCAAATACAGGACTTTTATCTTTGATGAACTTCAAAATAATCTTTATATATATATATATAATTTAATTTTTTATTGATTTCACCAGGTTTATGTATATTTGATACACTGCATATGGCAGGTATATGGTTAGAAAACAGTATATATCACATTTAGTTTATTGGTCACATCATTTTTGTATAGAAGTTGGAGAATAAGTGCAACATTATTTTGATTATTAGATCAGTGGCCTTACTTTAGGAGGTCGATGCCGATGCTGCACCTTGCTCCACGGGAGACCCGGGGCCATTGCTTCTCCTCCCAGATGAATAGGAAGTAGGTCCTCCTGAGACCCAATTGGTCGGGAGTCCTAAGACTCCCTGGCCAATCGGGTCTCAGCACCCGCTTCCTGATTGGCCGAGAGGATCAGGAAGACAATAGCTAATATTAATTCTCTGTGCCCCGGGCCCACCCTTTTTTGAAGCCAATTAGAGCCTCAGGCCTCGTACACACGGCCGAGATTCTCGTCGAAAAAAACATGTCGTTTTTTTCGACGAAATTCTTGGACAAGAAAATTGTCCCGGCCGAGTGTACACACGCTCGATTCAAAGAACCCGCGGTTCTTTGAATGGAGCGTACGCGGTGACGTCATCGACTACGACGAGCATGCGCTCGTCACATTCGATGCCGTCGCCGCCATCTTGGTATACCCTATCTATGCCTAGGAAGCTACCGCGCATGCGTCGAATTCATTTCGAACATGCGCGGGCTTCCCGGCGGACAGGTAAGTGTACACACACTCACTTTTCTCGTCGAGAAACAGGCTGACGAGAATCTCGACGAGAAAATAGAGAGCAGGTTCTCTATTTTCTCTTCAAGGTTACTTGTCGGTTTTCTCAACGAGAAACCATACACACAAACGAATTTCTCGGCAAGACATCTCTGCCAGCAAGTTTCTTGCTGGTTCTTGCCGAGAAACTCGGTCGTGTGTACGAGGCCTCAGGCTCTAATTATGTGTGTCACAAAAAAAAACACTATTGAAATCCATGCGTCCGGCGCCTTGCATGTAGATTAGGGGTCGGGCGCATGGATTAGGGGGCGGCGCCATTAATGGACGGGCCGCCACTGGTAACTGTGTTGACAGTATCTTGCAAGATGGATTTTATGGATCTATCTGGTATTTTATGCTAATGAGTCCATTTAAGTTCTGATAAAGTTTCTGAACCCTGATAAAGAGGTAATGGTTTTGTCTCCAAAATGTGTTCATTGCTTTATGTGATCATACTATGAACCATTAAAACGATTTGGACTTTTTTACTATTTGGTTTGGTGCTTCTGTTGTGTTTTGATGCTTTAAATCTAATTTCCCCCATCCGCCTCACTCATCAGTGACATCCATCCCTAACTAGATGCTTCACTTGCTGCTGGTATCTATTTCTTCCTAGGTGAATGTTTCACTCCCCACTGACTTCCATCTCTCCCCAATTGGATGACCCCCCCCCCTCTTACCTCCCTCCCTTCGCATCTGGACGCATCACCTACTGCTGACATCCCTCTCATTTCTCCTTCCTTCCTCGCACCCCTTGCTGACATCCCTTCCTGTCCATCAAGACCCCAAACTCTCTCATCCATGTCTCTATGGACCTTTCCTTGTGCACTGGTCTAAATCATTTGGTGGATGGGGGGATTATAGTGTGGGGTTGTTTTTCAGGGGTTGGGCTTGGCCCCTTAGTTCCAGTGAAGGGAACTCTTAAGGCATCAAGACATTTTGGACAATTTCATGCTTCCAACTTTGTAGGGACAGTTTGGGGGATGCCCCCTTCCTGTTGCAACATGACTGCGCACCAGTGCACAATAAAGACATGGATTAGCGAGTTTGGGGTCGAGGAACTTGACTGACCTGCAAAAGTCCTGACCTCAACCCAATAGAACACCTTTAGGATGAATTAGAGCGGAGACTGTGAGCATGTTTGTCCAACATCAGTGCCTGACCTCACAAATGTGCTTCTGAAAGAATGGTCAAACATTCCCATAGACACACTCCTAAACCTTGTGGACAGCCTTCCCAGAAGAGTTGAAGCTGTTATAGCTGCAAAAGGGGAGCCAACGCAATATTGAATCCTAAGACTGAACGGAATAAGACTGGGATGCCATAAAAGATCATGTGCGTTTAAAGGCAGGTGTCCCAATACTTTTGACAATATAGTGTAAATGTGATTTTAAAAACAAAAAGTACATAGAAATCATTAATCTTAAAATTAAATATTATTGACAACAATATTTTACCTAGGTATACAAGTAAATGAAATGCTATCTCCTAAAATGGGAGAGATAGAGAGAAGAGGGGACCCCCCACTCCATTCATCCCCCATTTAAGGCGATAACATTTAATTTAGTTATGTACCTAGGTAAATGATTGCTGTCAATTATATTTTATTATAAGATTTGTGATTTCTATGTACTTTTTGTTTTTAGAATCACATCTATGTCCAGTTGTGCGTGTACATGAAATTTGAGGTTCTGAGGAAGCAGATTTTTCAGCGAAACACGTTGACCTCTCACAACACACGTTTGAAGGACTACCATACTGTACATTTCTTGCTTCCTCAATGGTAGCATTGATGTCTATATACAAATCAAGTGATTTTAATCCGATTTTAATATGATATAATACAGATTTGTATACTTTTTAACAGAGTTTGTTGTATGCATTTTGTCCCCTGGATGGTATTTTAAAGTCCCATCATTATTATTATTATTATTATTTTTTAATATACAGGATTTATATAGCACCAACAACTTTGTGCAGCGCTTTACAACATGAGGACATTGTCAGACAGTACAGTTACAATACAAATCAATACAGGAGAAATCAGAGGGCGATTATGAAAGTCCCATCATGGTTCTTCGTGATATTTCTGGCCATATTGAGCCTATAAAGTCCCGTTTTTTTCGACTGTGGTTGAGTTAGTCAACCCGCATTCTTTTTGGTGACTTACTGACTCCGTTCCTTTCACTGTTTTAAACTCATTGATTGAGTGGAGTTGCGTTGTGAAGGTCTCACATATTTTGTTTCAAATGCCAGCGTGACTTTATTTCCAGGGGCCAAAAGAGTGTTTTTTTAATTCCTTATTCCCGTATAAAGTACATCAGCTGTAGGGCAGACAGTACAGTTATAATAAAATTCGATACAGGAGGAATCAGAGGGCGATTATGAAAGTCCCATCATGGTTCTTTGTGATATTTCTGGCCATATTGAGCCTATAAAGTCCAGTTTTTTTCTTTGGCTGTGGTTGAGTTATGCCACCTACAAACGATCGGACCTTTGTCCAACCAAACTCACAATGGAATTCAATCGGAGAAAAATAGAACATGTTCTATATTTAAACTCTGATGGAATTCATCGGAATTTCTCCGATGGGGCACACACACGGTAGGAATTTCCGATGGAAAAAGTCTGTCTGACTTTTTCCATCGGAAATTCCTATTGTGTGTACAAGGCATAAGTCAACCTGCATTCTTTTTGGTGACTTACTGACTCAGTTTCCTTCACTGTTTTAAACTCATTGATTGAGTGGAGTTGCGTTGTGAAGGTCTCACATATTTGGTTTCAAATGCCAGCGTGACTTTATTTCCAGGGGCCAAAAGAATGTTTTTTAATCCCTTACTCCTGTATAAAGTACATCAGCTGTAGGGCAGACAGTACAGTTACAATAAAGATCGATACAGGAGGAATCAGAGGGCGATTATGAAAGTCCCATCATGGTTCTTTGTGATTTTTCTGGCCATATTGAGCCTATAAAGTCCAGTTTTTGTTTCGGCTGTGGTTGAGTTAGTCAACCCGCATTCTTTTTGGTGACTTACTGACTCCGTTCCCTTCACTGTTTGAAACTCATTGATAGAGTGGAGTTGCGTTGTGAAGGTCTCACATATTTTGTTTCAAATGCCAGCGTGACTTTATTTCCAGGGGCCAAAAGAGTGTTTTTTTAATTCCTTACTCCCGTATAAAGTACATCAGCTGTAGGGTAGACAGTACAGTTATAATAAAATTAGATACAGGAGGAATCAGAGGGCGATTATGAAAGTCCCATCATGGTTCTTTGTGATATTTCTGGCCATATTGAGCCTACAAAGTCCAGGTTTTTTTTCGACTGTGGTTGAGTTATGCCGCCTACAAACGATCGGACCTTTGTCCAACCAAACTCACAATGGAATTCCATCGGAGAAAAATAGAACATGTTCTATATTTAAACTCCGATGGAATTCATCGGAATTTCTCCGATGGGGCACACACACGGTAGGAATTTCCGATGGAAAAAGTCCGTCTGACTTTTTCCATTGGAAATTCCTATTGTGTGTACAAGCCATAAGTCAACCTGCATTCTTTTTGGTGACTTACTGACTCAGTTTCCTTCACTGTTTTAAACTCATTGATTGAGTGGAGTTGCGTCGTGAAGGTCTCACATATTTTGTTTCAAATGCCAGCGTGACTTTATTTCCAGGGGCCAAAAGAGTGTTTTTTAATTTCTCAGTCCCGTATACAGTACATCAGCAAATTTATGTGACGATAGGAGTTTAAGAGCTTTCAGTTTTGATTCCCTCGAGCTGAATGACCCCGCGCCAGCCATGTCCCCTCTGTGTAATTAGCATTCTAATTAATTTCCAGTCACGGTGAGAAATGGAAGGGACAGATCAATTGAGGAATTGAAATGTCATCTCGCCACTCCACAGCTGAGTCTTGCCGCCCTACCTCTGCCTGCCTGCCTTCGGGGGATTTGTCTTTGTGCCGCCGTCGTGTTTTTTTTTTTTCGCTCTGTGTGTGTTTTGCTTCATTCTCTTCCGATTTGTGTTTTGATCAAGCTATTAAAAAACCACGGCGTAATTTAAACTGACATTGGAATCAAAACATATGACCTCAGTCAATTCTCCCCTCTGCCTCTCCGCTGGATACTCTGCGGGTTTGTGCCGCCTCCGCCACCTGACACGCGAAAAAGGAATACGCCGCCGCCGGTGTAAGCTGCTCCCTGGGGGTGGTTAAAGGATGTTAAGATGGCTGCTCATTTTGTTAAGGTTTAGACCGTTCAACCAGAACTGTCATATAAAATTGTTCAACCTGTTTTAAGGAATTTTTGGAAGTTTGGCGAAGACAATTTAACCGATTCTCAGCCAAGTATTTTTTCGTTTAGCTATTGAGCATTATAACTAAATTTCATTGAGTTAGTCATTCCATAGCCTTTCTCTTTCTTTTTTATTATGCTACAAAAAAATCTAGCATTAACCACTTGACCTCCGAAAGTTTTACCTCCTTCATGACCAGGCCAATTTTTGCGATATGGCACTGCGTTACTTTAACCTCTTCGAGCCGGCGCCTCCCCGCTCTTTAAGATGTTTATGACTTAAGATCAGACTTAAGATAAGATTAGGGCTTAACGAGGAGGCCCCCCTGATTTTTTTTTTAAAAGCCAGCAGCTACAAATACTGCAGCTGCTGACTTTTGAAAAATGGACACTTACCTGTCCAGCGCGCCCGCAAAGTCAGCAGACGAGGCTGAGCAATCGCTCGGTCCTCGGATGCTGCCGCCGCCATGCTCGGTGAGGGAATCAGGAAGTGAAGCCTTGCGGCTTCACTGCCCGGTTCCCTACTGCGCATGCGCGAGTAGCGTGGCACGCCGTCACTGCCCCCCGCTCTCTCCTGGGAACAGTGTGTTTCCCAGAAGACAGCGGGGTAGTAACGCGAAAGGGCGGGCCTCCCGCGGGAGTCAGAACCCGGAGGTGGTGCAAATATCTGTATTAGACAGGTATCTGCACCCCCCCCCCCCCTGAAAGGTGCCAAATGTGACACCGGAGGGGGGGAGGGTTCCAAAAAGCGGAGGTTCACTTTTTGTGTGAACCTCCGCTTTAGGATCACATGAACACATGATTGACTGTCACAGCGGCCATGTGATCTAAAAAACTTTCAGTCAGGCGCTGGTAACTGTGCCAAGAGCATGCAGCGTGCACGCTCTCGGCACAGCTGTTAGAAATATGTGGTTCGTTTCATCCCGAATGAATCTTCTGATGTATTTTTCGTTATTCGGAGATTTGGATATGTCCGAACACCTGAATTACAGTATAAAAAAAAGTTTACCGAATACTCCGGGAGGCGGGGCGGAGCTTAGGATCACGTGACCACCGTGATTGACTGTCACAGTGGTGACATGATCTGAAAAACTCCCAATCGCAAGCAGCGATCAGAAGCTTTCAGTCAGGCACTGGTAACTGCGCCGGGAGCGTGCAGCGCGCATCCTCTCGGCACAGCTGTTTGGGAATGTGCGGTTTGTTTAGTTTCGAATTAATCTTCAGATGAGTTTTTCGTTATTTGGAGATTCAGATATATCCGATTACCTGAATTACAGTATAAACAAAGTTTACTGAATACTCAGAATAACGAAACGAAATTCATCCAAATTTCTGAAATCCATCCATATTTCCGAAATTCTAATTGAAATTCGAATCAAATTTTACATCGAATGCTATTCGAAATCGAACTGTAAACATATTTCTGAAAATCAAAGACTGTGTGTGTTATTAGTACCATTTTCGAAATAATGCTGTTTTTGTTAAGCCAAAGGTGATTTAAAGAGTCATTGTAATCATTTGATGAAGATTTTTCTTTTGTTTGCTCACTTTGCCACATTTGAATAAAAAAAAAAATAATAATAACATTTTCGATTCAACCTGTTTTATGGAATCTTTCAGGTTTGGCGTAGACAATTTAACCGATTCTCAGCCAAGTATTTTTTTTCTTATCTATTGAACATTATAACTAAATGTCATTCAGTTAGTCATTCCATAACTTTTCTCTTTATTTTTTATTGTGCTACAAAATAATATATATAGCAACCACTTAACCTCCGAAAGATTTACCCCCCACCCCCATGACCAGGCCATTTTTTGCGATACGGCACTGCGTTACTTTAACCTCTTTGCGCCAGCGCCTCCCTGCCCTTTAAGAGGTTTATGATGCCAAGGGGTGGGGCTTAAAATAACGTGACCTCCATGATTGGCTGTCACGGTGGTCATGTGATTCGAAAACTCCTGATTGCAAACAGCAGTGATCGGGAGCTTTCAGTCAGGCGCTTGTAACTGTTCCGGGAGCGCGCAGCGCACACGCTCTGGGCGCAGCTGTTAGACATGTGCGGTTCGTAAAATTCATATACATTTTTTGTTATTCAGAGATTCGGATATATCCAAATACCCAAATTACATTTACAGAATGCTCTGGATAACAAAACTAAATTCATCCGAATTTCCGAAATTAAAATCACAATTTGAAACAAATTTTACATCGAATTTGAACTGTACACATATTTCTGAAATCAAAGACTGTGTGTGTTATTAGAGTACCATTTAGAAATAATGCTGTTTTTAGTTAAGGCAAAGGTGATTCAACCACTTCCCGCCCGGCCTTTAGCAGATTGACGGCCAAGCAGTGGTTCTGTTATCCTGACTGGGCGTCATATGACGTCCAGCAGGATAACATGCCGACACGCACCCGTGGGGGCATGCAGCGCAGTGATCGCTGGTGCGGTGTGTCAGTCTGACACACCACATCTCCAATCATGGTAAGGAGCCTCTGACAGAGGCTTCTTACCACGTGATCAGCTGTGACCAATCACAGATGATCATCGCGCAAACCAGGAAGTGGTGGTAAACGGTTCACACTGGCAGGGATCAGCGACTCTCCCTGTCAGGGGGGGGGGGTCTGTGCTGATAATCAGCACATTGATTATCAGCACAGCCCCCATCAGATGTGCCCATCAGCTGCCAATCATTCCCCCAATAATAAGGTAATTCTCCCTCAAATACCAATGATGGGGTCCTATTCCTCCCACTGATACCAGTGATGGGGTCCTATTCCTCCCACTGATACCAGTGATGGGGTCCTATTCCTCCCACTGATACCAGTGATGGGGTCCTATTCCTCCCACTGATACCAGTGATGGGGTCCTATTCCTCCCACTAACACCAGTGATGGGGTCCTATTCCTCCGACTGATGCCAGCGATGGGTCACTATTTCTCTGTCTGACACCAACAATGAGGCACTATTCCCCCCCACTGATAGTAATGATGGGCACAATTCCTCCCACTGACACCAATGATGGGGCCCTATTCCTCCCACTGATGCCAACAATGGGCTGTTCTCCCCACTGACACCAACGATGGGGCACAATTCCTCCCACTGATAATGATGAGGTTCAATAGATCCCACTGACACAACAATGGGGCACGATTTCTTCTACTGAAGCCAACAATGGTGCACTATTCTCTTCTAATGATGCCAAGGATAGGGCACTATTCCTTCCACTAATGTCAACAATGGGGCACTGTTCTCTCCACTGGTACCAGCAAAGGGGCATTATTCCTCCTCCCATTGATCACAGTCACTAGGTAATTTTTTTTTTTAATTCCCACTGATCACTAACCCTGGTGCATTCCCCCCCCCCCCCCGCTAACCACTGAGCCCAAGGCGTTGTTACTCCAACTAACCATTGATGCCGGTGCTTTTCTACACCCATTCTCCACAGTCTGGCCAGAGAAAGTATGAAGGACAGTGAAATGGACCATTGCCTAAAAAGTGTGGGAAGCCCTGGTCTAAAGGGATTATGGGGGGGGGGGTCAGGTGGGTTTGTGTTTACTCAACTGGATATCTAGATAACTTTTCGTTTTTGCGGTAAACTCTGTGAAGAAAATGCCAAAACCAAGAGGCACAATTATACTATGGGCCTCTATATCTTCACATCAATCATTTTTAGACAGTCCCTAGGAGGGGTCCGTACATGTGATTACTTTTTCAAGAATAATCACTAAGTAAAACCCTGCGGAAAACATTGATTTTGCACTTTATTATCTTTTTTTTTTTTTTACAGCTTTTTTGGTATATATTTCTTTCTCTCCTCGTTTTCCTAGTCTCTGCTATTCTCAGTTCGGTAACTCACAATTTAGATTTTTCACTCAATTTGGCAAACAGTAAAGTCACTTGCATATTTGATTCCCATTAAGCCCACATGGATTTATAAATAAAACCGACAACTTTTATTTGACTTTCCTGGCCATTATAAAAATGACAATTTAAAAAAAGTAATTTAAAAAAATTGCTGAAAGCTGAAACAAGGTACCCAGATCGAAAGAGCATTTTAATGAGCGCAAGATTAAAGGAAAGCTTTATAGATACCCAGTATAATGTATCTAACTACATGGGTAGCAATAACAAACACGCTTTTTAAGTAATAAAATATAGGCAATATTACAAAGCAGAACTCCGAGCTTTGAGGAATACAATCTCCTACTCACAAAAACCAACAAAAATAAATGTTATACTGTATATATGTATGAATATATATATATATATATATATATGCTGTTTCCTGCTTTCTGGAAATGTTCATCTGGTGGATGTGATGTGCAGAAAAAGAGATGGATAAAATATTTATCAGAGCTGCACCATAAATGTATCATATATGTCATATCTGCATTAGATAGGCAGGAAGTGAAGTCTGACGAACACATCACTCTTTTCTACCTGTTGTCATAAATAATATTTGGGAGAAAAAATCTGTTCGGTCTCATATACCCGGCGGCAGTGTGATGGGATCGTGAGGATTTCTCGAAAGTTTTCAACTTCTGCATTTCAGGTTATTATAGGAAATCATCGCTATCTACAGTATCTATCTATCTATCTATCTATCTATCTATCTATCTATCTATCTATCTATCTATCTATCTATCTATCTATCTATCTATCTATCTATCTATCTATCTATCTATCTATCTATCTATCTATCTATCCAACATATCTATTTTTCATCCTGTCTGAAACTATCTATATAACATATTGATTTCTCTGATTCAGTCTGTCATTACACTTTTTCTTTTTGCCTCCTTCCCTGTAACCTAATTACCTCTAACACCCCTCCCCCACCAGCAGCACTACCACTTTTTTATTTACCAAAATTGTCTTACCATAACTCTATCTTATCCTCCCCCTCTCCGTTACAATGTGCCAGCATCTTTATTCTCATCTCTCTCTCTCTCTCTCTCTCTCTCACTCACTCTCACTTCTCTCTTCCTCTATTCTTCTTTCCTCCTCTCTCTCCCCCTCTTTCCTTCTCTCTATCTTTTTCTCTCTCTTCTATCTCTTTCACTTTCTCTCTCTCCCTCTTTCTCCTCTCTCATTCCTCCTCTCTCTTTGTCTCCTCTCTTCCCTTTCTCTTATTCTATCCTTCTCTCTTCCCTTTCTCCCCTGTCTCTCTGCCCCCTTCTCTCTCATTCTCTCTCTCTCTTTCCTTCTCTGACTCCTCCTACTCTCCTCCCTTTCCCCCTCTCCCTCTCTCTCCTCTCATCTCTACCTCTCTCTTTGTCTCTCCCCCTCACTCTCTCTCTCTCTCACTTCTTCCTCTTTCTACTCTCTCCTTCTCTCTTCCTCTATCCTCTTTTTTTTCTTCTCCTCTCTCTCCCCCTCTCTCCCCCCTCTCTCTCCCCTCTCCCCATCTCTACCTCTCCCATTTCTCTATCTCCCCTCTCCCCTCTCTCTCCTCTCTCTCTCCCTACTCCCCCCTCTCTCTCTCCCTCTCCCCCTCTCTCTTTCCTCCCTTGCCTCTCCCCCCCCCCTCTCTCTCTTCTTCTCCCCCTTTCTCTCTCTCCCCTTTCGCCCCTCTCTCTCCTCTCTCTCCATCTCCCCCTCTCTCTCCTCTCTTGCCTCTCTCTCTCCCCCTCCCCTCTTTCTCTCTCCTCTCTCTCCATCTCCCCCCTCTCTCTCCCCCCTCTCTCTCCTCTCTTGCCTCTCTCTCTCTCCCCCTGGATCCGAAACAGAACTTCTTCTTCTCCACGCAAACCAAAAGACAAAAACAAAGACGTCTTGGACACCACCCACCATTCTTGGACAGACCATTACCCCGAGCACCAAAGTCAAAAGTCTCAGAGTCATCTTTGACTCGGAGATGTCGATGGATGCACAAATAGGATCAGTAGTCAGCGGATCGCACCATCTCCTCCGCCTGCTGCAGAGACTCGTCCCCTTCATCCCGGAAGAGGACAAAGCAGTAGTAGTTGGAACAATCATCAACTCCCGACTCGACTACGCTAACTCCCTCTACGTAGGACTACCTAAATATCAGATTTTGCGCCTACAAGTTGTCCAGAACACGGCAGCCAGACTGATAACAGGAAAAAAACCTTGGAAAACCATTACCCCTTCACTGAGGACCCTGCATTGGCTAGCCGTAAAGGATCGGGTCACATTCAAGACCCTCTGCCTCACCCACAAGTGCACACAAGGAAACGCTCCTCAATATTTATGCGAGAAGATAAAACACTACACCCCCAATCGCACTCTCCGATCAACCAACCAAAACCTCCTCCACATCCCCAATTCCCGCTACAAATCAAAGGGAGAGTGAAGATTTGCAGTTCAAGGACCACGGCTATGGAACGCTCTACCCGTGGACATCCGTATGGAAGAAAACCATCGGGCCTTCAGGAAAAAACTTAAGACCCACCTCTTCTGATGGATCAAGATGTCACTGGATGCTAAGCGCCTTGAGGCGATTTAGTTTGCATTTGTAGCGCTATATAAGTTTTTCACTCACTCACTCACTCCTCTCTCCCCCTCCCTCTCTCTCTCCTCCATCTCTCGTCCCCATCTCTCTCCCTCTCCCCCTCTCTCTCCCTCCTCTCTCTCGCCTCTCTCTCGCCTCTCTCCTCTCTATCCTCTCTCCCCCCTCTTTATCCCCCTCCCTCTCTCTCCTCCATCTCTCCCCCCCATTTCTCTCCCTCTCCCCCTCTCTCCTCACTCTCGCCTCTCTCTCTCGTCTCTCTCTCCTCTCTCTTCTCTCTCCCCCCTCTCTCTCTCCCTCTCCTCTCTCTCTCCATCTCTCTCCCCCCTCTCTCTCCACCCCCCCCCCCCTTTTTCTCTACCTCTCCCCCTCTCTCTCCTCTCTCTCTCTCTCCATTTCTCTCTCCCCCCTCTCTCTTCACTATCCCCCCTTTTTCTACCCCTCTCTCTCGCCCCTCTCTTTCTCTCCCCCCTCTCTCTCTCTCCCTCTACCCCCTCTCTCTCCCTCTCCCTCTCCTCTCTCTCTCTCCATCCCACTCCACCTCTCTCTCTCGCCTCTCTCCCCCTCTCTCTCACTCTCCTCCCTTGCCTCTCTCTCTCCTCTCTCTCCCCCTCTCTCTCCTCTCTCACCTCTCTCTCTCCCCATCTCTCTCTTCCCTCTCATTTCTCTCTCTCTCTCTCCTCTCTCTCTCCTCTCTCTCCTCTCTCCCCCCTCTCTCTCTCCCTCCCTCTCCCTCATTCTCTCTCCCTCCATCTCTCTTCTCTCCCCCACTCTCTCTCTCCCTCCCCCTCTCTTTCTCCCTCTCTCTCTCTCCCTCTTTCTCCCTCCTTCTCTTCCTTCCTTTCTCTCTATCTCCTCTCTGTCTCTTTAAATTCTCTCTCCCCTCTCTTTCCCCACCCCAAAAAGAAAACTGTATATATTCATTTTCGTGTTACAAGTGACCAAATTCTGACACAGATGGTAAATAATTCAGCCCGCTGTCCTTTTATGATTTAAAAGGCCACTAAGGTTACAATCTACAGCCATTTTTATGGGGGAGGGAGGTGTACTTTTATAACACCGTATGTCACTTTTCAATGGCAAACCAATATAAATTTAATTTATAATATGATAAAATATGATATATAGCCTAGAGCCTCCTTAACCAGGTGATATCCATTAAACATGCCCTCCACTTGTAGTTTTGATATCTCCAGTACTGGTTTTATTTGTTTTTATACATCGCGTATTGTATTATTTATGGTCATGATACCATTGTATAATAAATTGCTGGGTGGAATTTTCCGTATACTTTCTTGTGGTGCTGATTCTACAAGGTAAAGGTGAACTCCAGGCAGATCCATAACTACATTTTAACACAGTTAAGTCTTATGTAGAAAAATTGTTACATATATTTGAAAATTAACTAACATTTATACCGTAATCTGCCCTTATATCACCTCCTGGGAGGGACAGAACTCCAAACTAATCGGGGGAACTTTGCTTTACTTAATGCTGTCATTTAAAATCTTGAAGATTCTTACAGAAGGGGAGAAAACAGAGATGGCCCTATCAGTCTCCTGCATTCCCTTCACTGTCCAATCACAGGCTGGGGGCAGGATGCTTAAAGCCCGCCTTTAGCGCAGTGGAGAGAACCTCCCCCCGCTGTCTCCTCCTCTATGAAGCTCTTCCTGCACCTGTTAAAAAAAAAAAATCTAATTTCATCAATGTTCTGGCTGGTTCTGTGATATCACAAGCCCTTACTCCTTTCCAGTGGGCGGTCCTTAATTCTGCCCTCTATGACAACCCAGGCTGATGTAATGATCCAACCCCATGGGGCCGGGCCCATGACAGCCTAGACTTACAGGAAGTGGGATGTTGACTGTCATTCAACCAGGAAGACCAACAAAATATAATAGCAGAGAGGATCTTCCCCTGATGGGGACAGCTCTGTATTTAAGGAAAGTATTGCAGTAAAAAAATATTTTTAATTTGTATTTATTTGTTGCTTAATAGTTGGAATTATACTTAAAAGTGTATATAGCCAAAAAAAAAAAAGATTTTTCATTTAGAATAGAGTAAGGGAGGGTTAAACACCCCTCCCAGGTTATTATTTACTGTATACACTCGAGTATAAGCTGACTCGAATATAAGCTGAGGCACCTAATTTTACCACAAAAAAACTGGGAAAACTTATTGACTCGAGTATAAGCCTAGGGTGTCCATCTGCATGCCTCACTGTGCCTCACTTTGCCTCACTGTGTCCATGTGCATGCCTCACTGTGCCCATGACTAGACTGACGTTTAACATGGGAGTCTATGGAAGGGGTGCCCGGGTTTGAAAAATTGGTGCTTCCCAGCCGTAGGTCCCCCAGACAACAAACTTTGCACACTTGTAGAGGAGAAATGGGGCTACATGTGTGCCAAGTTCCAGGTCCAGGGGACCTAGGACCGGCTGGTACTAGGTCCCCAAATTCACCAGAGAAATTACCGTTTAACATTGGAGTCTATAGAAGGGGTGTCCAGGTTTGAAAAATCGGTGCTCCCTGGCCGTAAGTCCCCTGGACAACAAACTTTGCACACTTGTAGAGGAAGAGTGGGGCTATATGTGTGCCAAGTTTGAGGTCCAGGGTACCGGGTCCCCAAAATCTGGGAGATCAGGCGCAAAAAGGTGACTCGAGTATAAGCCGAGGGGGGGGGGGGGCATTTTCAGCACAAAAAAATGTGCTGAAAAACTCGGCTTATACTCGAGTATATACAGTATTTATTTTTTTATACTATTTTATTTGTTTAACCACTTGACCTCTGGAAGTTTTTACCACCTTCGTGACCAGGGCATTTTTTTGCTATTCAACACTGCGCTACTTTAACTGGCAATTGCATGGTCATGCAACACTGTAATGCAAATGAAATGTACATTATTTTTTTCACACAAATAGAGCTTTCTTTTGGTGACATTTGATCACCATTGTGTTTTTTTTTTTTGCTAAATACAGTGCCTTGAAAAAGTATTCATACCCCTTGAAATTTTCCATATTTTGTCATATTACAACCAAAAATGTAAATGTATTTTATTGGGATTTTATGTATTAAACCAACACAAAGTGGCACATAATTGTGAAATGGAAGGAATATGATAAATGGTTCTCAACATTTTTTACAAATAAATCTGTGAAAAGTGTGGGGGTACATTTGTATAGCGCCCCCCAGAGTCAATACTTTGTAGAGCCCCCTTTCACTGCAATTACAGCTGCAAGTCTTTTTGGGGATGTCTCTACCAGCTTTGCACATCTAGAGAGGGACATTTCTGCCCATTCTTCTTTGCAAAATATCTCAAGTTCTGTCAGATTGGATGGAGAGCGTCTGTGAACAGCAATTTTCAAGTCTTGCCACAGATTCTCAATTGGATTTAGGTCTGGACTGTGACTGGGCTATTCTAACACATGAATATGCTTTGATCTAAACCATTCCATTGTAGCTCTGGCTGTATGTTTCGGGTCGTTGTCCTGCTGGAAGGGGAACCTCCGCCCCAATCTCAAGTGTTTTGCAGACTCTAACAGGTTTTCTTCTAAGATTGCCCTGTATTTGGCTCCATCCATCTTCCCATCAACTCTGACCAGCTTCCCTGTCCCTGCTGAAGAAAAGCATCCCCACAACATAATGCTGCCACCACCATGTTTCACGGTGGGGATGGTATGTTCAGGGTGATGTGTAGTGATAGCTTTTCGCACACATAGGTGTTGATTTACTAAAGGAAAATCCACTTTGCACTTGAAAGTGCACTGAAAGTGCACATGGAAGTGCAGATGCTGTAGATCTGAGGGGGACATGCAAGGAAAATAAAAAACAGCATTTTAGCTTGCACATGATTGGATGATAAAGTCAGCAGAGCTTCCCCTAATTTCAGAGCTTCCCC
Source organism: Rana muscosa (assembly GCA_029206835.1). Classification (NCBI taxonomy): domain Eukaryota; kingdom Metazoa; phylum Chordata; class Amphibia; order Anura; family Ranidae; genus Rana; species Rana muscosa. The sequence continues at coordinate 32,921,266 of CM055117.1, read as the reverse complement.
TCAGATTTATAGCGATCTACAGTGACTGCACTTCCATGTGCACTTTCAAGTGCAAAGTGGATTTTCCTTTAGTAAATCAACCCCATAGCGTTTTGCTTTTTAGGTCAAAAAATACAATTTTGGTCTCATCTGACCAGAGCACCTTCTTCCACAAGTTTTCTGTGTCCTCCACATGGCATCTGGCAAACTGCAAATGGGACTTCTTATGGCTTTCTTTCAACAATGACTTTCTTCTTGTCACTCTTCCATAAAGGGCAGATTTGTGGAGAAGCACGACTAAGGCCTCGTACACACGGCCGATTTTCTCGGCAAGAACCAGCAAGAAACTTGCTGGCAGAGAGGTCTTGCCGAGTAAATCGGTCGTGTGTACGCTGCTATCGGGTTTCTCGTCGAGAAAACCGACAAGAAACCTTGACGAGAAAATAGAGAACCTGCTCTCTATTTTCTCGTCGAGATTCTCGTCGGCATGTTTCTCGACGAGAAAAGTGAGTGTGTGTACACTTACCTGTCCTCCCGGAAGCCCGCGCATGTTCGAAATGAATTTGACGCATGCGCGGTAGCTTCATAGGCATACGTAGGGTATACCAAGATGGCGGCGACGGCATCGAATGTGACGAGCGCATGCTCGTCGTAGTCGATGACGTCACCGCGTATGCTCCATTCAAAGAACCGCGGGTTCTTTGAAACGAGCGTGTGTACACTCGGCCGGGACAAGTTTCTTGTCCAAGAATCTCGTCGAAAAAAACGACATGTTTTTTTGAAACGACGATTTCAACGAGAATCTCGGCCGTGTGTACAAGGCCTCATAGTTGTCCTGTGGACAGATTCTCCCACCTGAGCTGTGGATCTCTGCAGCTCCTCCAGAGTCACCATGGGGCCTCTTGGCTGCTTCTCTGATGAATGCTCTCCTTGCCCGGCCCGGTCAGTTTAGGTGGACGGCCATGTCTTGGTAGGTTTGCAGTTGTGTCATACTCTTTCCATTTTCGGATGATGGATTGAACAGAGCTCCCTGAGATGTTCAAAGCTTGGGATATTTTTTTATAACCTAACCCTGCTTTATACTTCTCCAAAACTTTATCTCTGACCTGTCTGGTGTGTTCCTTGGCCTTCATGATGCTGTTTGTTTACTAAGGTTCTCTAACAAACCTCTGAGAGCTTCACAGAACAGCCGTATTTATACTGAGATTAAATTACACACAGGTGGACTCTATTTACTAATTAGGTGACTTCTGAAGGCAATTGGTTCCACTAGATTTTAGTTAGGGGTATCAGAGTAAAGGGGGCTGAATACAAATGCCCCCCCCACACTTTTCACATATTTATTTGTAAAAAAATGTGAAAACCATTTATCATTTTCCTTCCACTTCACAATTATTTGCCACTTTGTGTTGGTCTATCACATAAAATCCCAATAACATACATTTACGTGTTTGATTGTAACATGACAAAATGTGGAACATTTTAAGGGGTATGAATTCTTTTTCAGGGCACTGTATATGAAAAAATACAGAAAATTTTACAAAGGAAAAAATAAATAAAAAAATCTTAGTTTCTGTTATAAAATTTTGCAAACAAATAATCTTTCTCCATAAATTTAGGCCAAAATCTATTCTGCTACATTTCTTAGGTGAAAATAACCCAAATCAGTGTTTATTATTTAGTCTGTAGGAAAGTTATAGAGTCTTCAAACTATGTGATATATCTGAAAACTCATCAATCCCTCCTGATGTACTGACTGATCTCATTTCTTGAGGCCCTAAAATTGGAAGATTTCCCCTTACCTCTTGCTCTGGGGACATCAAAAGAATTCTGGATTTCTTTCTCTGTGAAAATGTCAGCGGGCTGAGACTCCCCGATGACGACACCGACTATAATAAAGAACTGACAGTGAGTTTAGCCCTTAACCAGTCTATTCAGAAATAAAAAGAGAAAACGCTTTAAGTGCAGTATAGTGAATTGAAATGTGTATGCCAAAAGGCCATAAGGCACAGATGTAGACACACTGCTTCTCACATCATTCAATTTAATGTTGAAATGTATTCTGATTATTTTTTTCCATTTCCATTAAATACCTTTTTTTAGACCCAGTGCTGTCATCATTGGACCTCTGTGCTCCTCTATGCAATGCAGGCAGATCATGGTTGGTGGGAGGGGAACCAGTGGAGGACCGAGTTGTCACTGCCAAAGTTAGTCATGTGGTAGAAAGACCTGGGACTCCCCTACTGAAACACACAAGTACTCACTTGAGGACACTTTTTATCTGGGCCAACCTCTAGAGCAGCCATTCTCAACCAGGGTTCCGTGGAACCCTAAGGTTCCTACATAGGGTGGCCACATTTCCAAACTGGCATTCAGGGACACACCCCCTCTCTCACCTTCCCCAAAAAAAAAGATGAGGGGGGGAGGGGGGAAATGTAGTCTCGGGGTTGATGGGGAATTTGACGGCGGGTTATTTGTCAGGTGAATGTGCCACTTGCCACCCATAGCCTGCCACCAGATGCAGTGCTGCTGTCACTCCCTCTGAATGAGCCACGTGTGTAGAAGGAAAGGAGTGGCGTCACTATCTGGAGAGTGAAGATCACACCAGTCCCTGCTGCTTGCCGCTGGGTGCCGGAGAAGGAGGAGGTGCCGAGGTGGGTGGGGACAGCAGTGCTGCACTATGCGCAGGCCTCGCTCCCGGTCTCAATGTCTGGGAGTAAATTGTCACTGGTTACAAGATGCCAGGCAGCGCTGACCCTAGCAACCAGTTCCGGAAATGTAGTTATTAGTTAGTAGGGGGTGGCTGTGTCCTCTATTTCATTCCGGGACATTGTATTGTCCCGGAATGAAGCTGCCCGGGACCCAGGACAGACATGTCAATTGCGGGACAGTCCCGGGCAATCCGGGACATGTGGGCACCCTATTCCTACAGGGATGGCTAGGGGTTCCTTGATATGTGGCCAATTGTCCTCCCTTCTCATGGTGGCTGCATAGCTCCAAGTCCAATGCAACTTGGCAGAGCCAGTGCCATGCCTGCAAGGGTGTCATTCTAGTCATCCCTCTAGGTGTAGCATTCTTCAGACTTACCACCACCAACTTAAAGAGCCTTTTCCCAATGACACCTGATGGACTACTATTACCAGGGGTTCCCTAAGATCTAAGACATTTTTCTAAGTGTTCCTCTGGGGTAAAAAGGTTGAGAAAGGCTGCTCCTAGGCAGACTGTATTTGCATGTACACTACTCTACATGTGATGCTGAGTCTCCGATATTGAAACAGCCTAAATACAATGAATGATAGAGGTGAGCCAGAGATGGTCAAGCTAGATCAGGTTTTATCAAACAGGGTTCCATGAAAACATAGGGTTCACCCAGAGGATGCTAGGGGTTCCTTGAGTATTCTTTCAGAGGTTGCTAGGGGTTCCTTGAGGGTTTCTCCATAGGTTGCTAGGGGTTGGTCCAGAGGTTGCTAGGGGTTCCATTAGGAATCCTCTAGAGCAGGGGTCTCCAAACTGCGGCCCGAAGGCCAGATGTGGCCCTTTGCTAGCCTTTATCCGGCCCTTGTGGCACTATTCCTCCCACTGATATGAGGCAATATTCCTCCCACTGACACCAACAATGGGGCACTATATCTGCCACCGTTACCAACGATGGGATACTACTCCTCCTTCTATTGACCAACAACCCTAGGGCCATATTTATTTTCACTGATGCTGGGCCCATGACATCTATTGCCCCCACTGGCCACAATCCGGCCTTCTTAAAGTCTGAAAGACAATAAACTGGCCCTTTGTTTGAAAGAGGGAGCCACTGGTCACGGCATGGGCCCTTTCTTCCGTGCGCATGTGCCGATGATGTCGGGGCAAGGGTATATGGTAAATATCTCCTAAACCGTGCAGGTTTAGGAGATATTTCCAGTACCTACAGGTAAAGCCTCGTACACACGGCCAAGAATCCCGTCAGGAAAAAAACGTTGGTTTTCCTGACGAGATTCCTGGCAAGCTTTTCTTGCCAAGCCGTGCATACAGATGGCCATTCAAAAGAACCGCCGTTCTTTTGAATGGCAAGAACGCGGTGACGTCATCGACTACGACGAGCATGGGCTCGTTACATTCGATGCCGTCGCCACCATCTTGCTTCACCCTACACTACCCTTGCAAGCTACCGCGCATGCGTCGAAGTCTCATCGAGCATGCGTGGGCTTACCGGAGGACAGGTAAGCTTGTAGCATCGCACACACACACGGTTTTCTCATCGGGAAACAGGCCGACGAGAATCCCGACGAGAAAAACGAGAATCCTGATGTTCGAATTTTCTTTTGAAAATCAGAAAGTTTTTTTTTTTTTGTGATCCGATGATGCCACCATTGATTTTCGAAATTTGGCCAAACCAAGCCTTCACGTTGCTACAGAAAATAATTTTCGTGGCTGGGAATCTTCTTTTCTCTCTGGGAATTTTCTGCGAAATTCATACGAAAATTCTTAGATACGATTTTCGAAAGAAAATTCTTTGTATGGCTGGCATTATTGGGATTTTTTTTTTTTACCAAAGACATGTAGCAAAATAAATTTTGGCCTGCCATTGGATTTTAATTTTTTTATTGGATATCTTGAATATTATATAACAAAATGTAGAAACTTTTTTTTTTTCAAAATGTTCAGTCTTTTTTTTTTTTTTTCTTCTTATACAGTAATAAAAAATAAAAAAAATTAGTATATATACTTTATGCCGGCCATACACGGTTCGAATTTCAAAATAATTTTCTTTCGAAAGTCGTATCAAAAATGTTTTCGTACGAATTTCGCAAAGTTTAGTGGGCTGCCGCAACAGCCGATTTTCGTGTGGCAATCAAATTTGAGGAATCGGACATGTTGGAATTTTTTTGAAAAACTAACGATTTTCTAATCAATGATGGGAGAATCGTGCGAGAAATGTAATAGAAAAAAAATGCGCATGTGCAAGAAAAGAAAATTCCTGGAGAGAAAATAATATTCCCGGCCACTAAAATTATTTTCTGTAGCAGCATGAAGGCTTGGTCAGCCGAATTTCGAAAATCAATGGTGGCATCATCGGATCACAAAAAAACGAACTTTCTGATTTTGAAAAGAAAATTTGTTCGAAATTCGACCGTGTATGGCCTGCTTTAGTTTTTGTAGACGCTATAACTTTCACACACACCAATTAATATACACTTGCTGGGATTTTATTTTTACCAAAGACATGCAGCAGAATACATTTTGGATCCAATTCATGAAGAAATTTGATTTTATTGGATATGTTCTATAACAGTAGAAAATATATTTTTTTTTTCAGACTTTTCAATATTTTTTCGTTTATATAATAAAAATTATAAAACCAAGTGGTGATAAAACACCTTAAAAAAATAAAAATAAAAGCTCTATTATGCCGCATACACACGGTCGGAATTTCCGACAAGAAAAGTTCGAAGTGAGTTTTTCGTCGGAAATTCCGACCGCGTGTAGGCTCCATCGGACTTTTCCTGTCGGAAATTTCCGAGAAGAAAAAATTGTGAGCTGGTTCTCAAATTTTCCGACCAAAAAAATTCCAAATCGGAAATTCCGATCGTCTGCAGCAATTCCGAAGCGGAAAATTCCTGCGCATGCTCGGAAACAATTTGACGCATGCTCGGAAGCATTGAACTTCATTTTCTCGGCTCGTGTTGTACGTCACCGCATTCTTGATGGTCGAAAGTTCAGAGAACTTTTGTGTGACTGTGTGTATGCAAGCCAAGCTTGAGCGGAATTCTGCCGGAAATACCATCCAAGGTTTTTCTGACGGAAATTCCGATCGTGTGTACGCGGCATTAGTGTGAACAAAATGATATAAATTTATTGGGTAAAGCGTCGCTTGACTGCACAATTACCAGCTAAATTAGCGCAGTGCTGAATAGCAAAAAAATATATGTGTTTGTGTTTTGGTCTAGTCATGAAGGGAGTAAAACCTTCCAGGGGTCAAGTGGTTGAAAAAAAGTAGTATTTTTTTTTTTGATCTTTTGTTTCCATATTCCAATACTCTGCTTGTCTATGAATGTTTACATTGAAGTTCCAGTTCAACCATTTGCCGAACGCAATACATACATATATATAGATATAAAGAAATATAGATATCTATATATAGATATCTATATATATAGATATATATATACGTTGTGGTTTGCAAATGGTTTACCAGGATTATAGCTGAAGATATCAACCATAACCCCAGTAACATTTTTGGCAGCCGGCGGTGGCTGTGTTTTTCTCATGAAAGCATTCCGAGCGGCTCATGAGCCGCTGGAATGCTTTCCGAAGTGGCGGGAGGGGACATCCCCCCTCCTGCCGCTCACCAGTGTTTCTCGGGCTTACCTTTTCAGCAGGTTCTCCCAAGAAAGGATCTGACGGTGTGGCTGGCTGCTCCCATAGGCGATCAAAGAGTACCTACTCTTTGATCGCCTCTATGGCCTTGGAGGACCGGAACAACGCCATGATATCACTTCTGGTCCAGGCTGGAAGTAATTTTTTTATTTTTTTTTAAAACAAAAAGTGCTAAAAACATCTTATTTAAAGGGACAGTGTAAAAATCAAAAGTAAAATAAATAAGAGAAAAAAAAAATTAATTTCCCCCATCACTCCATGCTCGCGCGCAGAAGGGAACGCATACGTAAGTCGTGCATATGTAAACAGTGTTTGCACCGCACATGTGAAGTATCGCTGTGAACATTAGAGCGAGACCTCCTCTGTAACTCTAAACAGCTAACCTGTAAAGGAATATAAAAAGTTGCCTATGGAGATTTTTAAGAAGCGTAGTTTGTTGCCATTCCACGAGCTTGCACAATTTTAAAGCGTAGCATGTTAGGTATCTATTTACTTGTCATCTTTAATATTATACCAAAAAATTGGGGTCAATGTTGTGATTTTTTTTTATTCATTAACCACTTCAGCCCCGGACCATTTGGCTGGCCAAAGACCAGAGCACTTTTTGCGATTCGGCACTGCGTCGCTTTAACTGACAATTGCTTGGCCGTGCGACGTGCCTCCCAAACAAAATTGACGTCCCCACAAATAGAGCTTTCTTTTGGTGGTATTTGATCACCTCTGCGGTTTTTATTTTTTGCGCTATAAACAAAAATAGAGTGACAATTTTGAAAAAAAAAGCAATATTTTTTACCTTTTGCTATAATAAATATCCCCAAAAAATATATTAAAAAAAACAAATTTTTTAGTCAGTTTAGGCCGATACGTATTCTTCTACATATTTTTGTAAAAAAAATATAGCAATAAGTGTTTATTGATTGGTTTGCGCAAAAGTTATAGCATCTACAAAATAGGGGATAGTTTTATGGCATTTTTATTATTATTTTTTTTTCTTTATTAGTAATAGCGGCGATCAGCGATTTTTATCGTGACTGCGACATTATGGCGGACACATCGGACACTTTTGACGCCATTTTGGGACCATTGTCATTGATACAGCGATCAGTGCTATAAAAATGCACTGATTACTGTAAAAATGACACTGGTAGTGAAGGGGTTAACCAGTAGGGGGCACTGAAGGGGTTAAGTGTGTCCTAGGGATGTGTTCTAACTGTAGGGTGGATAAGCTACGCGTGACACAACACTGATCACCGCTCCCGATCACAGGGAGCTGTGATCAGTGTCCTGTCACTAGGAAGACTGGGGAAATGCTTGTTCACATCAGCATTTCCCTGTAGTTCCTCTCCATTAGACAATCGCGGGTACCCCCGCGGACATAGAGTCCGCAGGACCCGCGGTCGGACTCACGGAGATCGCGGCGGGCGCATGCACGTGCCGCCGGGGGCGTGCGCCCACCCACAATGCCGCATCTTAAAGGGGACGTACCTGTACGCCCATCTGCCCAGCCGTGCCATTTAGTCAACGTATATCGTTGTGCGCTGGTCGGCGAGTGGTTAATTTATTTTATTTTTTTCAAAATTACGTTTGAAACATGCGCAAATACCGTGTGACATAAAAAATTGCAATGGTTGCCAATTTATTCTCTAGGGTCTCTGCTAAAAAAAAAATGTATAATATTTGGGCGGTTCTAAGTAATTTTCTATCACAAAATACTGATTTAAACTTGTGGCAGAAAAAGCCCGGTCTTCAAGTGGTTAAATGAGTTGATCACAAAATCGGAGCACTTCTAGAACTTGATGTAAGCCAAGTTGTCATCCAGGTCTTCTGCTTTTTCTGGTTTCACGGGTCCTTTCACCACGCAGTAATTAGTACGGGGCTGACGGGGGTAGGTAAAAATTTGCTGATACAGTGTGCTACAATGATCTGCCGTGTAGATGAAGATTGCTGTAACATTGTGATTTCCTCCCAGGCGGCCTAGGAACATCTGCACAGCACAGACGGATCACAGCTTGAGTCCATCTCAGATTTTCTGAGGTTCGGCTCGGTTTCAAACGCGGAGCCAGATGTCACAATGGAGGACTCAAAGAGTTGTCTGGATAGCCGGAGTTCTCAGGAGCCGGTCTCCGAAAGTTGGCAAGCGTGAAGCTTGTTTTAAAATCAGATTCCATGGAATTGGAGCCCTTAGATGTCGAAGAAGCGTGAAGAATCTGGACAGCTTCCGAGGCTGGCCTGACTTGTCCTCATTCTGACAACTCACCGTATAAATGTATCTATTAGATTTTTCACCATATGTGTTTTAGTAACGCATCTTTCAGTTATCACGGGTGTGGGTTCCCTATAACTTAAAGCAGGGGTCGCCAAACTCTCAAACGAAAGGGCCAGTTTACTGCCCTTCAGACTTCAGGAGGGCCAGACTGTGGCCAATGGGAGCAGAGAAGGTCCCAACGTCAGTGTTAAAAAACAACGCCCCATCTTTGGTGTCAGTGGAAGGAATTGTGCCCGATTGTTGGTGTCATTAGGGGGAATTGTGTCCCATAATTGGTGTCGTTGGGCCCCATTGCTGGTTCATTGGGAGAAATTGTGTCCCATCATTGGTGTCATTGGGAGAAATTGTGGCCCATCATTGGTGTCATTGGGAGGAATTATGGCCCATCATTGGTGTCTTTGGGCCTCATCGTTTGTGTCATTGGGAGAAATTGTGTCCCATCATTGGTGTCATTGGGAGGAATTGTGGCCCATCATTGGTGTCATTGGGAGGAATTATGGCCCATCTTTGGTGTCGTTGGGAGAAATTGTGTACCATCATTGTCAACAGAACAAAATTCTCCTGCGCTCTGGTGTTTCGCTAAACACGGGTAGTGTAGTCCAGTCTTTAGTTTAAGGCAAGGTCTATAGTCTTGCAGCCCTCCTCAAAACAATGGGTGTTCCTATGGCTAAAAATAAAATGAAAGAAAGGAGGGCGCACCAAACTAGTGCATTACCACATATAAAAGTTTTATTAAAAATAGAATAAAAGCAATGGTCCTACTCACAAAACGAGCTTAGGTAAACGCTTTTCTACTCGTTTTGTGAGTAGGACCATTGCTTTTATTCTATTTTTAATAAAACTTTTATATGTGGTTATGCACTAGGTCGGTGCACCCTCCTTTCTTTCTTGTACCATCATTGTCGCCATTAGGAGAAATTGTGTCCCATCATTGGTGTCATTGGGAGGAAATGTGGCCCACCATTGGTGTCCTTGGGCCCCATCATTGGTGTCATTGGGAGGAACTGTGTCCCATCATTGGAGTCATTTGACCCCATTGTTGGTGTCATTGTGAGATATTGTGCCCCATCATTGGAGTCATTGGGAGGAATTGTGTCCCATCATTGGGAGGAATTGTGGCCCACCATTGGTGTCCTTGGGCCCCATTGTTGGTGTCATTTGGAGGAATTGTGTCCCATCATTGGTGTCATTGTGTCCCATCATTGGTGTCATTGGGAGGAATTGTGGCCCATTATTAGTGTCATTGGAAGAATTGTGTCCTATCATTGGTGGCAGTGGGAGGAATTGTACCCCATCGTTGGTGTCAGTGAGTAGAATTATGCCCCTTCATTGCTGACAGTGGGGGGGGGCTACCAGCCTTGTTTACATAGACAGACCACTGTTCTGCCTCTCAGCTGGATCATCGGTGGGGCCCGTTAGGACATTGAGTCCTTGCCCCTTTGCTCCCACTGTGTGTGATCAAAGAGGAAGCGAGCCACCTACCCAGGAGAGCCAGATCACGTATACTGTATATATACGCGATCCGATGCACAGGTAAAACTGCTACGGGGTGGACCTAAAGTGGTTAACATCACAACCCTAAGCCATCTGAAAGCGAACATTTTCAGTGAAAGTTACTTAATTTTCCATAAGCAGCTTCTTTTTTTTCCGTTTGTGCTATTTTTGTCTTCTTTTTTTTTCTATCCCCATTAAATCACATTAGTCATGTATCTCATCGCACTGCGCAGTCTACCGCTAAAGCAAGGAAACATTATCTCCTTATAAAGAGCAACATGTGCCCTTGTTACTTAAGCATTGACCTGACAACACAAGGACCTTTAATTACGCAACTGTAGAACGCCGTTCTCCACCACCGGCTCGCGCTGTTCTAATAAAAGAAGCCCTAACCTACTTTACATATTAAATTGTATCCCATAGTCGCATTCATCAAGGCCTTGCACCGTTGCTACTCTACATGAAAGCAATTTATCTGTGCAGAATTTTACTTTAATCTCCATGTCTCACGTCCACTTTGATCCTTGAAGAAAACTCTCCTTTCTCCTACTTTTTTTTTTTCTAATGTCCGTAATCTACTCCAACTTCTGTGAATATCAAGGTGTCAAAGTGACACCTATTATAGTAATGGGAAATCTGGTCTTTGTAGAGTCGGAGTAATCCTATATAATGATGCTCTTGGAATATAAAATGGAAAAAAATAAAATAATAAAACAGCTTAAATTTTCTTGAATTATTTTTTTTTCCTTCTGTGAATTTTTAGAAGATTTGCGTTTATCTCATAAGAACTTTGGGCCCAGAGGTGCTGAAATCCAACCCAGGCTTATCACAGAGCGGAAGTAAACCCATCCATAAAACAGTTTCATTTACGGCACGTGCCCGATATGTAACACTCCCATTGGTTGTTCCCTCAACCAAACTGTCAAACCATCCAATGGCTGGTGTCAGAACTGATCACATGTGTAGTTTTAGATTACCCACTTCAGCCCCAGAGGAATGTACCCCCTTCCTGACCAGAGCACTTTTTGCGATTCGGCATGGGGCATCGTTTTAACTGACAATTGCGCGGTCGTGCGACTTGGCACCCAAACAAAATTGACGTCCTTTTTTTCCCACAAATAGAGCTTTCTTTTGGTGGTATTTGATCACCTCTGCGGTTTTTATTTTTTGCGCTATAAACAAAAAAAAAGGGCGACAATTTTGAAAAAAAAACAAACAATATCTTTTACTTTTTGCTATAATAAATATCCCCCAAAAATATATAAAGAAACTAATTTTTTCCTCAGTTTCGGGCGATACATATTGTTCTACATAGTTTTGGTAAAAAAAAGTCGCAATAAGTGTATATGAATTGGTTTGCGCAAAAGATATAGCGTCTACAAAATAGGGGATAGTTTTATGGGATTTTTATTGTTAATTTTTTTTTTTTACTAGTAATGGCGGCGATTAGCGATTTTTATCGTGACTGCGACATTATGGCGGACACATCGGACACTTTTGACACCATTTTGGGACCATTGTCATTTATACAGCGATCAGTGCTATAAAAATGCACTGATTACTGTGTAAATGACACTGGCAGGGAAGGGGTTAACCACTAGCGGGCGAGGAAGGGGTTAAGTGTGTCCTAGGGAGTGATTCTAACTGTGGGGGGGCGGGGCTACAAGTGACACGACGCTGATCGCTACTCCCGATCACAAGGAGCAGTAGATCACTGTCCTGTCACTAGGCAGAACAGTTTACATAGGCATCTCCCCGTTCTGCAGCTCCGTTAAACGATTGTGGGACACCGGCGGTCCCGCGGGCACAGTCACGGAGCTTGCGGCGGGCGTGTGCACGCGCTCGCATGGCAGCAAATTCAAAGCAACGTACCTGTACGTTGCTTTGCGCAGTCGTGCCATTCTGCCTACGTATATCGGCGTTAGCCGGTCGGCAAGTGGTTAAACAGAGGCCAAGATGGCAGCTTCCTTGGCTGAAAACGATAGGGGGGTTTACTTAAACTTTAATAAAACAAAAAATGGCAACCACCCCAACTAAAAATCCCAGCTCACTTACCAGCCAGCCTGTAACAAACCAAATTGACACTGTCTAACAATTCATGCTAAAAACAAGGGGTTTCGTTTGCACACATTTGCAAATATATATGTGATCCTAACTCTATAAATTTGAGAGTCTCCTGAACTGAAAAAATATATAATAATGAATAGATTAAGAGCAGGTATGCCTGGAGGGAGCCCACACCTCCTTAAAGGTATAGGGATGCACTGGTCGCTGCAGGTTGCTCATATACACTATACAAAAGTATTGGGACACCTGCCTTTACACACACATGAACTTTAATGGCATCCCAGTCTTAGTCAGTAGGGTTCAATATTGAGTTGGGCCACCCTTTGTGGCTATAACAGCTTCAAATCTTCTGCCTGCAAGGTTTAGGAGTGTGTCTATGGGAATGTTTGACCATTCTTCCAGAAGCGCATTTGTGAGGTCAGGCATTGATGTTGGATGAGAAGGCCTGGCTCGTAGTCTCTGCTCATTCATCCCAAAGGTGTTCTATCAGGGTTGAGGTCAGGACTCTGTGCAGGCCAGTCAAGCTTAGACATGTGCAGATTGATTTATTTTATTTTTTTCGATTCGTTATTTACATAAATTTGTTTAATTAAATTTGTTTCATTTGTTTCATTAGTTTTCGGGATTCGAAAAACGGCATTTCTGCCATCCAACTTTACTAAGGGGAACCAGGCAGTAAAGCCTTGCGGCTTCACAGGCGGGTTCCAACAGCGCATAAGCAAGCCGCTTTGTTAATGTTGCTGCAGTGTTCTTGGACCTGTGATGTGTCCCAGAAGGCTGCGGGAAGGATTGGGGGTTAGACTTCCACTCGGATTTCTGCGGTGATCCAGTTGGAAGTAGGGGAAGCCGGTACCTGTAAAAATCAGGTACCCCCCCCCCCAAAAAAAAAAGTGCCAAATGTAAAGGAGGAGAGGGGTGGGAAGAGGAAGAACAGGTGGATGTTCTATCAGCCACACACCAGGCAGACTGATGCTCTTTTCACAACCCCCCCTTTTACTCTTCCCAGTGGGGGTAATTTATAGTGTCTTACTGCTTACAGTCCCTGTATGTTGCATGGAGTTGGGTTTTTTGGTCTGGCTATGCCTGCATGTGTCCTATTGAGTTGATACTGATGCCCCACTGGAAGACACCATTAATATGCACCTGATGTTCTGCACATGAAGATTACCTATTTTGTGCACCCTTTTCTTCTCCCCTGACATTTCCGAAACGCGTTGGGTTTGGGTTTAGCTGGGAACACCTCAAAGCCTGTTGGGCCATTGCTCCAGCCTACCCTACGAATTGGGTGCTCGTTTTGCTTTTGTATTTATATCATCATGCTATGTTCCAATGTATTTTGTCTCCTCTTGGGAATTAGAGAGGGTTTCTCCAGCCGGTGAGCACTTTTAAACTGCATTCAGACCCCACCTCCACACAACACCCATATATCCTTCTATCTAATGAAAAATCGATAAGAGGCAGTCCTTCTTAAAGCGGAGCTCCGCCGGATTTTTTTTTATTAAAAGCCAGCAGCTACAGCTACAGCAGCTGCTGGCTTTTAATATTTGGACACTTACCTGTCCTGGAGTCCAGCGATGTCCGCAGCAGAGGACGAGCGATCGCTCGTTGCTCTGCTGCTCCCTCCACCATCCTCGCTGAGGGAAACCAGGAAGTGAAGCCCTGCGGCTCCATGCCCGGTTCCCTACGGCGCATGCGCGAATCGCGCTGCGCCGTTCTGATTCGTCCTCCTGTGTTCTGGGAGACGAGTGTCTCCTAGAACACTACGGGAAGTCTGGGGGAAGTGACGTCACTCCCGCAGATTCCCGGAGAGAGGACTCCCGGATGTGGTTGAAAATACCTGTCTTAGACAGGTATCTTCACCCCCCTCCCCCTGACACCGGAGGGGGGGAGGGTTCCGATGAGAGGAACTTGTAATTTAGGGTGGAGCTCCACTTTAATATCTGTCCATCCTCCAGGAAGCCTTCTGCAGTGTACACTAGGGGCAGCATTTGTCCATGAATCACCGCTATTTGACCCGGGTCAAATCTTCAGTGACAGCTGGTCTTTGATCTTCTGTAACTCAGTCCATCAGTCATCTTGGCAGCAGTGGCTTTTGAGGCTTTTGTTTGCAGACATGATAATCGGGCACTTCAATCTTTATTACACCAGGTGATTTGGAGCCAAGCTCTACTCCTATACTCCCCTGCCAGGGGGCATGACTCTTCTTTCAGATGAAGGTTCTGATATGCATCAAAGTCCTGATGGGTAACCTGCTAAATGGCATTCCAGGCGGCCCCCAAGAGTGATGAAGCTAGGTGTATCCAGATTTCATATTCAAAAACATCTTATGTTATGGAATAAGACAATATTTAATACTTGACACGCTAATCTTCACTCAACATTAGTATTCACTGATTTAAACTTATCATCATATTTAGTACACATAATGTTAACAAATCTAGTTAGCATGTTATTATTTCCTACTATATACAGCAATAACCTTTTAGGTATCTCCGTTAGTCTACTAAGAACCCAGTTACCATACTACCCTTGCCTAATATAAATTCTTGCTTGGGAATTCGCTGCAGGTGCCGTTTCTCCTTTCCCTCTGAGGGCACAATGAATGTGGCTCCTTGCAAGCCCTCTTGATGCTAGGTCCATTCCTCTTGGGAAGATGGGAACCACCACAGGACCCTCCGGATCGCTTACCTGTTTTTAGAACATTTCTGGCTATGAGATCATCCACCCTAATCTTTAGTGGTAAATTTAGTACTACTGTAAACATTTAATTTGGTGCACACTACATATGTCTCAAATTGTACAATTTTTATAATTTATCCTCCTACAGCAAATCATCCCCCAGAAGAAGACCACTACTGTTTAGGTCGAAACGCGTCGGGTCTCTACACAGTTTAAACATTACTCAATGAAATGCTGTGTATATTTGTGTTTGCACCACTGTACTTTGGAATATGTATTGTACTATATAGCCAGTATATTGTATATATTTTTTTAATTATTACGTGACAATGAATTAACAAATAAAGAACTCTTTTATATACTCAATTCTCTTCCTTGACCCGCCTACTTCTGTTTCAAAACCCCTTGGGGGAACTTTTCCTACATGGAATAAGACATGTTGCCTTCCAACAAATACTTTTTCACACTCCCTTAACTTGCCTATAAAGTCCACATTGGGGCAATTTCCTTTCTGGGAAGAGGAAGAAGAGCGGCACTTCCTCTTTTTGGGTGAAATTCCGCTTTAATAGTCAGAGCGTAGTCTCTCCGTGAACTCTGATTTTAGGTTACACCAACACTAGCAAGTTTTTATTTTATTTTTTTATTACTGTTTAGTACAAACTTGGCACTTGGAAAAAAAAAAAAAAAAAAAAAAAGCATGTCTGGAGAACAATGCAGACTCTGAACTTGAAGAGGAATAAAAGAAAGAGTCTTGTACGCTGGAAAAAGCCAAGAACATTATCTCTCCTGGGCGAAGAGAGCGGCCAATCCCGAGAAAGAACACATTAAATCATCGGCCGCTAAATCGGAGTCGACAGTAAAAATATACCGCTCCATAAAATAAACACTGGTACCTGGACAGAGTCCCTGACTCGCAGCCAGCTGATATTTTATCTTTTGCAGATTTTTTTATTTCTTTTTTTTGCTTTTGAGGTGCATGTATTATTTAAGGAGATTTGTGTCTGCAATCCTTCTGATAGGAATGGGGGAGAGACTCCTGAAGCCGCATGTTGGATGGCTGTCAAGAGAATGTCACGGGAGCGGGGAAAGCGTGATCTGAACTGAACACAAACATCACACGCCTGGATGACTTTCCGTGTGCTTGTACTAACAAGCCGCAGACACATATTCAGCAGGGTACCCCGTCTATGCTGCTCCATATGCACACAATCACAATACATTTTAACCGCTTGCCGACCGTCATTATACTGCTGCAGGTCGGCACGATCCCGCGAGCCGTCGTAGCTGTACGTCGGCTCCTTTAACCACTTCAATACAGGGGCTTTTTATACCACTTCAATACCGGGCCTATTCTAGCACTTCTCTCCTACATGTACAAATCATTATTCTTTTGCTAAAAAATTACTCAGAACCCCCAAACATTATATATGTTTTTTTAGCAGACACCCTAGGGAATAAAATGACGGTCATTGCAACTTTTTTTCTTGCACGGTATTTGCGCATTAATTTTTCAAACGCCTTTTTTTGGGAAAAAAAATGGTTTCATGAATTACAAAATAACAAAACAGTAAAGTTAGCCCAATTTTTTGGGGAAATATGAAAGATGATGTTACGCCGAGTAAATAGATACCTAACATGTCACGCTTTAAAATTGTGCACACTCATGGAATGGCGCCAAACTTCGGTACTTAAAAATCTCCATAGGCGACACTTTAATTTTTTTTACAGGTTACCAGGTTAGAGTTGCAGAGGAGGTGTAGTGCTAGACTTGTTGCACGTGCTCTAACGCAAGCGGCGATACCTCACATATGTGGTTTGAACGGCGTTTACATATGTGGGCGGGACTTACGTGTGCATTCGCTTCTGATCGCGAGCTACCGGGGACAGGGGCGTTTTAATTATTATTATTTTTTTTTTTACTTATTTATTTAATTTTTTACACTTTTTTTTTTTGATCACTTTTATTCCTATTACAAGGAATGTAAACATCCCTTGTAATAGGAATGTGTGTGACAGGTCCTCTTTATTGATAGATGCTGGGTCAATAAGACCCCACATCTCTCCTCCAGGCTGGGAAACATGAGATTGTGAAACATTTTTCACTGATCTCATACTTACAGCCGCAATGGCGGCTTTGTTTACATCTGAGGACCCGGGGCCTGACATCATTACATCGCGCCCGGGCCTCCGACGGTCATAGAGATGACTGGTGACCATCTGGCCACCAGTCATCTCTATGCTCGTCACGTGACCCACCACCGGCACCGGACGATTCTCTCCGGGTCCCCGATCGCACGGGAGAGCCCGGAGAAGCACCAGATGGCGGCGGGTGGGGGGGATGTCCCCTCCCGCCGCTATAAGAACGATCAAGCGGCGGAACCGCCGCTATGATCATTCTTATGGTGCACAGAATCGCCGGCAGAACAAAAGGATATCTGAATGATGCCTCTAGCTGCGCCCATCATTCAGATATCACCCCACAAAGCCCAGGACGTCATATGACGTCCACCCAGGATGGGAGATCCCATCTGTGGACGTCATATTACTATGGCTGGGTAGGGAAGTGGTTATGTGGGATAGCAGGCGCGCATGCGCCCTCTGCATCGTGGGGGGTGCCGATGCTCGTGACCGGCGGTCGTAATGACCGCCGGCAGCGAGCGATCGCGGGCACAAGAGGCAGAACAGGGACGTGTGTGTGTAAACACACACATCCCTGTTCTGTGAGGAGAGACAAATCGTGAGTTCCTAATAGCTATGAACCACGATCTGTCATTTCCTCTAGTCAGTACCCTCCCCCTCACAGTTAGAACACACACTAGGGAACACAATTAACCCCTTGATCGCCCCCTAGTGTTAACCCCTTCCCTGCCAGTGACATTTTTACAGTAATCAGTGCATCTTTATAGCACCGATCGCTCTATAAATGACAATGGTCCCAAAAATGTGTCAAAAGTGTCCGATGTGTCCGCCACAATGTCTCGGTCCCGATAAAAATCGCAGATCGCCGCCATTACTAGTAAAAAAAATAATAATAATAAAAATGCTATAAATCTATCCCCTATTTTATAGATGCAATAACTTTTGTGCAAACCAATCAATATACGCTAGTTGTGATTTTTATTACCAAAAATATGTCGAAAAATACGTATCGGCCTAAACAGAGAAAAAAATTAGCTTTTTAAAAAAAAAGGGTGTTTCTTTTGTTCTTCTATCCCTATAGCACTTTTACTTCTACAGGGCGGCAGCTGTTGCACCAGGTCACTTATATATACGTAAATCTGCACTTACACCTGCAGGGTGCGTGGCTGGTGGGCCACTTCTGCTGTGATTACACACAGCGGAAGCCGATCTGCGGGTGCCGGGCACTCGATGTGCCCTGGCACCCGCTGATCATTAAGCAGAGACTCAGAAAAGAGCTCTGCCTATTAGACACGTGCACTGCCGAAAAAATTGTTCGTTTTCGTTTTATTTTCGTTTTTTTTTTATTTTCTCGGGTCATTCGTTATGATCGAAATTCGTAAATTTGTCAATTCAAAAATGCGAAAATGAGAAAATCCGGAAATTCTAAAATTCAAAAATTCGGAAATTCAAAAATTCGTAAATCCGGACATTCGCAAATTCGAAAATTCGAAAATTCGAAAATTCAAAAAATAAGAAAGAAAATCCGAAAATTCGAAAGAACGAAAATCCATAAATTCAAAATAATAGCTAACTAACTACCGTATATACTCGAGTATAAGACGAGTTTTTCAGCCCTTTTTTTAGGGCTGAAAGTATACCTTTTGGCTTATACTCGAGTCAGTACCTGAAAATCGTGAAATTCCGTGGCCGGCGTCCATTGTTTAAATCTAGCGCCTTTCTCCCTGTCCCTTCCGCGATAGGCGTTTCCAGCAAACACTGTGTTGAGTGTTGCACCTATCACGGAGGTCCTCTTGTCCGACGTCCGTGATTGGCGGAGCACTGAACACAGTGCCTGCTGGGAAACGGAGTCGGAGAATGAGAGGACCTCTGTGATAGGCACAACACTCAACACAGTGTTTGCTGGAAACGCCTATCGCGGAAGGGACAGGGAGAACGGCGCAAGATTTGAACAATGGACGCCGGCCGCGGAATTACAAGATTTTGAGGTACACTGACTCGGGCACAGGGAGGCTGCAATGGAAACAGTAAGGGGGCACAGTGAAGTGACAATGGGCACAGTGAGGTGAAAATGGGCAGTGAGGTGGCACAGTGAGATGGCAATGGGCACAGTAAGGGGGCACAGTGAGGTGGCAATGGGCAGTGAGGTGGCAATGTGCACAGTGAGGTGGCAGAGTGAGATGGCAATGGGCACAGTAAGGGGGCACAGTGAGGTGGCAATGGGCAGTGAGGTGGCAATGTGCACAGTGAGGTGGCAGAGTGAGATGGCAATGGGCACAGTAAGGTTGGGCAATTGGCACAGTGAGGTGGCAATGGGCACATTTCCTCCCCTCGGCTTATACTCGAGTCAATAAATTTTTTGTGGTAAACGTAGGTACCTCGGCTTATACTCGGGTCGGCTTATACTCGAGTATATACGGTAATAATAACTAACTATTAAATTATAGGTATTGGAATTTGCTTTCAAATTTGGCTGTTAGTGAACAGCCAAATTTATCAGAAGTTACGAATTATCCGAAATAACGAATGCTGCACTTAAAGAAATGGAACGGAACAAATTAATAATAAATAATAATAATACAAAGCTTTTATTATTATTATTGTTATTTATTATTATTATTAATTTGTTATGTTCCATTTGTTTAGATGCGGCATTCGTTATTTCGGATAATTCGTACCTTCGGGTACATTTGTATTCGTTACCTTCAGTAACAGCCAAGTTTGAAAGGAAATTCCAATATCTATAATTTAATAGTTATGCCCCGTACACACACGATCGGACCTTTTTCCGATCAAACTTCCATTGGAATTCCGATGGAATTTCATCGGAAAAAAATAGAACATGTTCTATTTGAAAATTCCGATGGAATTCATCGGAAATTCTCCGATGGGGCCCACTCCGTCGGATTTTTTTCATCGGAAATTCCTATTGTGTGTACAGGGCATTAGTTATAGTTACGTTATCAGTTAGTTATTATTTCAGATTTGTGAATTTTCGGGTTTTCGAATCTTTGGATTTTCGTTCTTTAGAATTTTTGTTCTTATTTTCAAATTTTTGAATATTGGAATCATCGAATTTTCGAATTTCAGAATCTTTTAATTTCAGAATTTCTGCATTTTTGAATTTTCAAATTTACGAATATTCAGAAAAATTTGTTAAACGGGTTTTCGTTAATTTGGATATCTCTGAATGAACAAGTTTGTTGGAATTCATTAAAAAAGAAAAAAAATCGGAATGAGACTAATTGCACATGTCTACTGCCTGTAAACAAGGCAGCGTTCCCTTCTGACAGGGGAGAAGGGATGGAATGTGTGGCCCTGCAAAACAGGGAATAAATTCCATCTCTTCCCCTAGTAAAAGCAGCACATAGTAAACACAAACACTGGCAAGGCACACAGTTAACCCTTTGATCACCCTAGCTGTTTAACCCCTAAAAAAAAAAAAAAAAAAAAAAAAAAAAAACCCTTACTAATCATTTGTACAGTGAAAGTGCATATTTTTTAGCACTGATCACTGTGCTAGTGTGACTGGTCCCCACCAAGTGTCAAAAGTATCAGTTAGTATCTGATTGTCCGCCACAATATCGCAGTCCCGCTATAAGTCACCGATTGCTGCCATTACTAGTATAAAAAGATAATTAAATAAAAATCCCAGTATATATCCCATAGTTTGTAGACGCTATAACATTCACGCAAACCGATCAATATACACTTATTGATTTTTTTTTTTTTTTTTTACCAAAAATATGTAGCAGAATACAGTACCTGCCGCCGATTTTGTATTTCCAGCGCAATGGGATCGCGCTGGAAACCGCCGCTATGTTTTATAGCAGAAAGTAAAAAATATTGTTTTTTTTTTTTGTTTTTTTTTTTAATTATCGCTCTTTTTTTTGTTTATAGCGCAAAAATTCAAAAACGCAGAGGGGAGCAAATACCCCAAACGAAAGCTCTATTTGTAGGGGAAAAAAAGGACATGATTTTTTTTTGGGGTACCACGTCGTACGACCGCGCAATTGTCAGTTAAAGTAACGCAGTGCCGTATCACTAAAAAATGGCCTGGTCATTAAGGGGGGTAAATGTTCAGGTCAATGGAGTTAATCACCACTGGGGGTTTTGTTTGCTATATAAACGAAGAAAATAAAAATACAGACAATTTTTATTTTTCTTATTTACTGTTATACAATTTTGTAAATAAATAAGATTTCTTCGTGAATTTAGGGCCAAAATCCATGAGTCACTTGAATGCAACGCCTGCCCCAGAACCTTTTAGGACGCAGAGCGTCGGCGATTTTTTTTCAGTTCGCACTTTGGCGCATTTGTAGTGCGTTTTGTCACATAGCAAAATGCGTGTCCGCTACCTGCACTTGGGGTGCTAATATCAGTAAATGGCACCACGAGTGCGACCCCTGATTGGAGCGCAGATGCGAAACGCTCAGTAAAATTTGCACTTTCTATGCATTTTTGTTGCGAGTTTAGGAAGCACACAGGGGGAATGGCTCCATTCACACTTGTACTACTCTGAAGCTGCACAGACTTTGGAGTGCAACTTTCATGCAAATTTTATGGGACACAATTTTGCATTGAAGTCTATGGGACGCGATTTTGCATCAAAGTCAATAGGACTCAATTTGGCAAAAGTTATTGGGATGCCATTTTGCATTGAAGTCACTAGGGGGCGTTTTTACATTAAAGTCTATGGTACACGAGTTTGCATTGAAGTCTATGGGACACGACTTTGCATTGAAGTCTATGGGACACGACTTTGCATTGAAGTCTATGGGACACGACTTTGCATTGAAGTCTATGGGACATGACTTTGCATTGAAGTCTATGGGACACGACTTTGCATTGAAGTCACTGGGGGGCTTTTTTTTTGCATTGGAGTCTATGGGAAGCTATTTTGCATTGAAGTCTATGGGACACAATTTTGCATTGAAGTCTATGGGACACAATTTTGCATTGAAGTCTATGGGACACAATTTTGCATTGAAGTCTGTGGGACGCAAATTTGCATTGCAGTCACTAGGACTCAATTTAGCATTGAAGTCTATGGGACGCGATTTTGCATTGAAGTCATTGGGAAGCCCTTTTGCATTGAAGTCACTAGGGGGCGATTTTGCATTCAAGTCTATGGGACTCAATTTTTAATTGAAGTCTATGGTACACGACTTTGCATTGAAGTCTATGGGACACGACTTTGCATTGAAGTCACTAGGGGGCTTTTTTTTTGCATTGGAGTCTATGGGAAGCGATTTTGCATTGAAGTCTATGGGACACAATTTTGTGTTGAAGTCTATGGGACACAATTTTGCATTGAAGTATGTGGGACGCAGTTTTGCATTGCAGTCACTAGGACTCAATTTAGCTTCGAAGTCTATGGGAGGCGATTTTGCATTGAAGTCACTAGGGGGCGATTTTGCATTCAAGTCTGTGGGACCCAATTTTTCATTGACGTCTATGGGACACGAATTTGCAAT
This sequence comes from Rana muscosa, assembly GCA_029206835.1. Taxonomy (NCBI): domain Eukaryota; kingdom Metazoa; phylum Chordata; class Amphibia; order Anura; family Ranidae; genus Rana; species Rana muscosa. The sequence goes on along the minus strand of CM055117.1, from coordinate 32,898,793 downwards.
GAAGTCTATGGGATGCAATTTTGCATTGAAGTCACTGGTGGGCGTTTTTGCATTTAAGTCTATGGGATGTGATTGTGCATTGAAGTCTATGGGATGCGATTTTGCATTAAAGTCACTAAGGGGCATATTTGCTTTGAAGTCTATGGGATGCAATTTTGCATTGAAGTCTATGGGACGCAGCATGCCATTATCAGCACCTTTTTTATTTCCTAGCAGCAAAATGCTGATAACCTTCTTTTCGGACAATAATTTTTGGTAGCCGATATATATATATATATAGAGCACACCCCAAAGGGGACAGGCCAGGGACAGCCAGGCTGCAAGGAAAGAGCTAGAGGGTGCTGAACGTCCCCCAGCCAGAATACGAGGGCTCCTTCTGCAGCTTCCAATGCACATTGTGAGAAGCTCACAGTGTTCAGTGAAACCAGAGTAAGGCATTTCAGTCCAGTAGAGGGGGACTGAAGGGAAGGCCGGAGGTCAACTTTACCAGTTTAGCTGCAGGAGATGATATTGTAATTTGGAGTGAATGGCACAGAGGCCAACCAATGGGGAAGAGGTGGGGGTGGGGAAACGTTATTCTCAGGTTACTCTTTGAAGACCATTTTTCTATGGGGAAATGATCTTGTGATGAGGATAGTCCTCCCCTGATCACCCAATGACCCAAGGTCCTCCTGACAGCACTGCACATGTGCGGTTGAATTCTTTCCCACGCATGGAACACGCATTAGGTTGTGCATAGACAATATTTCACGTGCACGTGTCACCTCCTCCCACGTGCACCTCTTCATTTGATGGACGTCTGATTTTTTATGTTTTCTATAAGATGATTTGATGCTGCCAGACCCGGGAAGGAGACAGAATATATTAATTCACTTCTCCGGGTCTGAGGTTGTTAAGAAATAATTTAGCTGCCAATCCCGGCCGCAGAGGCTTACAGGCACCTGTCTGCAAAGGGCGCAAACACGCTAATCCAATCATCTCAAGACGTTGGCACACCATAGAGGATGGAGACGGGAGTCATTCTACGAGGGCGTCAATCTGCCAAACATGATCAATCACGGAGGCTCTGTGATCACTGGTAATCCGGGGCGATACACTTGTTACCCAGCTGGAGTGGGCTTATGGCGACATTTACCACCATCCGAAAAATGACATAAAAGGGATTAACCAGACAGCTGCTCAGGATCCAAAGGCTCGTTTCCTGAAAGTGAAGCGTTTAGTGTAAGAGCTAAAGAAGAATGTAAAAAAAAAATACTAATATGGATAACTACATTTTACTGGGATAATGTATAGGCTCCCTATTGCCACGTACACAAGTTCGGAATTTCCGATGGAATAAGTCCGGCGGAATTTTTTCATCGGATATTCCGAACGTGTGTATGGCCCATCGGACTTTTTTCTTCGGAAATTCCGACGAACTTAGAAAGAGAACATGTTCTCTTTTTTTCAGATCGGAATTTCCGTTTGTCTGGATGCAATTCCGACGGATTAAAAACCATGCATGCTCAGAATCAACTCGACGCATGCTCGGAAGCATTGAACTTCATTTTTCTCGGCTCGACGTAGTGTTGTACGTCACCGCGTTCTTGACGGTCGGAATTTGGTGTGACAGTGTGTATGCAAGACAGCTTGAACGGAATTCCGTCGGAAAAACCCGTCGGAGTTTATTCCGACGGAAAATCCGACCGTGTGTACAAGGCATAAGATGTGTGAGTTCCATTGCAATCTGAGGAAACCACAAAATAAGCAACTGATCCAGCCACAATGACACTTATGGAATTCTACAACAGCACATAAAAATATTTATTATAAATAAGCACGATATTTTCATCTGTTCACATTAGCAGTATTACCTTTTATTATACATAAAAATATTGATATGAAGGCCACTTTAGCATGCCTTAAAATGTATCTGACTTTAAATATTTCTTAGTGGAAATGTGTTACTTCTTTTCCAGACTTGTAATCCTGAGGGATTGCGGGGGGATTTCCAACCAGGTAGGGTTATGTCTACCCAGAGAGAGGCATGTCTGACCAGAGAGGGGTGTGTCTGACCCTGGAGAGATGTGTTTGACCAAAGAGGGGTGTGTCTATGACCAGATAGGGATGTGTCTGACAAGAGAGCAGTAGGTCTAACCAGAAAGGTGTAGCGAGGGTGTCTATGACCAGACAGGGGAGCGTATCACCAGGGAGGGGTGTGTCTGACCAGAAAGGTGTGGGTCTGACCAGAGAGGGGTGTGTATCACAATAAAGGGGTGTTTTTGACCAGAGAGAGGTGTGTCTGACCGAAGAAGGGTGTGTCTGACCAGAGAGGGGTGTGTCTGACTGCAGAGTGGTGTGTCTGACTGCAGAGTGGTGTGTCTGACCAGAGAGGGGTGTGTCTGACCAGAGAGGGGTGTGTCTGACTGTAGACAGGTGTGTCTGACCAGAGAGGGGTGTGTCTGAAGAGAAAGGGGTATATTTAACCAGAGAGAGGTGTGTCTGACTGTAGATAGGTGTGTCTGACTGTAGATAGGTGTGTCTGACTGTAGATAGGTGTGTCTGACTAGAGAGGGGCGTGTCTGACTGCAGAGATGTGTCTGACCAGAGAGGGGTGTGTCTGAAGAGAAATGGGTATATTCAACCAGAGTGGGGGTGTGTCTGACCAGAGAGAGATGTGTCTGACTTCAGATAGGTGTGTCTGACCAGAGAGGGGTGTGTCTGGCTGCAGAAATGTGTGTCTGGCCAGAGAGGGGTGTGTCTGAAGAGAAAGAAGTATATTTGACCAGAGAGGTGTTTGTCTGACCAAAGAGAGATGTCTCTGACCAAAGAGTGGTGTGTCTGACCAGAAAGGGATGTGTCTGACTGCAGAGAGGTGTGTCTGACCAGAGAGGGGAGTGTCTGACTGTAGACAGGTGTGTCTGACCAAAGAGGGGAGTGTCTGAAGAAAAAAGGGTATATTTAACCAGAGAGGGGGTGTGTCTGACCAGAGAGAGGTGTGTCTGACTGCAGATAGGTGTGTCCGACCAGAGAGGGGTGTGTCTGACTGTAGATAGGTGTGTCTGACCAGAGAGGGGAGTGTCTGAAGAGAAAGGGGTATATTTAACCAGAGAGGGGGTGTGTCTGACCAGGGAGAGGTGTGTCTGACTGCAGATAGGTGTGTCTGACCAGGGAGAGGTGTGTCTGACTGCAGATAGGTGTGTCTGACCAGGGAGAGGTGTGTCTGACTGCAGATAGGTGTGTCTGACCAGGGAGAGGTGTGTCTGACTGCAGATAGGTGTGTCTGACCAGGGAGAGCTGTGTCTGACTGCAGATAGGTGTGTCTGACCAGAGAGAGGTGTGTCTGATGTGAAAATGGTATGTCTGACCAGGAAGGGGGTTACCTGACCAGATAGGGGTGTGTCTGACCAGAGAGGAGAGGGTCTGACCAGAGAGGGATGTGTCTTGCCAGAGATGGGTGTGTCTGACCAGGAAGGGGGTGTACCTGACCAGGGAGGGGTGTGTCTGACCAAAGATAGATGTGTCTGACCAGAGAGGGGTGTGTCTGACCAAAGATAGATATGTCTGACCAGAGAGGGGTGTGTGTGACAGGAGAGGGGTGTGTCTAAACAGAAAGGTGTGTTTCTGACCCGAGAAAGGTGTGTCTGACCAGAGAGGATGTGTCTAACCTGAGAGGTGTTTGTCTGACCAGAGAGGGGTGTGTCTGACCAGAGAGGGCTGGGTCTGACCAGAGAGGGGTGTGTTTGACCTGAGAGGAGTGTGTCTGACCCAAGAGAGGTGTGTCCAGCCAGAGAGGGGTGTCTCCAGATATGGGATTGGATGACCAGAGAGGGGTGGGTCTTGTCAGAGATGGGTGTGTATGACCAGAGAGGGGTGGGTCTTGTCAGAGATGGGTGTGTATGACCAGAGAGGGGTGGGTCTTGTCAGAGATGGGTGTGTATGACCAGAGAGGGGTGGGTCTTGTCAGAGATGGGTGTGTATGACCAGAGAGGGGTGGGTCTTGTCAGAGATGGGTGTGTATGACCAGAGAGGGGTGCATTTAACCAAAAGGAAATGTGTGAATCTTTGTACATACTGTAATTGCATTCTATATACACAGCAGAAATATGCTATACTGTATAGCAACAATATTTTTTCTAAATACACTAATACACACTTTAAGATTATTCAGATCAAGCAAATCTGTTTTACATGTATATACTGTATACAAAAAACACTGAAAATACTATACAAGCCCACCCTTCTTGTTTCAGATTTGTATAGAGTGGATAATGGTTGAGACTGTAGACTGGGTTAACACCGGGGAGAAGTGTTACAGTTACACAAGGAATATTCATAAAACATTTTCAGAGCTATTAGTCCTGTGACACAGCATGTACATTTGTTCTGTGTGAATGAGGACAAAATCAAATGTTATTAGGTGATTTTTCTCTCCAGGTTGAATGTGTGAATCAGAAAATACCACATTATGGCCACTAGATGGAGCTGTCAATTATAGTAAATAGGTCTTTTTGTATTATGAACATCAGCTCCACTGAGTGGCCATGATGTGGTATTTCCTTATTCACATATTTGACCTGGAGAAAAAATATCCTAATAGTGTTTTATTTTTCCCCCATGCACATGCAATTTCACAGAATGATTATCTCTGCATATATATATATACACATACCACTTAGCATGTATAAAAAAATATATCTGATGATAGGTCCACTTCTGTAAACCCTACATATGCCCAGTGAAGTTACTAACCTCAGGGGATACACAGAAATGAAACAAATCAGACTACATAAGCTGTAGCTGTTTATCTGCCGTCCTTTCTCCTCTACACCTCTTCAAAGTCCAGAACCTATAAAGCGTGTCCAAGATTTCAGAAAAAGGGGGCGGGGAGCTGAAATGACACCCTGCAGAGCTCAGTGAGAACTGATTGGAGGGAAGGGACACTCCCCTTCAGACAGCACACAGGAACAGAGCTGAGGCTGTCAATCACAGGCTGTGTGCTGGAGCTCCCTTCCCTGTCACCTTTTTATCTCTTGCTGTCAGATAGCAGAGGAATGAAGCAGCAGACAGAAATGGCACTTAGTGCTCTGGATTGAGAAATGTAGACACTATATAGAGATATGATTTGTTCATATTTAATGTTAGAGGTTTGCACCACTTTAAGTCTGCGGGTAAATGTTTGTGTGCGATAGTGGTGTTCCCATTTAAATACCAGAATTGCAGAGATATTGTCTTGTTGTTCTGGAGCAGTGTGGAGATTTGTGCAGTATGCTTCACTCAGGCTCTTAACATGAGTACCGAATAAGAGTGTTGAAGTACCGGCTAAAGAGCCGTATGCGAGATTTAATGGAAGGACTGGTATAGATTTTGGGTAACAGGGAGGCAGAGAGCTGCCACACAAGTCATTGAGCTGATATTGACAGCTGGATGAAAAGAGAAAAGCATTAGATGAGCAGAATCAGCAGGTCTCAGATTGCCTTTAGGGGTAATAAATATATTTAAATAATTAGCCTTATGGTTATCTTTATCAAAACTAATTGATTAACAGATTTGAATCCAGATTATTATTATTATTATTATTATTATTATTATTATTTATATTTTTGTTGTTATTATTATTATTGTTAATATTATTCTTATTATTTGTTGCTATTATTATTTTTATTCATACTTTATAAAGCACCAACAGTTGGCACAACAAAATAAAGAATGCCACTACAGTTGCAATGCAATCAAGACATAAGGGTTGGGATGGCCTATGGTCATGACAGCCTAAAATCTAAAGAAAAGAGTAAGTGATACAAAAGGTAACAATGGTGTGGGGATGAGTTAACGGAGAAGGTAGAAGATCAGTTGTTAAGTGATGGGGGATAGACTTTCCTGAACAGATGGGTTTTCAGGGGTCAGGTGGACAGTGTAAGAGATAGCCAGACAGATTGAAATAAGGAGTTCCAGAGGATGGGGGAGGCTCTGGGGGAGTCCTGGGTGTGGGCATGGGAGGAAGTGATGAGGGAGATAGAGGGCAGGTAGTCTTTGGAGGAACCAGCACACATAAACTCCAGTGATTGTGCTAAGGTCTGTGAGAGTCTATGGGCAATGGATCCAAAATTCCTAATGATGGTCAATACAAGTAGGGGTTACATTTCCTGAGTCTGCAGAGCCTTACTACACTGGAAGCTGCCAAAGAGGAGAGAGCAAACAGGCTCTGGTGCAACTTAAGGTGTTACACCAGAGCCTGTGCACTCTCTGTTCTCTTTGTAGGAAAACAGAGGATGCATTGGGTGATATTTTGAGACCTGGGATTCATCAGAGTTGTCTGCTGTGTAGTGCTGTCCAAGGTTCTGAACCCGGTTATCTCACTGCTGTATGGTGCTGTCTGAGGTACTAAATCCAGGTTATATTACTACTCTGGTGCTGTCCGAGGTACTGAATCTGGGTTATTTTACTACTCTCTGGAGCTGTCCAAGGATCCGAATCTGGGTTATATTACTACTCTCTGATGCTGTCCAAGGTTCTGAATCTGGGTTATATTACTACTCTCTGGAGCTGTCCAAGGTTCTGAATCTGGGTTATATTACTACTCTCTGGAGCTGTCCAAGGTTCTGAATCCAGGTTATATTACTACTCTCTGGAGCTGTCCAAGGTTCCGAATCTGGGTTATATTACTACTCTCTGATGCTGTCCAAGGTTCTGAATCCAGGTTATATTACTACTCTGGTGCTGTCCAAGCTTCCAAACTCAAATTATCTAGGTGCTGCTTTATGGTGCTATCAAAGTGCTGAACCCAGGTTATCAGATTTTCTGCAGTGTTATCCAAGGTACTGAAACATGCATATGCATTAATTTAATGATTTTTGTTTTTTAACTTATCAACTTATTTTCCCTAATTTGTTATTACCACTTCAGCTCTTGCACAGGGGGGTTATCTGCCTGTTCTGGTATTGTCCAAGACTCTGAACTCAGGTTCTCTAGCTCAGTGTTTCTCAACTCCGGTCCTCAAGGCACCCCCAACAGGTCATGTTTTCAGGTTTTCCCTCAGATGAAAAAGCTGTGGTAATTACTAATGTGCAAAATAAGGGAAAGCCTAAAAACATGACCTGTTGGGGCGCCTTGAGGACTGGAGTTGAGAAACACTGCGTCTACCTTCTGTGTGGTGCTGTCTAAGGTTCTGAACTCAAGATTATATTATTGCTCTGTGGTGCTGTGCTGATTCCAGGTTATCAGATTGTCTGCGGTGCTGTCCATGGTTCTGAACATTGTATATGTATTATTTCAACATAATATTTTTAACTTTTCCCTTACTTTTACATGCTTGCATTTGACCACTTTAGGTCATACACTGGGGCAATACAAAACATTAATACATAATGTAAAAACTTTAAACAATAAAGTTTACAATAGAGTAAAAGAAATAAAATAATCCAAAATATAAAATAGCAGGGACTCGGAATAGTGAAGGGGCAAAGGGAAAGAAGAAAGGTTGAGTTTTGAGGTTGGTATTATGACTGTTACTTTGTATCTCTGAATCTTGCTTCCAAAAGTGTTTGTAGTCCCTCCCCACCCCCACCCCACATATTGCTTCATTAGGTGCCTGAGCAGAAAGTCCCCAGTCCCTGGAGGAGCATGCACAAACCTGGAGGAACATGCACAAACCTGGAGGAACATGCACAAACCTGGAGGAGCATGCACAAACCTGGAGGAGCATGCACAAACCTGGAGGTGGTTTGGCAGAGGATTAGGATTGGGGAAGGGAATGGAATTTAAGTTAGTTGTTTCAACAATCCCCTATATTAAATGGAGCCTGCTACTGTCTCTGACTGGTAGGCTTTAGCTATAAAATCCTCTGTATGGAGATTGGATGCAGCCGACAATTTCTTGCCCGATTTTTCATATCAAATTATGTTGGGAGGGGCCAATGGGGCTCTGAAGACTCAAATTTGGGCCCGTTCATTAGGAACTGAACAAAATGTGCTTTGTGTATGGCCAGTTTACCAGAAGCAACAGGGATTTCTCTAATCCATCTATCTATGTTCTATCTATATATTGTCTATCGATTTCTTATCTTTAATCTATCTATCTATCTATCTATCTATCTATCTATCTATCTATCTATCTATCTATCTATCTAACGTCTATTGATTGCTTATCTATCTATGTATCTATGGCTGGCCATACATTACTGTATATATTCCTATTGATTTCTTATCTATCTATCTATCTATCTATCTATCTATCTATCTATGAGTGAGTGAGTGAGTGAATAACTTGTATAGCGCTACAAATGCAAACTAAATCGCCTCAAGGCGCTTTGCATCCAGTGACGTCCTGATCCATCAGAAGAGGTGGGTCTTAAGTTTTTTCCTGAAGGCCCGATGATTTTCTTCCATGCGGATATCCGTGGGTAGAGCGTTCCATAGCTGTGGTCCTTGGACTGCAAATCATCGTTCTCCCTTTGTTTTGTAGCGGGACTTGGGGATGTGAAGGAGGTTTTGGTTTGTTGATCGGAGAGTGCGATTGGGCATGTAGTGTTTTATGTTCTCGCATAGATATTGAGGAGCGTTTCCCTGTGTGCACTTGTGAGTGAGGCAGAGGGTCTTGAATGTGATCCAATCCTTTACGGTTAGCCAATGAAGGGTCCTCAGTGATGGGGTGATGGATTCCCAAGGTTTTTTTTTCCGTTACCAACCTGGCAGCCGTGTTCTGGACGACTTGTAGGCGCAAAATCTGGTATTTGGGTAGTCCGAGGTAGAGGGCGTTTGCGTAGTCGAGTCACGAGTTGATAATTGTTCCAACTACTACTGCTGTGTCCTCTTCTGGGATGAACGGGATGAGTCTACGCAGCAGGCGGAGGAGATGGTGAGATCCGCTGAATACTGATCCTATTTGTGCATCCATCGACATCTCCGAGTCAAAGATGACCCTGAGACTTTTGACTTTGGTGCTTGGGGTAATGGTCTGTCCAAGGATGGTGGGGAGTGTCCAAGAAGTTTTAGTTTTTGTCTTTCGGTTTGCGTGGAGAAGAAGGAGTTCTGTTTTGGATCCGTTGAGTTTGAGGGAACTCTCAGTCATCCAATCATCGATCAATGTGAGGCAATTTTCCAATCCGTGATATTGGTCTTTTTTCCTGGTGATACGAAAAAAGAGTTGGGTGTCGTCAGCGTATGAGTGGTAGCACAGGTCCTGTTTGCCGATGATTTTGAGGAGTGGGCGAAGGTAGATGTTAAAGAGCACGGGGGACAGGGGTGATCCTTGAGGGACTCCGCAAGAAATTGCGTGAGTTTTAGAGGTGAAGGCTCCTAGTTTTACTGTCTGGGAACGATTATCTAGGAAGGATGCAAACTAGGATAGGTCGGGGTCTGCGACTCCTGCTACTTATTTAAGGCGAATGAGTAGAGTTTTGTGGTCTACTGTGTCGAACGCTGCACTGAGGTCCAGCAGCACCAGAAGGCATGATTCTCCATCATCTGCTGCTTCGATGGCATCATCCCATATTTTAAGAAGTGCTGTTTCTGTGCCATGCCCTGGGCGGAAGCCTGATTGTAGTGGATCCAAGAGTTTGTAAGTGTCCAAGTGGAGTTGTAGCTGTTGTACTACTGCTTTCTCCATAATCTTGGAGATGGTGTTGAGGCTTGTTACCGGTCTGCAGTGGTTTGGGTCTTTGGGGTCGAGGTTGGGTTTCTTTAGGAGGGGTTTGATTATGCCTTGCTTGAGAGAGCTCGGAACAATACCTTCTTTGAATGATTGATTTACGAGGTGTGTTATGGTAGGTGCTAGAATGTCGGTACATTCTTTCAGGAGTTTTGTTGAAATTATGTCATTTGGAGATGTGCTGTCTCTGAGGCTTCTGATTATGTTTTTGGTGGTGTCAATGGTGATCGGGACCAGCGAAAATGTTGTCAATTGTATAATGTTCGTATTGATTTCCTCTATTTGCTTTGGCGGAGTGGGGTTGGTTGTTTTTTTCTGTTGAATTATTTCCCGAATGTTTCCGATTTTGTCGATAAAAAAATCCGATAGCTCATTACAGAACTCTTGGGTTTCGCTTGCTGGAGGTTCTAGGCAGGTGGGGTTCATAGTCTGAGCGACTAGTTTGAAGAGTTCACGAGGTCGGTTTAGGGCTTTTTTGATGGTGTTTGAGAAATGTTCCTTTTTTGCTCTGAAAATTGCTTTGTGATATTTCTTAGTGAGTGCTTTGTAGTTAATGCGGTTTTCCTCAGTTGGGTTTCTTCTCCAGGCTCCTTCGGCCCTTCTGCGTTCTTGCTTCAGTAGAGTAAGAGTGTCATTAAACCAGCCCGAGTTGTTTTTGCGAATGAGTGCTCTGCGTCTCGGAGCGACTATGTCTGCTGTTTGTAGTAATGCTTTGTTTAAGGAGATGAGTGTTTGTTCTGTTGAGTGGTTGTGATTTTGCGTCCCTTTTTTTTTTGATAGTGTCGTTTTGAAGAGTTCCGAGTGTAATTTCTTCTGAGATCTTGTCCAGTATGTTGTTATTAAGTGTTCCGGTTTTTGGGAGATGGTGTTGGTGGTAATTTTAAATTTGATAGCGTAGTGGTCCATCCATGTAACGGCATGTTGTCCAGTGTGTTGATGTCCAAATTTTGTTTGAAGATGAGGTCAAGAATGTGACCTGATCCATGCGTGGGGGCATTTATCAATTGCTTCAGACCTAGGTCTTCCAATTGGTTGATGCAGGAGGTGGCGATGGGGTCCTGAGTGGAGTTAGCCCAGAGGTTGAAGTCCCCGAGTAATAAGAAGTTTTTGGTTTTTAAAGTATATGTCGAGATGAATTCAGTAAGGGGTGTGAGGAGATTTGTCTTTGGTCCTGGCGGTCTGTAGCATAACAGTATGTGGATGGTGTCCTGGGGTGTTGTTTGGAGTTGCAGAGTGAGTGTCTCCATGAACGGCAATGAGCTCTGTATAGTTGGTTTGGTGAGAGAGATGTGAGATTTGAAGATCACTGCTAGGCCTCCTCCTCTTTGCCCTATTCTATGCTCGGTTAGGATGCAATAGTTCTCAGGTACTAATTCTGTTAGGATGGTGTTACAGTCAGGTGTTAGCCAGCTTTCCGTGATAAAGAGGCAATCTATGTCGTTTTGCGTGATGAAGTCGTGAATTTCCTGTCTGTGCTTGACTGCCGATCTGGTGTTGATCAGGGCGCATGATAAATGTTGTAGTTGAAGTGGTGTTTTCGTGTTTTTGATAGTCGATTGTCGATTGATCCTTAGCAGTTGTTCTTTTCGTAGTATTTTTTGGGTGGAGGTTGGTAATGTTGAGGCGGTATTCCTTAGCTTGTGGAGGGTGTCCGCTGAGTATTTAAAGTTGCACATGATGGGAAGAAAAAGGTGGTGGGGATGGTGAATAGGGCCCAATGACCTAGCCACCCCCCCCCCGGATAGCTATCTACCTATCTGTCTATCTACCTATCTATCTATCTATCTATCTATCTATCTATCTATCTATCTATCTATCTATCTAGCTAGCTATCTATCTATCTATTGTATCTATCTGTCTATCTATCTATCATCTATTGCTTTCTTATCTATCTCTGTATCTATTTACCTCTAATCTATCTATTCCTATTAATTTCTCGTCTATGTATGTATCTATGTATCTATGTATCTATCTATGTATCTATCTATGTATCTATCTATGTATCTATCCATGTATCTATCTATCTATCTATCTATCTATCTATCTATCTATCTATCTATCTATCTATCTATCTATCTTATACAGTATCTGCAGTAAATAAAACACATGTGATAGGGTTTTTGCCTATAAGAAGAACTGTACAATAATAACAGATAATTAAGATAGTAAGTTCATCCTCTCGTTTGCCATCACTGGAACCTTCTCTGCTGTGGCTTGGCTTTGTTTATTGCCTTTGTAATGAAGCAATAGATCCGGCACTCCGGCCTCTGCTCCGTCACCTGGAAGTCGTTCTGCCAAGCTCAGCCAGAGCCTACTGGTTTGGTGCCAAGGCTCTCCCCATCGTCCCTGTCCAGCTGCCCACCTTGAAATGAGAGGAGAGCGCAGGTGCCCTGGCATGTCCTGGCTGCCTACTGTTCCAGACAAATCAGAGGAAGGAATTAGCTTGGGAAACTTATGTCAGTCAGTGGTTGCATTAGTTCGGCTGTCCGGGCTGCTGGCCGGTGTCCAGAAGGTCTGAGAGCTCTTGTTCCCATAACCGAGATAAGGAGTCAGACATCTGCTTGTCAGGATTAGAAGATGACTTGTGGGGCGGCCCTGTCACTGTTACCTGCCATCCTTGCTGTACTGTGGGCAGCCAGTCAACCGTGTGCATGTATCTATGCATGTGCAGATTTTTACATGTTAATTCTAAAAACATACATTATTATTATTTTTTATATATTATAATATATTACAGTAACAACCTTGTGAAGTAGCCTCTGCTGGAACAGGATGACTATTACTATAGGCCAATCCCAGGGACAAGACTTTAGAGTGTAGAGGAATGTTGTAAAGTAAGTCTCTTTGCCCTTCCACCTGGAAGGCAGGTGGCACCATTTTAATGCACTTCCAAAAAATGAAGATATGCCCATTCAATCCTTATGTGTAGCTCCCTTAGAATGAGACATATACATTTTATTTTTCTGAGAACTTGAAGTCATGCCAATCAGTGGCGGCTGGTGCACAGAGTCCTGACCTCAACCCGATAGAACACCTTTGGGATGAATTAGAGTGGAGACTGTGAGCCAGGCCTTCTTGTCCAACATCAGTCCCTGACCTCACAGATGTGCTTCTGGAAGAATGGTCAAACATTCCCATAGACACCCTCCTAAACCTTGTGTACAGCCTTCCCAGAAGAGTTGAAGCTGTTATAGCTGCAAAGGGTGGGCCAACTCAATATTAAACCCTACGGATGCCATTAATGTTCATGTGCGTGTAGAGGCAGGTGTCTCAATACTTTTGACTTTTTCTCTTTTTTTATGTATAAAGACATGGGTGAGCGAGTTTGGGGTGGAGGAACTTGACTGGCCTGCACAGAGTCCTGACCTCATCCCGATAGAATACCTTTGTGATAAATTAGAGTGGAGACAGGCCTTCTCATTCAACATCAGTGCCTGACCTCACAAATGTGCTTCTGGAAGAATGGTCAAACATTCCCATAGACACACTCCTAAACCTTGTGGACAGCCTTCCAAGAAGAGTTGAAGCTGTTATAGCTGCAAAGGGCGGGGCCAACTCAATATTGAACCCTGCGGACTAAGACTGGAATGCCATTAAAGCGGAGCTCCCCTGAAACAAAAAATATATTAAAAACCAGCAGCTGCAAATACTGCAGCTGATGACTTTTAATATTAGGACACTTACCTGTCCTGGAGTCCAGCGACGTCGGCAGCAGAAGACGAGCAATCGCTCGTCTATCTGCTGCCCCCATCATCATCCTCGGTGAGGGAACCAGGAAGTGAAGCCTTGCCGCTTCACTGCCCGGTTCCCTACGGCGCATGCGCGAGTCATGCTGCGCCATTCTCACTGGTCCCTGTTGTGTTCTGGAAGCCGAGTGTCTCCCAGAACACTACGGGTATTCTGCAGGAAGTGACGTACTACCCGCAGAATACCCGCAGAGAGGACTCCCGGAAGTGGGTGCAAATACCTGTCTTAGACATGTATCTGCACCCCCCCTCCCCCCTGAAAGGTGCCAAATATGACACTGGAGAAGGGGAGGGTTCCGATGAACGGAAGTTCCACTTTAGGGTGGAGCTCCGCTTTAAAGTTCATGTGCGTGTAAAGGCAGGTGTCCCAATACTTTTAAAAATATAGTGTATATTTTTATAAACAATGTAATGGCAGCATCAAGTACAATAATGTCTTGTTGCCAACACAGCTTATCTCAGCAGTCTTTGAACAGGGATGCTACTTTCCTAAAATACAGATGACCACTAGAGGGGGCATTTCCAAATCCATAATTACCGGTATATAAAATACCATCAAAATAGAAGACACCAAGTTAGTAGCAGTTTGAAAGTCCCTTTTAGAAATTGGCTTTCAAGTCAAGTCTGCAATAAGAGCTTGGGGTGTGCACTTATGGAAAATGCTCCCTGAAAATCCAATCAGTTGTATGTAATGCTTCAGGCCCTAAATCCAGCTACATATGCAGTTTTACAAATCTATTTATAAGGTACATTGTGGTAAATGTAATGTAAGAGCCATCCGTCTCTGGCCCACCAGCACTCGCGGTAGTTAATGACGAGCAGGATCATTTGTATCTGTTGAGATATAACGTCAGTGGGCACGGCTCCATAACGCCGATGGAGCCCCCGGGTTAGTGAGTGGAGAGTGCTCGGCGCTGGATGCTGCCAAGTCAGCGATGGGGACAAATAACTAATTGGGTCATTTGTGAAAAGTGAAGGCATGGCACAAGGCAATGTGCCTTAAAAAAAAAATATATATATATATAAAAGCTATCGATTAAATGAGCTACAGGCGCTCGGTATGCGGCCCGTCACAATCTCCGCTGGAGAGGCATGGTTGTAGGAGGCGGACGGCCCGCATGCGGCTCTTTTGGCCCTGATTATTACAATTCAATATGGAACCTATACACAGATCTTCAGGCCGGAGAACTGAAAAAAATAAATAAAATGCTTGAAATAGAGCAAAACCAACACATTTTTCGAAAAACAATGAAGAAAAAAAAAAAATTGGATGTTTGCAGAGTATGATATGGGGGTGATTAGCCTGATGTAACAAGTGTTTTTTGAAGGGAGTCCACGCCAGAACTTGAAGTTTAACCCCTTAAAGTGGTTGTAAACCCTTTACAACCACTTTTATCTACAGGAAAGCCTAGATTTAAGCCTCGTACACATGACCGGTTTTCGTCGTGTGTATGGTTTCTCGTCGAGAAAACTGCCAGGAATCTCTACGAGAAAAATAGAGAACCTGCTCTCTATTTTCTTGTCGGGATTCTCGTCGGCCTGTTTCCTGACGAGAAAACCGCGTGTGTGTACGTGGCTACATGCTTACCTGTCCTCCGGTAAGCCTGCGCATGCTCGATGAGACTTTGACGCATGCGCGGTAGCTTACAAGGGGAGTGTAGGGTGAAGCAAGATGGCGGCGACGGAATCGAATGTGACGAGCGCATGCTCGTCGTAGTCGATGGCGTCACCGTGTTCTTGCCATTCCAAAGAACGGCGGTTCTTTTGAATGGCCATCTGTATGCACGGCTCTGCAAGAAAAGCTTGCCAAGAATCTCGTCAGGAAAAGCGACATTTTTTTCCTGACGGGATTCTCGGCCGTGGGTACAGGGCTTAAGCCTAGATTAAAGCCTCGTACACACGGCCGAGGATCTCGTCAGGAGATTTTCACACCTTGGGCCTTTAGCCATGGCAAAATCTTTGGCCTTCTTCGGTCAGGCGACTGACCGTAAATACGACCAGAAGCTCGACTTTCAATCATGCCTGGTATTTGGGCCTCCTGGCCCTGACCAGTGTCTGAAATCCTTCCAGAACAGGGATTACCGTCTTCTCACTATCCGCTGAGCCCTGTAATCCACCGTTGGCCTCCCTTCCTTCCAGCATGCCGCGGTACGCCGTTTGGATTGAATGCCTGCTGAAAAAAACATCAGCTTCCGACTCCCGGGGAGCTCCTCGTTCCCAGCAAGTCCGGAACAGCGTGAGATATTCATCTAGCGAGCGGGTCTCATTAAAATGAAGCGGATAGCAGGTTTGACATCATGCGAGGAGCCATTTTCATGGGATAATGTTCTCGGACTAGTCTCACTCAATTTATATTGTCAGCTCCGGCTTCATTCCTAGAGCATCAGATCTCTCTCTCTTTTTTTCCCTGAAAGCCCCGTAGGCCGCCATGAAATATTTATCACAACACTTCGTAATCCGAGGATTCGAGGGAAGGCTCCCACAGCTGAAAGAGAAGTGCTCCTGATTTGCATTCCGTGGCGCGGAGAAGCCATACATTATTAACCCCATCGTGGCTCATATTTATTCCAGAGAGCACCCGGGAGACCGCGAGACGTACGTTCGATGGTGGACTTGGAAATTTCACCTTGAGCCCACGCCGCCTTTTTTTGTATGTTTTTAAAAGTGAATAATCGCTGAAGATTTGGAGTACATATGTTAATGCGTGGCGTCTGCTGAATTAGTCAGGAGTGAAGAGCACATGGTTAGCCACAACCGGCTGATCCTGCGCTGTGCGGCATAAATATTCACATTTAACCGCCATTACAACCTGAGCTATCAGATAGGGATTTTGGTTATTGGCGGCTTTGATATTGTTAGAACATATAAACCTAAACACTGAGGCTGCATTCACGCTTAAGAATTTTGTGAACGCGCATAATATTGCGGCAATTTCAGGCGCATTTACAGAAATCAAAAATGCCTATGGCGCTTGTGTTGCCATGTGTTGTTAATGGTCCCCCAGCCAGCAGAGAAGACACACATTTGTTGCGTAAAAAAAACACGTCAAAATGCTCAAAAGGGTACATGAGCTACTTTGCCACGTTTGTCACTTGTAGGGCAGCCCATTGAAATTCATGAGTTGTCCTATACGAATGGCTCAAAAATGCACACAAATGCATTGCATGCGGTTGTGAGGCATTTGCACCCATTCTCATTTTGCTTCAATGGGTCATATTCGGTGGGCTTGACACCCACGATCATGGCATGTTGGATAATTTTTAAAGAATATGAGAAGCAAAGCATTGCAATTGCAGCATTTGAACACCCCTGTTCACTGCCATTGCCAATTTTATTGCCCCCCAAAACAGCCAGTCTAAACAAGGCCTTACTGGAGTAGTCCACCCAAGCCCCACTTGGGTGGCTGATCACCATTATGAACATCTAATTGAGTTTCTGTGCATGCATAGTAACTTATGCTCCAGGGAGCGAAGCGAAAAGCCTTGGGAGAGTGGCTTGGTTGGAGCTCTGGCTAAGACTGCCACATATTTCTTTACAGTGAACATGCAGCGATGTGCCGCTTATGGGATACTTTTCCAACTTAAATAAGGATCACACTGTGATCTAGGGGCATCACCTGTGACACATAAGATAATGGTTTAGCGTTTTTTATTAAGGCCCTTTCCTACTGGCCAGAATGTTGGGGCCCAAATTTGGTGTTGGAGCACTCAGACAAAATTCCTCCAACCCAGGTATAGGCGCCTGCACTGTGTCCCAAGCTGATAATACTGTTCCTCTTTAGGATGTGCAGCTTATGGAATACTTTTCCAACCCAAATAAGGGTGACTCGCTTGGTCCAAAATAACATCAAGACTGAGGTTCAAGCAAGGCTTTCCAGGAACATCTGAGACACTTGCTAAGATAATTGTTCCGCTGTCTTTATCAAGTACTTTCCCTTCTGGACAGAATGTTGTAACCCAAATCCGGTGTTGGAGCACTCAGGCAAAGTTCCTCTAAACCCAGGTATAGGCATCTGCACTGTGTCCCAAGCAAATAATATTGTTCCTCTTTAGTAGGGTGCAGTAGGATTTGGGCAGCAGCTTCCCACCAACTCCTGGGGTGACAGCTGGTCTCCCTCTGTTCTCCTTTGGCAGATCAGTAGCAGTGGCCTTATCCCCAATGATCAGGCAGCAGCACCAGTCTGCAACAGCGGTGTTCTCATGTATCAATAGATGTCCGCCTCTCTGTATCCCCAATACAGTGGAAAAATGTATTGACAACAGCCTGCTGCAAGGTCTGTCTCCCACAATGTACTCACCACCTCCCAGCAGGCTCTTTGTATCCTAGCATGCACAGCAGTCCATATTCCCTTCCTCTGTGTCCTCTTTCGGGCCAATCACTTTCGTCCAGCATACATATCAGCTCACCAAGGAGCACTCAGGCAAAGTTCCTCCAAACTGTCATATAGGCCTCTGCACAAGGTTCTCACCACCTCCCAGCAGGCTGTTAATGTCCTAGCATGCACAGCAGTCCATATTCTCTACCTCTTTGTCCTCTTTTAGCTAACCAATTTGCCACTATGTTGTGGCCCATACCTGGTGTTGGAGCACTCAGGCAAAGTTGCTCCAAACCCTTATATAGCCATCTGCACGATGTCCTCACCACCTCCCAGCAGACTCTCATCATCCCAGGATGCAAAGCAGTCTAAATCCCTTTCCTCTGTGTCCTCCTTCGGCCATTCACAAAGCAAACATATCGGGTCACCTAAAATGGCTACCCCCAAGGTTGAGGACACTCCTTAGCTGAGCATTGTTCATGGTCTTCCCCAAAATGGTCACTGCTCATTGTGCCACAGGCAGGTGGCAAAGTTTCCAAACAGAGAAAAATGTTTGCAACCACTATAGCTGCAGTCACACCTGCGTGTTTCCTAAACGCAGGACAAAACACACAAAAAATGTTCAATTTGCCACGCACTTTGGGAACTGTGCTGCAATTGCAGGTTGCACTTATATGGTGCCATTAATTGTTAATGGCAACCCAAGTTTGGGCAACAGATGTGCATTTTGCCGTAGGACAAAATGCGCTACAAGCACGCCAAAACATGCACTGTAGAACGCCCACTGCTCAACAAACCGAAAAAGCTTCTGGAGCTACTTTGGGGCATTTGCCGAATGTGCTGCCCTAGGCGCACGTTAATGTGGGAAAAACTTACCAAAAAAATGTGAGTGCTCCTGTGAGGGCAGGATACGAGCTTTGTGCTGACGTCACCCTCCACTGCTCGGCTTCCACGGACGTATTTGTGTGCCAGCGCCTCTGACCGGTCGGCGCTGACGCACTTTAAGGCTGTCTTTTTAACTGCTTTTGTGAGTATGATTCCATTATTCCTTTAATAAATGTACACCAAGGATTTTACACTATTCGGTGCCCTTCCTTCTTTTCATGTTGATGTTGAACATTCGCATGAGGCTGTATGAGCTGTCGGGCTACTAAACCATTGAAGTTCATCATCTGCTGAAATCCGGAGGTTCCACTGAGTATCATTTGAGGCTGTTTTAGGTCCTCTGTCATAGGGGACCATCCCTTTTTGGTAAGCAGGAATTCTTACTGGTGGTGGTGAAAGTCACGGATTATAAGAAGATTTCTGTCGTTGGCTTTTTTGGACACTTACTCACGGGTGTTTTGTTTATTATGGACTTTTAGACGTGAACCTTGAGAGTTTCATATAGCAGTTGTGGACTATCATCTTATTAACTGTTTAATCATGGTTCACTCACCTTATTATTATTTATAATTTACAGATTTTTCATGGTTCTTCATTGAGTATTTATATGATTTATCACTGTTGGTATTTGGATTTTTTTTCAATTATTCAGTGGTGGGCTTATGTTCAGTCATAAGTTAGCGCGACTATATATATATTTTTTCTTATTTACATGCTCCTGCTACGCTCAGGTGTGAATGGAGCTTAACAGAATTGGGGTTACATATTAGAAAAAGGCAATAGTTTATGATACACAATATGCCAGGGAACTAAGTTACATTCATTTAGGGTTTATATCACCTTTAATAGAGTTGTGGGATTTTTTTAGGAAGAAAAAAAACATAATTTCCTTGTGAAAGCATTTTCTGGGCACTCCGGGACCTG
Organism: Rana muscosa; assembly: GCA_029206835.1. Taxonomy (NCBI): domain Eukaryota; kingdom Metazoa; phylum Chordata; class Amphibia; order Anura; family Ranidae; genus Rana; species Rana muscosa. Next base: position 32,879,296 of record CM055117.1, on the reverse strand, counting down.
TTGTGAGTTTTAAAGTGAACCGGCGATAGGAGAAGATGAATGGGAAAGCGCTGTGACTACTGATAGAATACTTGATCTCTCCGTAGACAGAGCCCCGGAGCTTGCCATAGGCAATCTCACTATCACAACAGATGATTAGTAAGCAGCTCCTTCCATGATCTATTTGCTGGCATTCCCCTCTGACGGGATCTGTAACAGGAATTAGAGGCGGCAAGTGACATATACAATGTATACAAGGCTCAATGGATACAAATGTCTTTGGGAGGGAATTCTAATTAGTATGAAAATCACAGAAACAAAAATAAGAAAATTGTACAAATGCCAGCATAACAATGAGCAAGCATCGGGCAACTGAAAAAGATTGCTAAATAATTCAACTAATTTTTAATGTAGCACCCCTCTGATGCCCCGAAGGCAGGATAGCACCTCCAGAGGTAGGGGCGAGCTAGCATTTTACCCCAGGGTCCATAGCTAACATAGGGGGGAACTGAGAAAGGATATTGGAGGCCAGTCACTTTTGTCTTTTAAAGTTTTATTGCGGTACGGTTACGGAGGTGAGGGTATGGGGTCCCAGATAGCAGATCACTTACAGACTCCCAAGATCCAGATCAACTATCAGCTTCACAGTGTCTGGGCCTTTAAGCCGACCCGGCAACACTGTGAGCACGTTCCCAAATTTCAGTGCATCCTCCAAGTGGTTCACCAGGCTCTTCTGAGACAGCAGCCTTCTTCCTGGTTCCCTCCAGCAAGGGGCCTCCACTTGGCACAGCATCCTCCAAACCAGGCAGGACAGCTTCAAGACCACTTCAGCACACGTTAGGCCCCAAACCAGGCTATTGAGCCTAACAGCAGAGCTCCATCTAGCAGCACCTCCCTAGGCCTCAGGAACGAGGGAGAGCCCATGGCCTGTCCCAGGTATTTATACCCTCCCCCAACATGCACCAGTGGCATACACCTCCTACTAGTTTGGCTGAAGGAAATATAAATATTCATAAATTAGTTTTGTTTGTGAAATCTCATACTATGACCAGTGATACCAGTGACATCTACTGGCAACAGAACCTGCTCTCTATTTTTCTCATTGGGATTCTCGGCAGAGTTTTCCTGCCAAGAAAACTGGTTGTCCGTATGCTTACTTGTCCGAAAAAGAGTTTGACGCATGCGCGGTAGCATACAAGGTTAGTGTGGGGAGTAGCAAGATGGCGGCGATGGCATTGAATGTGACGAGCGCCGGCTCGTCGTAGTCGATGACGTCACTGCATTCTTGCCATTCAAAAGAATGGCGGTTCTTTTGAATGGTTGTGTGTGTACACTCGCCGTGCAAGGCAAGCTTGACAGGAATCCCGTCGAGAAAACCAAAGGTTTTTTTCCGACGGGATTCCCGCTCGTGTGTACAGGGCTTGTGAGCTTCTCACAATGTGCATTAGAAGCTGCACCAAGTCAGATAGATCTCCTGGCTGGAGAATGTCTAGTGCCATCTAGCCCAGCCAGTCTCAACCAGGGTTCAGTGGAACCCTGGGGTTCCTTCTGAGTTTGTTGGGGGTTCCTTGAGCTCTGGCTGATTGATCTCTCATCTGATGGTGTCTTCGCAGTTCTGGGGGTCAGTGCCACTTGGAAGAGTGATCGTTTTAGCTATCTGTAAGGGATGCATTCTGACCACCCCCATGGGGTAGGCTTTCTTACCACTGCCCACCACTATAAGAAACATTTTTCTCACTGATCTCCTATAAATTGGTTTTAGCAGGGGTTCCTCAAGACCATAAAATTGTCTCAAGGGCTCTGCTGGGGTAAAAAAGGTTGAGAAAGACTAATCTAGCCCTTTCCCCCCCAAGCCTGACTGCCCCTGGCCCGATCCCTTGTGATCAGTGGATTTCAGGTCAATAAATCATGGAGCTTCAGCATCAAAAGTGGGCACTTCCTAGGGTAGTCTTTATGCAATCACGCCCACTCCTCCAGACTGACACCCACCCAGTAAGGCATTTTGATATTTGCATAACTCCCCCCCCCCAAGAGCCATCTCACTGCTTGGATCCGGTCTGAGGGCTCTTGAGAGGAGTACTGAGGCTGGGTGCTGTGATGTCAGTAGGGAAAGGACATGTCACCAGTATTGCCTGTGGCCCCCAGTAGCTGATCTACCCCATGACTTACTATGTCTTGTTTTACACTGTGTCTCTATGTGGAGACAGCCATCTTGATAGAGGCAGGGCTTTGCTTCCTCATGTCAGAGACTCCAGCAAAGAAAACACTAAGCAACACAGTGGTGACATCACCACCATCTCACTCTAAATCTCATAAGACTAGCAATCGGGGGCAGCAGTGCCTTTGATGATCTTACACTGCAGATACTGTATACAGCTATGGGGCTACAGGTACAGGAAGTACATTGTTCATTTGCAAGAGAAATTTAAGACAAAAGATACATTTTTTCAGTGCACTGCATGCAGACACAATTAGCATTTTCTAAATGTTCCCCTTTACACACACTCCTGGCTGCTACAGAGCGCCCTGATGTCTCAGTAAAGAGAACCTGTCTAAACAATATGCTGTCACATAGGATACTTTTGCTTTGGAGGGGGGGTTGTGCCTACATATGACAATTTCCATTTTGCTACACGTTACATACTTCTGTGCATGTTGGAGTGAGAACAATAATTATAGGTCCATTATTGATGATTAAATCTAACCTGATGACCTGCAGAGGTTTTTAAAGTGTCACCTATGGAAAATTTTAAGCGCCGAATCACGTCATTTTATGGGCATGCCCAATTTGAACACTTAACCACTTCAGCCCCGGACCATTTGACTGCCCAAAGACCAGAGCACGTTTTGCGATTTGGCACTGTGTTGCTTTAACTGACAATTGCGCGGTCGTGCGACGTGGCTCCCAAACAAAATTGACGTCCTTTTTTTCCCACAAATAGAGCTTTCTTTTGGTGGTATTGGATCACCTCTGTGGTTTTTAATTTTTGTGCTATAAACAAAAATAGAGCGACAATTTTGAAAAAAATGCAATATTTTTAACTTTTTGCTATAATAAATATCCCCAAAAAATATATATAAAAAAAATAATTTTTCCTCAGTTTAAGCCGATACGTATTCTTCTACATATTTTTGGTAAAAAAAAATCGCAATAAGCGTTTATTGATTGGTTTGCGCAAAAGTTATAGCGTCTACAAAATAGGGGATCGTTTTATGGCATTTTTATTATTATTATTTTTTTACTAGTAATGGTGGCGATCTGCGATTTTTATCGTGACTGCGACATTATGGTGAACACATCGGACACGCTTGACACCATTTTGGAACCATTGTCATTTTTACAGCGATCAGTGCTATAAAAATGCACTAATTACTGTAAAAATGACACTGGCAGTGAAGGGGTTAACCAGTAGGGGGCGCTGAAGGGGTTACGTGTGTCCTAGGGATGTGTTCTAACTGTGGGGGGGATGGGCTACATGTGACACGACACTGATCACTGCTCCCGATCACAGGGATCTATGGTCAGTGTCCTGTCACTCAGCATTTCTCCGTTCTTCCTCTCTGTGAGATGATCGTGGGACACCCGGCGGACATCGAGTCCACGTGGGACCCGCGGTCAAACTCACGGAGCTCGCGGCGGGCGCTCGCGCCCACAATGCCGCATCTTAAAGGGCAACGTACAGGTACGTTAATATGCCCAGCCGTGCCATTCTGCCAACGTATATCGGCGTGAGCCGGTCGGCAAGTGGTTAACGTGTTTGGTATCTATTTACTTTAACACAACGTCATCTGTTTTTTTTAATTTATCAAAAGAATTGTGCAATATAATGCATTTGTGTGTCCTAAAATCACCTTTATCTTTTTATTTATTTAACTGAAAACTTGCACTTGATAAACTGTTGCAACATTTTAGGTATTTATTATTTGTTTATTATTTGTTATTATCTGTAATTTTATATATATATATATATATATATATATATATATATATATATATATATATATACTCACCGGCCACTTTATTAGGTACATCTGTTCAAATGCCTGGTAACAAAAATTTCTAATCAGCCAATCACATGGCAGCAATTCAATGCATTTAGGCATCTAGACGTGGTGAAGAAGACTTGCTGAAGTTCAAATCGAGTTTCAGAATGGGGAAGAAAGGGGATTTAAGTGACTTTGAACGTGGCATGGTTGTTGGTGCCAGACGGGCCGGTCTAAGTATTTCAAAAACTGCTGATCTGCTGGGATTTTCACACACACAACCATCTCTCGGGTTTACAGAGAATGGTCCAAAAAATATCCAGTGAGTGGCAGTTGTGTGGATGAAAAGGCCTTGCTGAGGTCAGAGGTCAGAGGAGACTGGGCAGGTTCCAGATGATAGAAAGGCAATTGAAACTCAAATAACCACTTGTTACATTCAAGAATACCATCTCTGAACGCGTAACACATAGAACCTTGAAGCAGATGGGCTACAGCAGAAGACCACACCGGCCGCCGCTCCTGGCAGCTAAGAACAGGAAACTGAGGCTACAATTGGCACAGATCACCAAAATTGGACAATAGAAGATTGGAAAAACGTTGCCTGGTCTGATGAGTCTCGATTTCAGTTGCGACATTTAGATGGTGGGGTCAGAATTTGGTGAAAACAACATGAAATCATGGATCCACCCTGCCTTGTATCACCGGTTCAGGCTGGTGGTGGTGGTGTAATGGTGTGGGGGATATTTTCTTGGCACACTTTGGGCCCCTAAGTACCAATTGATCATCGTTTAAACGCCACGGCCTACCTGAGTATTGTTGCTGACCATGTCCATCCCTTTATGACTCCAGTGTCTCCATCTTCTGATGGCTCCTTCCAGCAGGATAATGCACCATGTCACAAAGTTCCAATCATCTCACCACTGGACAATGAGGTCACTGCACTCCAATGGCCTCCACACTCACCACATCTCATCCAATAGAGCACCTTTGGGATGTGGTGGAACGAATGGATGTGCAGCTGAAAAATCTGCAGCAACTGCGTGATGCCATCATGTCACTATGGACCAAAATCTCTGAGGAACGTTTCCAGCACCTTTTTGAATAGTCATCATGTACCATGCAGGACCATCAGACCTGCATTGTAAATGAGGACCCCCAAGGGCCTGTCATCAACCCAAAGCGTGGGAGAGAAGACGTGAGCGCCGGCTGCCTGGGGAGAGCGGGATAACCTAAGGTAAAGCCCCTTTTCTCCCGGTACCCTAGCCATTATTGAGCATTTTAATCCTTGTCATGTCGGATGAGGTTTGTTTTCCCTATTCCCAGAGTTACGCTTTAAAAAACGAAGAAGCGCCAACCTTCCATTTGCAAAAGCAAAATTAAGCAAATCTTTCTTCTGAGACAGACTGCGAGAATACAAAAAGCTTTGTGTACTGTAGGTCTGCCACTGGGGCCCCGGCAAAATGAAGAATTTACGCGTCTCTCCCCGTCTTCGCCTAATTGATCTGACTGCGCAGGAAACGGCAACTTAGAAAACACATAATGACTAATGAATTAAAGGAGAAAACTCATCAACATACAAAAAGCCTTATTTGAATTTAATTGCTGTCCTGGAGCGGATCAGATGTGCCACAACTGAAATGATCTTCTGCTTCCTGTTTGCCCGTTGTCTTGTGTTTTTTTTTATTTTTTTTTAGTGATATAAAACATTTTTTTTTCATCTTCAAAGGTAGAATAAAAAAATAAAAAAATAAAAATGTTGTCAGCTGTTGTGCACGAGACTCAGTGAGCACCTATTACAGCACAGCAGCCGGTGACAAGCGTGGAGAGGCAATATACGGAGTGCGCTAGGCTGGAAACACTCCGCCATTGCCTAATGATAACTTGTGAAAGTCAACAGGCTCCAGAAGATTTCTTGATACCCTTAAAGTGGACCTAGCATCAGATTAATTTGTTATTCTCTGGTGCGCCCCCCCCCCTCTCAACAACATATTAATGATGTTTTTAAATACATTTATTTTTAAATACATTTATTTTTAAATAAAATTTTTAATAAAAAAATCTTTTTAAATACAATTTTTTTTTTTACCATTATTATATTTTTTTAATATTTTGAAATGAAAATAGTTGTTACAAACATTGAAACAATTTTTTTTTAAATTAAAATATTAAAAAAGTAATTCAATAATAATAATAATAATAATAATAATAAAAAAATTAAATACTTTATTTTAGACTGAGTGATATCATCCCTGGGTCTTTGTGCTTCCGTATGCAATGCAGGCACATCATGGCTGGTGGAAGGGGCCGGCAGGGTGCTGTACAAAGCTTTCGGAAAACATCACAGCACCCTGTCTCAGTACTCCTCCCAAGAGCCCCCAGCCCTTATGCAAACAGTGGGAGGAGTTATGCAAATGCCTTCACGGGCAGACATCAGTCTGGAGGAGGGGCCTTCCTAAGAAAGGCTGTATTTGCATGTAGATCACCCAGTGATGGCGAACCTTGGCACCCCAGATGTTTTTGAACGACATTTCCCATGATGCTCCACTACACTGCAGAGTGCATGAGCATCATGGGAAATGTAGTTCCAAAACATCTGGGGTGCCAACATGGGCGTAGCATAAGGGGTTGCAGGGGTCACAATCGCAACCCCACCCCTAGCTCCAGGGGGCCCCTGCAGCCTCCCTGTCATATTATCATATCCTCCACAAAGTCCAGCTCTGATATGCCCAAGGGCCACACAGCCACGCTCCAGTACTGGGCTTCCACGGTCCACACCCCTCCGTTCTCATTGGCTGGGGACAAGCTGTGAGCCATTTCTTGAATGGAGAGGAGCACAGGGTGAGAACAGCCCAGGGGCCAGGTCAACTTTTGCATCGGGGCCCACAAGCTTCAAGCTACGCCTCTGGGTGCCAAGGTTCACCATCACCTGCCCTAGGTAATGCCCACATGTGATGCTGAGCCTCCATGATTTCAACAGGCTCCAGAAGATTTCTTGAAACCCTTAAAGTGGACCTAGCATTGGATACATTTTTCATTCTCCTCTTCTCCCCCACCCCCCACATCAATGATATTTAAATATATATATATATATATATATATATATATATATATATATATATATATATACATATCTTTTTAAATAAGAATATTGAAAAATAGTAAATAAAAAAAAATCATTAAATACTTTATTTTAGACTGAGTGACATCATCCCTGGGTCTTTGTGCTTCCATATGCAATGCAGGCACATCATGGCTGGTGGGAGGGGCCGGCAGGGTGCTGTACAAAGCTTTCGGAAAACATCACAGCACCCTGCCTCAGTACTCCTCCCAAGAGCCCTTATGCAAATGGTGGGAGGAGTTATGCAAATATCAAAAAGCCTTGATGGGCGGATGTCAGTCTGGAAGAGTGGGCGTTCCTAGGAAGGTTGTATATTCAAGTAGACCGCCCTAGGTAATGCCCCCACGTGATGCTGAGCCTCCATGATTTCAACAGGTTCCAGAAGATTTCTTGATACCCTTTAAGTGGACCTAGCATCAAAATAATTTTTAATTCTCCTGTTCTCCCGTCCCCCCACCTATCAACATACTAATGATATTTTTTAAGATTTTTTAATACAATTATTTTTAAATATATATATTTTTTAATAAAAATTTAAATAAAAAAAATTGTTTTAAATAAAAATATATTTTTTTAAGTTTAACTAAAAAATAAAATAATCACATACTTTATTTTAGGCTCAGTGACATCATCTCTGGGTCTTTGTGCTTCCGCATGCCATGTAAGCAGATCATGGCTGGTGGGAGGGGCCAGCAGGGTGCTATATAAAGCTAATTTTATCACAGTTGAAAATTAAACAAATGCATTTCATTATGAAACCCCTGGCCAGTGGCTCCCCATGCTGAGAATAAAGCTGGGCTGTATATTGCATAGTGTACACAGAAAACAAATAGTCACCAGGAGCCCAAGAAAAAAAGTTTTTTTTGGCACCCGTATTCTGCAGAAAAACTCTACCTCTTGGTGTTTTTTTTTTGTTTTTTTTCTAAGTTTACAGTAGTTCCACTTATAATGGATGAAATTCTTCAAGAGCAACAAGAGGATCTAATTTTATCACAGTTGAAAATGTAACTAATGTATTTCATTATGAAGCTCTTGGCAAGAGGACTTGTTAAAAAAAAAAAAAATGTATAAAAGATTCTTTATTTTTTTTGTCATTTTCATCAGTCCTCAGCGTTTGTCTCTTGGATATACGAGTCGCCGCTGTAAAAACAACCACGCACATTGTATATTCTGTCATATTTATGTGCTGTGCTTTGGGGCTCAAGTTTTAAAAGCAATTAAACATCTGTTCAATTTTTAAACAAACTTTTCAATCCTCAAGAATATTAAAAAAAAAAGATGGGTCTCAACATCAACAACCCTATTGAGTCCTCTTGTGCTCAAGAGCGTAAATCTCGTGTTCCTGCCCACTTGAAATGCAATTGATATTCTGTGTATTATTTGAGCAGGGACAAGCCTATTCCGGACTTAAAGAGAAATAGTGCCTTTATTTTTCTAGATGTAATTTTTTATTTTTTTTGCAAATTGTAAAATTTTATGTGCGTTTGTATTCTAATCTTGACTCTTGATTCTTGGCTTTGCTGTGTCCTCCTGACCCCCGATAGACTTTGGAAAATAGTAATTCTGACCACTCTCAGTTTCTGGCTCTGACTAGAGATCAGCAAAATTGAGAATTTCCATTTCCCAAATTTGAATACAAATTATGAGATTTTGGGAAAATGTTTCGGTCAATGGGGAGTGTGAATTTAATTATTGATTTGATTTTTTAAAGAGCACAGTGGGCTTTAAAGAGCTCCTGAGGCTTGCAGTATCTCCTTACAGGTGCCTGGTCACCCTATCCAAAACAGAATTGATATGCTTCCAATTATTTGAGCCGATTCTGGATCTCAAGTGTAAATTAACCTTTATTTTTTTGTGGTAAATTGCAAATTGTAACGCGTTTTCTCCTTTCCATGATTCTTCACTTTGCTATGTCCTTGTGGCCCCCAATAGACTTTGGCAAATTATATTGGTAGCTGTGGGCAGTACCTGGTTCTGACTAGGGATGAGCAAAATCAAGGGTTTCTATTGCCCCCGAAATGGCAATAAAAATCTTAAGATTTTGAGGTAATTTTCCCATTTTGAGTCAATCTTCAAGATGAATCACCAACCTCTCCAAAACAGAATTGATATTTGGCGTATTATTCAAGCAGGAACAAGCCAATTCTGGTCTTAAAGAGAAAATATACCTTTTATTTTCAAGATTTTAATTTTTTTAAATTGTAAAATAGAATGTATTTTCGCTTCTTCATGGTTCTTCACTTTGCTGTGCCCTTGTGGACCCAATAGACTTTGGCCAATTATATTGGTGGTTCCTGGCAGTACCTGGTTCTGACTAGGGATGAGCAAAATCAAGAGTTTCTATTTCCCCAGAATTTCAATAAAAGTTGAGATATCTTGAGGAAATGTAGCCATTTTGGGTCAATGTGGAGTGTGAAATGAGGTGGTTTGAGGCTTGTAAAATCTCCTTTCAGATGACCCACCACCATATCCAAAACAGAATTAATATTTGACGTATTAATCAAGCAGGAACAAGCCAATTCCGGACTTAAAGAGAAAATGTAAATTTTATTTTCGAGATTTTTTTTTTAAAAATTGTAAAATTGAATGTATTTTCCCTTCTTCATGGTTCTTTGCTTTGCTGTGTCCTTGTGGACCCCAATAGACTTTGGCCAATTATATTGGTGGTTCTGGGCAGTACCTGGTTCTGACTAGGGATGAGCAAAATCAAGAGTTTCTATTTCTCAAAAAAATCAATAAAAGTTGAGATATCTTGAGGAAATTTAGCCATTTTGGGTCAATGTGGAGTGTGAAATTAGGTGGTTTGAGGCTAGTAGGATCTCCTTCCAGATGACCCACCACCATATCCAAAACAGAATTGATAGTTGGTGTATTATTCAAGCAGGAGCAAGTTGATACCGGACTTAGAGAAAATGTACCTTTTAATTTTATATATATATATATATATATATATATATATATACTGTATATATATATATATATATATATACTGTATATATATATATATATATATATATATATATATCAGCCATTCTCAACCAGGGTTCCTCCAGCGATGGCTAGGGGTTCCTTGAGATGTGGCCAACTGTCCTCCTTTCTCATGGTGGCTGCATAGCTCCAGGTCCAATGCAACTTGGCAGAGCCAGTGCCATGCCTGCAAGGGTGTCATTCTAGTCATCCCTCTAGGGGTAGCACTCTTCAAACTTACCACCACAAACCTAAAGAGCCTTTTCCCAATGACACCTGATGGACTACTATTACCAGGGGTTTCCTAAGATCTAAGACATTTTTCTAAGTGTTCCTCTGGGGTAAAAAGGTTGAGAAAGGCTGATATATATATATATATGCAAATTGTACAGTTGAATGTATTTTCCCTTCTTCATGGTTCTTCACTGTGCTGTGTCCTTGTGGACCCCAATGGACTTTGGCAAATTATATTGTTGGTTGTGGGCAGTATGAAATTTTCTAAATTTGATATTTTGCCGAAAATTACAATAAATATTGATACTAGGAAATGTAGTCATGTGTCAATAAGGAGTGTGAATTAAGGTAGTTTTGAGGCTTGTAGAATCTTCTTCTAGATGATTCACCACCCTATCCAAAACAGAATTGATATTTGGCATATTATTCAAGCAGGAACAAGCCGATCCCTGACTTTATGAGAAAATGTACCTTTAATTTACTAGATGTACATTTTTTTTTGTTGTAAATTATAAAATTGAATGTATTTTCCCTTCTTAATGGTTCTTCACGTTGCTGTGTCCTCATGGACCCTGATATACTTTGGTAAATTGTAATGGTGGCCACTGGCAGCACTTGGTACTAACTAGGGATCAGCAAAATTAGGAATTTCCATGAAATTTTAATACATCATTTGGAGATTTGGGGGAAATTTTGCCATTTTGGGTCAATGGGGAGTGTGAATTAAAGTGGTTTGAGGCTTGTAGAATCTTCTTGTAGATGACTCACTACCCTATCCAAAACAAAAATATCTGGGATATTATTCAAGCAGAGACAAGCTGATTCTGGACTTAATTTTTTATATGTGTTTTGTTTTTTTGCAAAATCTAAAGTTAAATGTGTTTTCCCTTCTTCATGGTTCTTCACTTTACTGGCAGCACTTGGTTTTGACTAGAAATTAGCAAAACTTCCATGAAATTTTAATAAAAAATCAGATTTTGGGGAATTTGCGTCAAATTGGGTCAATAGGGAGGATGAATTAATCTGTTTATAAGAGTGCAGTGGGCTTCCATGAGCACCTGAGGCTTGCAGAATCCCCTTTCAAATGTCTCACCATGCTATCCAAAACAGAATTGAAATATCTTTGTATTATCAGAGCAGGGACAAGCCTATTGTGGACTTAAAGAGCAAATGTGGAATTATTTTTCTGGACGTAAATGTTTTTTGTTGCAATTTGTAAAATTGAATTTATTTTCCTCTCTTCATGATTGTGTCCTTGTGGCCCACAATCGACTGTGGCAAATTGTGTTGGTAGCTATGGTGGGCAGTGCCTGGTTCTGGCGATGAGCAAAATTGACAATTTTCATTTTCCCAAAATTTCAATAAAAATCAGGAGATTTTGGGTCAATGGGGAGGATGAATTAAGGTGTTTCTTTGTTACAAGTTACAATGTTGCAGTTTGAGCACTGGGGGAGAAGAGACTGAGAAAATGTTTCCTCCTGCCTGCAGCAGGCTGATGACATCATCTCATCCTAGGCAAAGTCACCTGACTTGAGCTCAAAGATTGCTGATTAATGATAAAAGGTTGAACCTTTTGGAAAAGTGATACTGCTACTGTATATTGTGACACGTCAGGAATGTGTTCATGAAGACCTGTAAAGTTATCTAAAGGTCCACTTTAATGTAAGTTTTTTTTTTTAAAGCTTGTTGTGTGAACACACACAGACTCCACCCGTTCTCTGGGAGGTATGCCAAAACAGACCAACCCAAGTACTAGGTGGGGCTCCCCCGAACGGAGACCCAATAAGAAAGGGGAACTAAGCCAGAAGGCCATGTTCATCCCCTCCCAAGACTTTCAGGGCAGGCCCGAGGACCTACACTCTACTTATCAATCGCGTCCAGCCAAAATAAAAAAAGACAAAAGTGACAAACACGACAAACAAACATAAAGGTGGGGGGAAGGATAGTGGAGAAAGTGCATAAGGTGCCATACACTTTAATGTAAGTTGCACGTAACGCTCCCTACATTTCCTGAACCACCTTTTTGGTCAGCAGATGTTATGAGACTGGTGCTCTATGTTTTGGGAACCTCTCTTAACTTGTTGACGGCCACGTAACACATATGTGGAGCGGCAAAGAGGGTGGGGTTTTAGGGCCCACATGCCATCCATATGCATCCATATGCAGCTGAGGTTTCTGCCTATGCCCCCCCCCCCCGCACAGTGACCAAGCTGTCAGAGCCACCTGGTGGAATTGGCTCCCAACCATGTGACCACTGTGATAGCCAATCACAGTGTTCATGTGATCAGCAGACCTTCCTTAGTGGTTAAAAAAAATTCCAGAATGAAAATGCTCATGATTTGGTATTAGCAGGGGGCCCACATTCTTGCCAGCCCCCCATAACAGGTGCCTTTCTGTCTTTAAACCCAGAAAAAAAATGTCTACAGGTGCAAATTGGATAAATCAGCAATGGATTGAATGTTTTTCAATGTTTGCCCATCTTTGGGTATTTTTTGATGTTATGATTGTACCGTAAGCTTGATCACCCACACGTTTCATCTCTAGTAACATCAAATACGCGGACAGCCGCAGCGGAATAAATAGCCGGTTAAGCCATTCTGTAAAGGGCAGCAGTTTTGACTTGTCATAAAACAAGAGTCAGCTGATATTGTTTGTGCGTACAGTTCCTTCAGTATTTTAACTCAACAATAAACTTTAATTACTAAAGACATTGAGGCGCGACGACTGATCGCGGGTAATTGTTTTCTTGACACAGTCTGCAGAATTATTTAATCACCTGCTTTTAATTTGCTTAAGTGTAAAAGATACTTTGTAATAAGTTTATACTGTCTTCATGCAGTCTGCCTGTCGGTGGGAAGTTTTATATTGGTATGTTTTAACCCTTTGAGAGGTCAGGTATGGCTGACAATTGTGATACTATTCATTTTTTTTCCCACAATTTAAAGGGAAGCTACTATTTACAAAGCAAGAGAACACTATAGGAATATGTAAAGTGGGTTTTCTTTTTAAAGGTGATCGGTAGCCATCCCAGTAATTTCATATTTATAGGTTTGGATCTGACACACCCCCATTTCTCATTTACCAGGCCACCCCCATCTCTCATGTACCAAAACACCGCCATCTCTCATCCACCAGCACACCCCTGTGTCTCATTTACCAGACCACCCCATCTCTCATCCACCAGCACACCCCTATCTCTCATTCACACCCCCACACCCCATCTCTCATCTACCAGACCACCCCCATCTCTCATCTACCAGACCACCCCATCTCTCATCTACCAGACCACCCCCCATCTCTCATCTACCAGACCACTCCCATCTCTCATATACCAGACCACCCCATCTCTCATTTACCAGGCCACCCCCATCTCTCATGTACCAAAACACCGCCATCTCTCATCCACCGGCACACCCCTATCTCTCATTCACCAACACACCCCCATCTCTCATTTACCAGACCACCCCCATCTCTCATTCACCAACACACTCCCATCTCTCATCTACCAGACCACCCCATCTCTTATCCACCAGCACACCCCTGTCTCTCATTTACCAGACTACCCCCCTCTCTCATCCACCGTATGCTCCCATCTCTTATCCACTGGTAAACCCCCATCTCTCATCCACCAGTATGCACCCATCTCTTATCCACTGGTACACCCCAATCTCTCATCCACCTGTATGCCCCTATCTCTAATCTCTTGGTATGCCCCCATCTCTTATCCACCAGAAAACCCCTATTTCTAATCTACTGGTCTTCCCTCATCTCTTATTCAACCAGTAAACCCCCACCTCTCATCCACTGGTATACACCCTTATGTGTTATCCACTAGGGATGAGCTTTATGTTCGAGTCGAACATGAGTTTGACTCGAACATTGGCTGTTCGGCGAACAGCGAACAATTTGGGGTGTTCGCAGCAAATTTGAAAAGCCGCGGAACACCCTTTAAAAGTCTATGGGAGAAATCTAAAGTGCTAATTTTAAAGGTTAATATGCAAATTATTATCATAAAAAGTGTTTGGGTACCCCGGGTCCTGCCACAGAGGACATGTATCAATGCAATTTTTTTTTTTAAAACTGACGTTTTTTCGGGAGCAGTGATTTTAATAATGCTTAAAGTGAAACAATTAAAGTGAAATATTCCTTTAAATTTTGTACCTGGGGGGTGTGTATAGTCTGCCTGTAAAGTAGCGCTTGTTTCCCGTGCTTAGAACTGTCCCTGCACAAAATGTCATTTCTAAAGGAAAAAAAGTAATTTAAAACTACTCGCGGCTATAATGAATTGTCGGGTCCCGGCAATACAGATCAAAGTCATTGAAAAAAACGTCAGGGGTCCCTCCCACAGTCCATTACCAGGCCCTTTGGGTCTGGTATGAATATTAAGGGGTACCCTGAACCAAAATTAAAAAAAATGGTGTGGGGTCTCCCCAAAAATCCATACCAGACCCTTTAGGTCTGGTATGGATTTTAAGGGGAACCCCACACCAAAATAAAAAAAAATGGCGTGGGGTCCCCCCAAAAATCCATACCCGTCCCTTATCCGAGCATGCAACCTGGCAGGCCGCAGAAAAAGAGGGGGGCGAGAGAGCGCCCCCCCTCCTGAACCGTACCAGGTCACATGCCCTCAACATGGGGAATTTGTCCCCATGCTGATGGGAACAAGGGCCTCATCCCCACAACCCTTGCCCGGTGGTTGTGGAGGTCTGCGGGCGGGGGGGGGCTTATCGGAATCTGGAAGCCCCCTTTAACAAAGGGGACCCCAAGATTCCGCCCCCCCTATGTGAATTGGTAACTGGGTACATTGTACCCCCACCATTTCATAAAGAAAGTGTAAAAAAAAAAAAAAAAACACACAGACAAGGTTGGGATAAGTCCTTTATTAAAAATAAAAAAATAAAAAAAACATTCCAACGATGTAATGCAGTCTGGCGTTGTTCTCTATGTCCCGCGGTGATCCGATGTCCAGCGTTGCAGTCTCCTCCAGTCTCCACTCCACACGAAACCCCCATGACGTAAGAGGGGGCGGGGTCACCCGCCGACGTCATTGGGAATTCCCCATTTGCCGGGGAAAGCCGGGGCTTACCCTATGATGTGGAAGAGTGACCCCGCCCCCTCTTACGTCATGGGGGTTTCGTGTGGAGTGGAGACTGCAGCATCGCTGGACATCGAATCACTGTGGGACATAGAGAACAATGCTGGACAGACTGTATTACATTGTTGGAATGTTTTTTTTTTTGTTTTTTTTAAATAAAGGACTTATCGCAACTGTGTCTGTGTATTTTTTTAAAACATTTTTACACTTTCTTTGTGAAATGGTAGGGGTACAATGTACCCCTTACCAATTCACAAAGGGGGGTTCCAGATTCTGATAAGCCCCCCGCCCGCAGACCCCCACAACCACTGGGCAAGGGTTGTGGGAATGAGGCCCTTGTCCCTATCAACATGGGGACAAATTCCCCATGTTGAGGGCATGTGGCCTGGTACGGTTCAGGAGGGGGGGGCACTCTCTCGTCCCCCCTCTTTTCCTGCGGTCTGCCAGGTTGCGTGCTTGGATAAGGGCCAGGTATGGTTTTTTGGAGGGACCCCACGCCACTTTTTTTTTTTTTTTTGGCGTGAGGTTCCCCTTAAAATCCATACTAGACCTGAAGGATCTGGTATGGATTTTTGGGGGGACCCCACACCATTTTTTTTTTTGGTGTGGGGTTCCCCTTAATATCCATACCAGAGCTGAAGGGCCTAATATGGAATTTGGGGGGGACCCCCATGCTTTTTTTTTTGGTTCGGGTTTCCCCTTAATATTCATACCAGACCCAAAGGGCCTGGTAATGGACTGTGGGGGGGACCCATGCCGTTTTTTTCAATGACTTTGATCTGTATTGCCGGAACCCAACAATTCATTATAGCCGCAAGTAGTTTTAAATTACTTTTTTTCCTTTAGAAATAACATTTTATGCAGGGACAGTTCTAAACACGGGAACATGCGCTACTTTACAGGCATACTATACAAACCCCCAGGTACGAAATTTAAAGGAATATTTCACTTTTATTGTTTCACTTTAAGCAATATTAAAATCACTGTTCCCGAAAAAACTGCAGTTTTTAAAACTTTTTTTGCATTGATACATGTCCCCTGGGGCAGGACCCGGGTCCCCAAACACTTTTTATGACAATAACTTGCATATTAACCTTTAAAATTAGCACTTTGGATTTTTCACGTTCGTCTCCCATAGACCTTAACGGTGTTCGCGTGTTCAAACAATTTTTTTGCCTGTTCGCATGTTCTGGTGCGAACCGAACTGGGGGGTGTTCGGCTCATCCCTATTATCCACTATTATACCCCCATCTCTTATCCACTTATACGTCTTCATCTTTCATCAACTGGTACACCCCCATCTCTTATCCATTGACACACCTCCATCTCTCATCCATTGACACACCTCTATCTCTCATCCGCCAGCATGTTTCCATCTCTCATTCACTGATATACCCTTATCTTACATCCATTGACACATCCCCATCTCTCATTCCATGGTATGCCCCCACGCCCCATCTCTCATCACCAGGCACACCCCCATCTCTTATCCACCGTTATGTTCCTACCTCTCATCCATGGGCATGACCACATCTCTCCTCCACTGACATGTCCCCATCTCTCACCCCTTGGTATGCCCCCATCTCTCATCCATCAATACCCCTCATCTCTCATCCATCACTACACCCTAGCTTTCATCTATCAGAACACCCCCATCCCTCATCCCTCATCCATCAACATGCCCCCATCTCTCATCTACCAATATGCCCCTTCTCTCATCTACCAGCACGCATTCACATCTTATCCACTGGAACAACCCCATCTCTCACTCACCAGCACATCCCCAATTCTCATTAGACATGTGCAATTCGTTTCGTTCCGAATTCGTTTTTTAACGAATTTCGACAAATTCGTTAATTCGGAAATATCCGAATTAACGAAAACTCATTTAACGAATTTTAACGAATATTCGTAAATTCAAATTTACGAATGTACGAATTTACGAATATACGAATTTACCAATGCACAAATTTACGAATGTACAACTATCCGGAAATTCGTAAATTTGAAATTACGAATTTCCGAATATTCGTAAATTTGTACATTCGTACAATCGTAAATTAGTAAATTCGGAAATCTGAAATAATAATTAACTAATAACTTAACTATTACTAACTATTCAATTATAGGTATTGTAATTTCCTTTCAAATTTGGCTGTTAGTGAACTTAACGAAGTTACGAATTGTTTTCCGACATAATGAATGCCGTATCTAAACGAATGGAACGTAATGAATTAATTATAATAATAAATAACAATAATAATAATAAAAACGTTTTATTATTATTATTAATTTGTTCCGTTCCATTTGTTTAGATGCGGCATTTGTTATTTCACGAATGTACAAATTTACGAATGTACAAATTTACGAATGTACAAATTTACAAATGTATAAATTTACGAATGTACAAATTTACGAATGTATAAATTTACGAATGTACAAATTTACGAATTTACGAATTGCGATCATAACGAATGACCCGAAAAACGAAAAAAAAAAAAACGAATGAAACGAAAAAAACAAAAAACGAATGAAACGAAAACGAAAACTAACGAATTTTTTGGCAGTGCACATGTCTAATTCTCATCAACCTACATGCCCCAATCTCTCATTCACCAATACTCCCCCCTCTCTCATTTACTGACACACCCCCATCTTTCATTCACTGACATCCCTTGTTTTTAGTATGTGCTATATTTTAGACTCTGTGCTCCTCTATTTAATGCATGTACTTTATGGTTGGTGGGAAAAGCTGACAGGGTACTGTACATAGCTTCCTGAAAACATCACAGCACCCTGCCTCAGTACGCCCCTCAAGAGCCCTCAGTCCTGATGCAAGCAATGGGCTGGCTTTTGGGAGGAGTTATGCAAATATCAAAATGTCTTGATGGGTGGATGTCAGTCTGAAGGAGTGAGCAGACTGCCCTAGATAACACCCATGCGTGATGCTGAGCCTCCATAATTGAAAGAACTGAAACCCAGTGAATAAAAGGAGTGGTTCAGAGACCATGGAAACGTATGATGCATCGCGAGACCCTTGACAACCCCAAGATGGCATACTAGAATGCTGTGACACCCCAGTTGAGAAAGGCTACCTTAAGACATGCCTCAACATTTTATGTACATTGATGCGCGTAAACCTATTATAATGCTAACTAATGCACTATGATGTGCACTATTGCTTCTCGGCCTTTTAGCTAAGATCAAGTGTAGTATCTGTTCTTATCAATTTTCGGAGGGGAGATTGGCGAGTATCCCTTCTGATGTAATTGGTAAGGAATGGTCATGGTGGTGGTGGGAGGGTTTTCTTCCTCCTGGGTTGAATCTGGCCTTTTATAAGACTTGTCCCTAGTTGTAGGCAAGGCTCTCCCTAAGCTGTCTAAGTTCTGATGCCTCCTGGTAGGGATGGGGTTGCATTTGTCTGGCCGAAAGCCAGGCTGTGAGAGAAGCCTGTGGTGTATGTGCCCCTGGTATGGCTTGGCCAGAGGTGTCGTAATTCTCGCAGGTGGGGGAACTCATCTGCAGTTTTTCGGCACTTTGGTCACTGCATCACTACACACTTTTTTCACACCTGCCTCTAGGTCTGGGACCAGAGGAATTTTTGATTCCTGGCCAAAGGGCCGGTCATGATAGAGCACTACTGCACTTTCTCCACTTTCCCCACTTTTATTTGTGTGTTTTGTCACATTTGTCCTTTTTTTTTGCACAGTACACTTTATTCACAGTTTGATTAGTAGGGTATAGGTCCTCAGGCCTGCCCTGAAGGTCTTGGGATATGGCCTTCTGGCTTGGTTCGCCCTCTCTCATGGGGTCTCCCTTCGGGGGAGCTCCACCTAGTACTTGGGGTTGGTCTGTTTCAGCAGACCTCCCAGAGAACGGGGTCCACCTGGTTTTGGCAAGGTGGACCAGTGAGTATCTCAGCCACTGTTAGGAGCCTTGAACGCTGGGGATCAGGGTAAGGGCCCTTCCTCTTCGGAGTAGGTCCATGTGTACACCCTGTGCACTTTTTTGTGTTCTCACGCTTTGTGTGTGCACTTTTGTTTTCACCAGGTGTTAGTCTGAGTGTGTTTTACTCACCATGGGAAATAAAAGAAAACAATGATGTCCGCTATGATGTTTCCATTCAATACAAAAATGCATTGCAACGCCCATTGAAAATGCCTGACAAAGCACATTAACTCACATCAGCATGTATTGATGTGTTTCTATTGATTTTAATGAAAAATGCAACAGGCCATAAATATACTTTAGAGTTTCCAAGTGGTTTGTAAAAAAAAAAAAATATCTCTTAACCAAAGTTTGCAAATCCAGCTGCATATCCCTTCCTTTGCGACAACAGATCAATTTCAATGTTGGATTTGCGCCCCCCGAACAGAATGTGCGCCTATAAAAAGCAAGAACAGCCTCGTTTAATGAAGTGTCCAGAAATGGCTCGGCAATAACAGTCTGCGCCGTCTTCTTTTCACCCGTAGACCAGTGGTGTCCTAATATAGATTTCATGTAAATTCGTCCATTAACGGAGCTCGCGGGGGCAAAGGTTGTAATCTGTGTTCGAGAAACGCAACCTGGCTCCCAGATTTAAATAGGCGATATTTCCTTTAATCGTCTGAGCGCAACTGCCGCATCTGATGGTTAAGCTTGCACAAAATAAGCCCCCAGGGGTGGGGGGTGGGGGGGAGAGCCATTGTAGATTCCATCTATCAGCCCACGCGCCTGGTTCTCTCCTGCCTCCCGCTCATTAGAGCCAACATCTGATCAATGACTGTAATATACAGCCGTGGCGACCCCATGCTGATATACAGTTGGCGGAAACAGCAACTTCAGGCAACAAGTCATTAAATTCTTTATACTCTCCAGGAACCGCTGCAGCTGTGCTAAAGTCAGAAATGTACTCCAGTTCTCCAAGTTTTAGATTTAGTGCAGCTAAGTTCCAGGAAACTCTCATGTGTGCCTTGGTGGAGTGGGGGGGGGGGGGGGGTTGTGACGTCTTGTTGTAGGATTAAGTAGCATGCAACTTCATCTCCTTAGCGCTTTCAGTGATCATGTGCTGTTATTTTATATTTATTCATTCATTGGCTAGAATAGATCAGTGTTTCTCAACCTTTTCTTCAGTTGTGTCACCCTTTGAATCTAAACTATAAATGAGAAAATCACCTGCATCCAGTTGGGCAATACTTATAATGAGTTGCTGCTGCTGTCTTATATTTCCAACAAGGAATTATATAATATATAACTACTCTTAGGCAGCGCTTGCTATAATGTAAAAAAATAAAATAAATTAATATCTGAATAAATCATAAATAACACCCTAGTGAAATAAGAATTTAAACACATATTAGAGCTGAGAGCTGAACTGCTAAGTCACTGATGGGAAGGGAGAGCTGAGCTGCTAAGTCACTGCTGGGAAGGAGAGCTGAGCTGCTAAGTCACTCCTGGGAAGGGAGAGCTAAGCTGCTAAATCAATGCTGGGAAGGGAGAGCTGAGTTGCTAAATCACTGCTGGGAAGGAGAGCTGAGCTGCAAAGTCACTGTTGGGAAGGAGAGCTGAGCTGCTAAGTCACTGCTGGGAAAGAGAGCTGAGTCAATAAGTCACTCCTGGGAAGGGAGAGCTGAGCTGATAAGTCACTGCTGGGAAGGAGAGCTGAGCTAAGTCGCTGTTGGGAAGGACAGCTGAGCTGCTAAGTCACTGCTGGGAAGGAGAGCTGAGCTGCTAAGTCACTGTTGGGAAGGAGAGCTGAGCTACTAAGTCACTCCTGGAAAGGGAGAGCTAAGCTGCTAAGTCACTTTTGGGAAGGGAGAGCTGAGCTGCTAAGTCACTGCTGGGAAGGAGAGCTGAGCTGCTAAGTCACTGCTGGGAAGGGAGGGCTGAGCTGCTAAGTCACTGCTGGGAAGGAGAGCTGAGCTGCTAAGTCATTGCTGGGAAGGAGAGCTGAGCTGCTAAGTCACTGTTGGGAAGGAGAGCTGAGCTGCTAAGTCACTGCTGGGAAAGAGAGCTGAGCTACTAAGTAACTCCTGGGAGGTGAGTGCTGAGCTGCTAAGTCACTGTTGGGAAGGAGAGCTGAGCTAAGTCACTGTTGGGAAGGACAGCTGAGCTAAGTCACTGTTGGGAGGAGAGATGAGCTGCTAAGTCACTGTTGGGAAGGAGAGCTGAGCTGCTAAGTCACTGCTGGGAATGAGAGCCGAGCTGCTAAATCACTGCTGGGAAGGAGAGCTGAGCTGCTAAGTCACTGTTGGGAAGGAGAGCTGAGCTGCTAAGTCACTGCTGGGAAGGAGAGCTGAGCTACTAAGTCACTGCTGGGAAGGAGAGCTGAGCTACTAAGTCACTGCTGGGAAGGGAGAGCTGAGATGCTAAGTCACTGCTGGGAAGGGAGAGCTGAGCTGCTAAGTCACTGCTGGGAATGAGAGCAGAGCTGCTAAATCACTGCTGGGAAGGAGAGCTGAGCTGCTAAGTCACTGCTGGGAAAGGGATCTGAGCTACTAAGTCACTCCTGGGAAGGGAGAGCTGAGCTGCTAAGTCACTGTTGGGAAGGAGAGCTGAGCTGCTAAGTCACTGCTGGGAATGAGAGCCGAGCTGCTAATTCACTGCTGGGAATGAGAGCTGAGCTGCTAAGTCACTGTTGGGAAGGAGAGCTGAGCTGCTAAGTCACTGCTGGGAAAGAGAGCCGAGCTGCTAAATCACTGCTGGGAAGGAGAGCTGAGCTGCTAAGTCACTGTTGGGAAGGAGAGCTGAGCTGCTAAGTCACTGCTGGGAAAGAGAGCTGAGCTACTAAGTCACTCCTGGGAGGTGAGTGCTGAGCTGCTAAGTCATTGTCCAGAAGGAGAGCTGAGCTGCTAAGTCACTGCTGGGAAGGAGAGCTGAGCTGCTAAGTCACTGTTGGGAAGGAGAGCTGAGCTACTAAGTCACTGCTGGGAAGGGAGAGCTGAGCTGCTAAGTCACTGCTGGGAAGGGAAAGCTGAGCTGCTAAGTCACTGCTGGGAATGAGAGCCGAGCTACTAAATCACTGCTGGGAAGGAGAGCTGAGCTGCTAAGTCACTGCTGGGAAAGAGCTGAGCTACTAAGTCACTCCTGGGAAGGGAGAGCTGAGCTGCTAAGTCACTGTTGGGAAGGAGAGCTGAGCTGCTAAGTCACTGCTGGAAAGGAGAGCTGAGCTGCTAAGTCACTGTTGGGAAGGGAGAGCTGAGCTGCTAAGTCACTGCTGGGAAGGAGAGCTGAGCTGCTAAGTCACTGTTGGGAAGGAGAGCTGAGCTACTAAGTCACTGCTGGGAAGGGAGAGCTGAGCTGCTACGTCACTGCTGGGAAGGAGAGCTGAGCTGCTAAGTCACTGCTGGGAAGGAGAGCTGAGCTGATAAGTCACTGCTGGGACCGCTCCCAGCAGTGACTTATCTGAGCTGAGCTGCTAAGTCACTGCTGGGTGCGGGGAGCTGAGCTGCTAAGTCATTGCTAGGAAGGAGAGCTGAGCTGCAAAGTCACTGCTGGTAGGGGGGAACTGAGCCACAATGTCACTGCTGACTTAGCAAAGCTTTGCCGGTCCATAGTCTGACTATAGGTTCACTCTAATGCTTACGAAAGTAAATGTTGCTCAGTCCTGACCTGCAAATTTTACTATTGCAAGGCAGGGAGGTCAAACTGGTTATAGTTCATCAAAGTATAACTAAAGGCCAAGCTTTTTTTGTTTTGTTTTGGATAGAGTTAAGAGAGATTAGAATCCCTGTTAGGTTTTTATTACTGACTGTGCCCCCGTTAAAGAGATTCGCCCTCTGTATCGGTTCTGGTGACTATTATCACCTGGAGTGAAAGAAAGTCCCACATTTTGCGTTGTCACCATAAGAGGAATAGAGAGGAAATCTTCCAATGGGGAAACTAGTTCTGGTGACCACCAGGGATTTCCGCTTACTTCCTGTTGTAGTCTTGGGACAGGAAGTGAAGGGAAATCTCCCCAATGGGACACAGACATGGGGTTATAATCCTCCTTGACTCTATCCAACATAAAAAATAAAATGTATTTCTATTTTTAGTTCATGGCTTTACCGGCTCCTTATTTTGCAAAATGATTTCTTTTATTATGGAGTTTTTGTTCTGCACTAATTACTCCTACAATACCTAAGCTGATTGGAAGTACAGAAGTACCTATGTCATCAGGTATTCTTTTCGGTAACAATGTAACAATTTAGCTTCGCTCGCACGCACAGCGTTCTGCCCGCTGGGATTCTGTTTAGGTAATCCTTTCACCGTAAACTAAAGTGTGAATAAGGATTGCTGATTGTGTGCCGTGTTGTAGAATAAATGGATTTTTATATTCATTGGAGTAGTCATCCAGAATACATTGTATGTTATCCGGCTCCGTGTGAATTACGCAACAAAGATCTTATCCTCTTATCCTCACGTAGCGGTACGCAGCCGCGCTGAATGCGCTCTGTGGAGGCGCTGTGTATGGATCATTCTCTGCTGTTGTAATAAATGGATTAGCGAAAAGGAACAATGGCAGTGATGGCGACAATAGCAACAGCAGACGAAACGCAGCCGCGATCGTTTTCCGAAAATTTGGCCCTGG
This sequence comes from Rana muscosa, assembly GCA_029206835.1. Lineage (NCBI taxonomy): Eukaryota > Metazoa > Chordata > Amphibia > Anura > Ranidae > Rana > Rana muscosa. Next base: position 32,855,368 of record CM055117.1, on the reverse strand, counting down.
GGGTCATTGAGTTATTATATATCCCATAATATCATATGCATTCGATTTGGTTTGATTTGTTTATTTTTTTATTTTTTTATTACTGTTATCATAAAAAATGTGAATCTGGCCAAGTTGGGGATTGAGTGGAGAAACATTAAAGTGATTGTAAACCTCAGACATGAAATATGAACAAAACATATGCCTCTATAGTGTGGACTTGTCTCAATCCAGAGCACTAATGCCCTGTACACACGACCGGATTGTCCGTCGGAATAAAGTCTGATGGTTTGTCCGACGGAGTTCCGATGGAATTCCGCTTAAGCTGTCTTACATACACACGGTCACATTAAAATCCAACCGTCAAGAACGCGGTGACGTACAACACTACGACGAGCCGAGAAAAATTAAGCTCAATGCTTCTGAGCATGCGTCGACTTGATTCTTAGCATGTGTGGTTTTTAGTCTGTCGGAATTGCATCCAGACAAACGGATTTTGCCGATAGAGATTTTTGTCCGTCGGAAAAATAGAGAACATGTTCTCTATCTAAGTCCGTCGGAATTTCCGAAGGAAAAAGTCCGATGGGGCATACACACGGTCGGAATATCCGATGAAAAGAGCCCGTCTGACTTTTTCGATCAGAAAATCCGGTCGTGTGTACAAGGCATAAGTGTAATTTCTGTTTGCTGCCTCGTTCCTCTGCTATCTGCATGAGTCACTTCTGACAAGTTTTCCTGACACCAAGAGAAAAATGGTGATGGGGGAGGGACCTCCAGCAGATTGACAGCCTCAGCTCTGTTCCTGTGTGCTGTGTGAAGAGGGGGTGTGTCCCTTCCCTCCAATCAGGTTTCAGAGCTCTCCTCACTGAGCTCTGTAGAGTGTAACTTGAGCTCTCCGCCCCCCTTTTTTTTTTGCTGATAGCTCAGGCAAGCTTTATAAATTATCCACTTTGGATGGATGTAGAGAAGAGAAGGCTGCAGATGAACGGGTACAACTTATGTTGGAGGATTTGTTTAATCTATCTGTATCACCTGAGGCCAGTCACTTCACTGGGTATATGTGAGGATTTATAACCACTTTAACACCTTCCCACCCGGCCTATAGTGGATTGACGGTCGGACGTCATATGATGTCCTTCAGAACAGGGCAAACAGCACAGTAATTGGTGGTGCGGTGTGTCTCTCGGACATAACACATTACCAATCATGGTAAAGAGCCTATGACGTGGGCTCTTCACCATGTGATCAGCTGTGTCCAATCACATCTAAACACAGTGTAAATAAGAAGTGCTCTCCTGTCAGCCGATAAGCAGCTTTTCTTAGTGAGGACATATGCCCTGATTATCGGTGCAGCCCAATCAGTGATGCCTAGCAGTGCCCACCAGTGATGCCAATCAGTGCCCATTAGTGCGGCATTTCAGTGCCCACCAATGCTGCCTATCACTGCCCACCAGTGCCATCTATCAGTGTCCATCAGTGTCACCTATCAGTGCCCACCAGTGCCTCCTCATCAGTGCCATCTATCAGTGCCAATCAGTGGCGCATATCAGTACCCATCAGTGCCAACCAGTGCCACCTATCAGTGCCCATAAGTGATACCTATCAGTGCTGCCTATCAGTGCAGAATATCAGTGCCTATCAGTGCAGAATATCAGTGCCCATAAATGCTGCCTATCAGTGCCCATCAGTGCCAACTAGTGCCACCTATCAGTGCTCATAAGTGCTACCTATCAGTGCCGCCTATCATTTCCGCATATCAGTGCCCATAAGTGCTGCCTATCAGTGTCCATCAGTGCCACCTATCAGTGTCCATCAGTGCCACCTATCAGTGCCCATCAGTGCCAACCAGTGCCACCTATCAGTGTCCATATGTGCTACCTAACAGTGTCGCCTATCAGTGCAGCATATCAGTGTCTATCATTTCTGAATATCAGTGGCCATAAGTGCTGCCTATCAGTGCCAACCAGTGGCACCTATCAGTGCCCATAAGTGCTACCTATCAGTGCCGCCTATCAGTGTACCATATCAATGCCTATCATTTCCACATATCAGTGCCACCTATCAGTGCCCATTAGTGCTGCATATTAGTGCCTCCTCATCAGCGCGCATCAGTGAAGGAGAAAAAATATTCACACAATTTTATAACAGACACAAAGAAAAACTTTTTTTTTCAAAATGTTTGATCTTTTTTCGTTTGTATAGCAAAAAAAAAAAAACCCAGTGGTGATTAAATACCACCAAAAGAAAGCTCTATTTGTCAAAAAAAAAAATGATACAAATCTCGTTTGGGTACAGTGTTGCACAACCGCGCAATTGTCAATCAAAGTATGACAGCGCTAAAAGCTGAAAATTGGCCTGGGCAGGAAGGGGGTGAAAGTGCCCGGTAGGCAAGTGGTTAACCCGCTGCCCATGTAATGTATGTTGGATGGCAAAAAGGTCGTGTTTTAGGCTAGGGGAACGTATCTAAAATCACACGCGTTTCTGATATGCAGAGTAATGCGTTGAAACCCTTAGGGACGGTGCTCAAGGCAATCACCCCACATGTCTCCGGTGATGCACATTGAAGGTGGGTGCCAGCACTAAAAAGAGCCCGTCCGGCTCCCAGCTCCCGGCTCTACACATGTAGAGAGAGCAAGAAGGAAGTGCCGCACACCAGAAAAACAGCTTGTGAGTATAGAGGAATCAAGACAGCTTCTGCCCAGCTTCTCCCAGGCCATGCCCTAATGCGTTTCGCCCTACCCAAAGGGCTCTATCATGACTAAGCCCTTTGGGTGTGGTGAAACGCGTTGGTGGCATGGCCTAAGAGGAGCAGGGCAGAAGTAGTGTTGATTCCTCTATACCTCAGATCAGGATAGAAACTGGGTGGAGACTGTCCGCCAGAAGCCCTTACTATGTGATGAGCCTGATTTTAACTAGTGATGCACTGACATTTTTAGCATTGTGCCTAAGGCTCCATTTACACGTGTGCGACTTGTCAAGCAATTTTGGACATCAAAGTTCCAGGACAAGTCGTTCCCTCATGTTTTCCAATGATAACCATTCATATATGTGCGACTTAAAGTTGCAGCGACTTCAAAGTAGATCCTGCACTACTTTGGTTCGACTTTCATGCAACTTGAGGACCATGGATTTCAATGTTAACCCTCAAAAGTTGCATGAAAATCGTACCTGAATGTTATGCAATGCAGCAGTTGTCCATTATCACTGGTCAAAGCCAAAGTCGCATCCAAGTTGCACCCATCCAAAGGCACATCAAAGTTGCATCAAAGTTGCACTCCAAAAGTCGATGAAACTTTGGAGTCATACAAGTGTGAATGAAGCATAAAGTAAAAAAAAGGTGTTGATACTGGCTACCGAAAATGCCCACGATTTTGCCGGGATTTCTCCCCAATTTTACTGCGATTTTGAAGCAGTTTTACCGAGATTTTACTGAGATTTTTGCATGATTTTACAGCATTTATGTTGTGTTTTCAGTGCATTTCAATGGGGAGGTGCGTCTTTGGTGCAGTTTGCCAAATTTGCACTCCAAAAATGCAGCAATTTTAACACCGCTTCAAATGGTGCCGATAATGGCTGACAATAAATTTGTATTAATTTAAATGTATGATATTAATAAAAAAATGGAATATAAGACAATTATTTATAAGAAAGCACATATATATATATATATATATATGTATTTAAAAAACATAAATTTTGGTTTTGGCCTAGTGCATCCTGAAGTTTTGGTTTTTGCTTTCGGCACCAAAATTTTCATTTCGGTGCACCACTAATTTTAACTGTCACCATGTGAGTTGCCATTTGTCTTCTCACCACAGTAAATCTACTACACTCAGACTGCGCCCTGCTGTTCTGCTTAAAGCCGAGTTCCACCAATTTTTTTTTTTTTTTAAAAGTCAGCAGCTACAAATACTGCAGCTGCTGACTTTTAAAATATGGACACTTACCTGTCCAGTGCACCCGCGATGTCGGCACCCGAAGCCGACCCGTCTCTCGGTCCTCGGATGCTGCCGCCGCCATCTTCGGTAAGGGAATCAGGAAATGAAGCCTTGCGGCTTCACTTCCTGGTTCCCTACTGTGCATGGGTGAGTCGCGCTGCACAATCCAAATGGCCCTTGCTGTCTTTTGGGACCCGTGTGTCTCCCAGAAGACAGCAGGGGGGGGGGCAAGTGGCGTAACTCCCGCGGTGGTCTATGCCTGGAAGTGGGTGCAAATACCTGTATTATACAGGTATCTGCACTCCCTCCCCCCTGAAAGGTGCCAAATGTGACACCGGAGGGGGGGGGGAGGGTTCCGAAAAGCGGAGGTTCCATTTTTGTGTGGACCTCCGCTTTAACTGTGCTGTGCATATCCTGTGCAGAGAGCAGAGCTGTGGGAGGGGCCCAGAAGCCCCACCCGCTACAGGCAGCCTGTAGACAACTACAGGAGGGATCGGAGACAACACCAGTCACCCTGCACAAGGAGAGAGAGTAGAGCTGTGGGAGGGGCCCAGAAGCCCCACCTGCTACAGGCAGCCTGTAGACAACTACAGGAGGGGGCGGAGACAAGACCAGTAACCCTGCACAAGGAGAGAGAGTAGAGCTGTGGGATGGGCCCAGAAGCCCCACCCACTACAGGCTGCCTGTAGACAACTACAGGAGGGGGCGGAGACAAGACCAGTCACCCTGCACAAGGAGAGAGAGTAGAGCTGTGGGAGGGGCCAAAAGCCCCACCCACTACAGGCTGCCTGTAGACAACTACAGAAGGGGGCGGAGACAAGACCAGTCCCACTGCACAAGGAGAGAGAGTAGAGCTGTGAGAGGGGCCCAAAAGCCCCACACGCTACAGGCAGCCTGTAGACAACTACAGGAGGGGGGCGGAGACAAGACCAGTCACCCTGCACAAGGAGAGAGAGTAGAGCTGTGGGAGGGGTCCAAAAGCCCCACCCACTACAGGCTGCCTGTAGACAACTACAGGAGGGGGCGGAGACAAGACCAGTCCCCCTGCACAAGGAGAGAGAGCAGCAGTGACCGGTCTTTTTTACAGGAAGTCCCACACTGGATTACTGCACAGATCTGGAAGAAATACACAAAGCACACCGAGATTCCAGGAAGAATACACATGATGAATAGATTTACACAATATTTGCATCTCCCAGTATTCAGCTTTAAGACAGTTTACAGAAAGTGAGGTTTTGCTGAGACATAATGATGGTTCATTTGCCGTTTTAATGAGGATGAAAGCCCAGAGTCCCAGAGCTTGCTGAGCTCCCAGCTGTAGGTCGCTATTCAGCGCTCAGTCAATGTCAATTGCTCCATATGTTTGAGACGGTGCTCTGTGCTGGAGTGTGGATGGGGCACTAACACTTCCCTATACTGCCCACGTAGATAACCATTACTAGACACAGGGACGTTTCTGCTACCAGATGGATTTAAAAATCAGTACGTGCTGCAAATAATCAAGATTTTTTTTCTATGTTTTTGGAAATACACTATATTGTCGAAAGTATTGGGACACCTGCCTTTACACGCGCATGAACTTTAATGGAATCCCAGTCTTCGTCTGTAGGGTTCAATATTGAGTTCACCCACCCTTTTCAGCTATAACAGCTTCACAAGGTTTAGGAGTGTGTCTATGGGAATGTTTGACCATTCTTCCAGAAGCACATTTGTGAGGTCAGGCACTGATGTTGCCAAAGGTGTTCTATCGGGTTGAGGTCAGGACTCTGTACAGGCCAGTCAAGTTCTTCCACCCCAAACTCGCTCATCCATGTCTTTATGGACCTTGCTTTGTGCACTGGTGCAAAGTCATGTTGGAACAGGAAGGGGCCGTCCCCAAACTGTTCCCACAAAGTTGGGAGCATGAAATTGTCCAAAATGTCTTGGTATGCTGACGCCTTAAGAGTTCCCTTCACTGGAACTAAGGGGCCAAGCCCAACCCCTGAAAAGCGACCCCACACCATAATCCCCCCTCCACCAAATGATTTGGACCAGTGCACAAAGCAAGGTCCATAATGACATGGATGAGCAGGTTTGGGGTGGAGGAACTTGACTGGCCAGCATCTTAACCTGATAGAACACCTTTGGGGTGAATTAGAGCGGAAACTGTGACCCAGGCCTTCTCGTCCGAAATCAGTGCCTGACCTCACAAATGTGCTTCTGGAAGAATGGTCAAACATTCCCATAGACACACAGGTGTGCGCAGCCTATTGCATTAGGGTGTGCACGCCAAATATCAAACACATAGTATCGATCACTCACGATGAAAGGGAAGGGGCCGGTAAGTTACATATTTACCGGCCCCTTCTCCCACTCATCCTAAAACATCCCTGCAGCAACAGCTGGAGGGAGAGGAGAGTAGGGAAGCCGGAAACGCTGTGGGGGGAAGGAGGGGGAAACCAGGGCAGTAGGGGGAATCTGTGCTGTACAGGGTGATTAGGGTGTGCCTGGGCACACCTGGCACACCCTGTGTGCACACCTATGCTCCTAAACCTTGCGGGCAGCCTTCCCAGAAGAGTTGAAGCTGTTATAGCTCCAAAGGGTGGGCCAACTCAATATTGAACCCTACGGACAAAGACTGGGATGATATTAAATTTATGTGCGTGTAAAGGCAGGCGTCCCAATACTTTTGACAATATAGTGTATTTGGGCTGATTTTTTTTTAATGGGAAAGTCCATTAATGTTAGATTAGAGGGTATGTCCAGGCATTACTGAAATGTTGCTCCAAGCGTCTCAACGCAGAAACCCAACACACCTCCGAAACACATGCACTGCAGTTCATGAGTTGGTGCGCTGCGACAGACAAAATGGTGTATGTCCTATTTTTGATCCATTCTGAACATAGGGACTTGTAGGCATGTGCAGTTAGCTACTATGCCACTAGGTGCCTCTGTGCCAGAATAGTGTCTGTTTACAGTAAATAAGGTCACCATGTGCTAGGCCCCCTTCTAGGTAGAGCCCTCCTGCAGTGATTTCATGGGTAAGTCAGTGCCCAGTTATAAGTGTAGCGCCCTGCTCCTGACCAGGCGCTATGTTAAATTTAGTGGGTGTCTGAGCTACTATTAGCTACGACTTTGTAAATAATTAAGGCTAAATCGGCCTCTGTTCTGGCTATGGCTGTGTTTGGAAGGACTTCCCACTGTTTGCCTGTAGGTGGCGTTACCACCCCAGGCCAATGTGGAAGACAAACAGGCCAAAGTACATTCAGTGTCTTTCCCCGGGGGCATGCTGGGGAAGGGTACTTAAAGGGCAGACGCCATTTTCCGGGGCTCTTCTTCGCCTCCTGACCCTCCTGGCCACGTGTCTTTCCCCGGGGGCATGCTGGGGAAGGGTACTTAAAGGGCAGACGCCATTTTACGGGGCTCTTCTTCGCCTCGTGGCCCTCCTGGCTCGAGGCGTGTGTTACTGAAAATTCAGCCTCTGAGCCACGTAGGTCCGAGGCTGTAACTATGCCAGGTAGGCCCAGTTGTCTTGACTGGGGCCTACGCTTGAAGGTGATCCTGTGCTGTCCGTCCTGCGGGAGGAAGCCACTCAATGGAGGAAACTAGGGGAGGACCTGTCCAGGAGAGGACCGAGTGGAAGGCCGGTATCTTGTGGAAGGCCTGGGGACCTTATTGAGGGATGCACCGTAACTAAAGTAACCTTACAGTCTGCCGGGTTGGCTTAAAGGCTTTTAGACTGTAAGGCTGGATATCCAGGTACTAAAATCCTGTGACAGAGGATAACTGAACGGTTCAACATAACCATCAAAAAGGTCTGTGGCAGAGACTGTTCTTTCTCATCTGTTCGTGCATTACTCCGGCTGCTAGGCCAAGTGAGAGGGGCCTATCCGGGTGAGCAATACCCACTCAAAGGAGAGTGGTGAGTGAGACTTTGTATATTAGAAGTTTTCCCCAGTGATCTGCTGTGTGTGCCTGATCCTTCCCCTGACCCTCCATCCCTCTACCTATACAAGTTGTTTGGAAAATAAAGCCTGAAGAAACAGGATTCATAACTTGTGTGGACATTGAAGTTACTGTAGACTCTCAACCCGTAGACAACGAATGTTGAGGTAACGTGTGTAGCAATACCCCCAGCTAAGAGGGCTGCTGGTATAGATTTTGGGCCTGTACACACTGCTGTCAACCCCCAGTAACTGGCTCTAACATCCCTTGGCACAGATAGCAGCAAAGATGGGATTGTGAAACCCGTTAGCTATGGGGATCACAATACCGCAACAAACATATAACCACACAGTAGATTGGCTTAACCACAAGTACTGAATATAAAGCATCAAGTTAAACAGTAATACGTGTGCATATGCAGAGCCCTGCAATGTTAACTATTCAGCATATAACAAGCACTAAGTTCCAATAGTAATTACACACGCTAAATGTCATTTAACTATGCTCGTGAACTTCCCCCTCGTGGGCAAGATGGCGCCCAAACAATTTCTAACAGTTCTACAGTCAGGCCTGACTATTGCAGATATGGTGCTTCCGTTGGGAAGGATCTTCGCTAGCAATGGTGGTGCACTTTGTAGGTTATTTGTAATCCACAGGGAACAAAGCAGTTAACTTCTTGCCATTTACTAAAGAGTTCAACTAACGCTGCACAGCACACTGTCCCTCTGGTGTGCAATAACACTCTGGTAACGGTGGTCACTGAACAAAGGACACTGGGCCTAAGATTAGTCAGTTAATCTCTGAGCAAGTGCTCTCTCATCCGACCGAACCAGTCCGTACAACCATCTTCCATAGCTGGGGCTCCAGCACACAGTCTCACGACACCCGTAGTCTCTGATCCTCCCGACAGTTCTTGGAAGGATGATGGACGAAATGACTCCTGGGTTCTCCCGTGAAGATCGGAGGGCTCTCTAGATCTCAAGGCCCAAACTCTTAGGCCCAGTCCAGCGGCAGCCTCATTGTTGGTTCCACTTGCTAGGGGGGCGGCATCCAAAGAGACCCGCGTGTAGCTCCGCTCCTCCTTAAATAGACCTTCCCCAGCAGACCTTACGCCGGGCAATGTACTCTGGGTGTCCCGCTGCACACTGGGTATGGTAGTCTTTTGAGCTCTTTAAAGTGACACCCCGCTACACGTGCAAGGCCCAAAATCTAAACCAGCAGCTCCTATGGGGGTAGTGCTACATAAGCCAGGTTGGGAGGAGCCTTAGATTGGGCATCACAGCCAAACCGCCCACTAATTATGAAAAGTATCACCACTACAATCCAATTGCATGTTTGAAGCGGGCTAGAGCTCTCTTCACTCGCCGTGCCTGGCCAGTGGTCTCCATTCTGCACACAAAAGTCTTCCAATGTAAGGTAAAGTCGGCAACTAGGTGATTAAGTATAAAATCACTCATTATTTTGTCACAAGGAGTACATCTGTTACGCAACAATGATGTATGGATCCCCCCTTCCTCCTTGAATGTTCGTGTCACACATTCCAGAAGGCCACTTTAGTTAGGGGTGCGTGCATACAACGAGATCCCACAGGCCTCTACCAGGTCCTACATACCTAAAACCAGGGGCTTGTCTGGCCATGCATAGGATATTTAAAAATGAAGGTGTGGGAGCAGAGCAGTACAAGGAGAACTTTGACTGCAAGGGAGACAATGCTGGGCTTTTTTGTTGGGTGGCCCCCAACTTCCTGATTCCTTGCTTAGTCAAGAATGACGTAAGGGATCCCCACGCTGCCTTCTGGAAGGTTTATGTCACAAATCCCAGAAGGCGGTTCTAGTAAGGAGAGTATGCACGCAACGGGACCTGGCAGGTCTCTGCTGGGACCCACATACCTGAAACCAACCAAGTATGAAACCTGCCGGAGACCGGCAACATGTCTGTGCATTTGTGGGATATTCCAAGATGGACTTGCACTGCTCTTCTCCTGCCCCCCATACCGACTTTGACTGCAAGGAAGACAATGCTGGGCTCCAAGATCTGGTAAGTATGTTTTTTTTTATCACCATACAGATAGGGTGTCAAAATTTAATTGCAGGCTGCATAAGCATTATGGCTGCCCTCATAGGGCTGGTGGTATCTGTAACTAGATGTCCAAAGTACCCCTCCCCTTACATCAGATGTCAAGAGCCCCCGCACCCCCACCATCAGAAATCAAGAATCCTCCACCCTCCTTTACATCACAGTGCACCCCACTTCTTACTTTGTGCTGCTGCTGGGAGGAAGCTGGGGGAAGAGCTGGGAAGCAGAAAGTGCAGGGTCTGCAGGAGGACCAGAGGAGGGCTGGAGTCAGCTGCCGGAGTCTAGGGCTGGAGTCAGCTTCCGGAGTCTGCTGAATGCTGCGACCAGGGGAGGCAAAGAAAACAGAGTGCTGCAGCTTCTCTGAGACGTGCAGGATCTGTAGGTGGGGCTCTGTTAGGGTGACCACATGCCCTTGATTGCCCGGGACAGTCCCGCATTTTGCAGGTCTGTCCCGGGCACCTTCATTCCAGGACAATACAGTGTCCCGGAATGAAACTGACACAGCCACCCCCCGGGCCAATCTGATGCCCCCAAAAAAGGCCGCCACATCACCGCTTTACTCACTGACAGTACTTTTCCAGGCCGGGAATGCCTGGAGGAGCACAATCCCCGCCCCCTGCTTGTGATTGGAGAAATCATAAATCCCGCCTCTTGTGTCCAATCACTGTGCTGTGATTCATTACAGCACAAGCTGATTTTTGGGAAGGTGTCCCTGAATGGTAGTTTAAAAATGTGGTCACCCTAGGCTCTGTCCTCCTCTCTGCTGCCCACTGCTGAGACGGGGGGGCAGACACAAGCCTCTCCACAGCTGCCTGGAGAAATGCAGGATCTGGCAGAGGAATTCTGTCCTCCATTCTGCTCAGGGCCATCTTTAATATTGATTGGGCCCTTGGCAAAAAATTTATTGGGCCCCTGAGCTAGCCAGGTCACATGATATTGGCATCACACATGTGGGCGTGTATACAGGCTGCAGTGGAAATCTCCTACTATGTGAACTCTCAGCACTGGAGAACCTGTGCAGTTTATCACTGATCGTGGTATACAGATCAGCCAAAAAGGTATATAGTAGCAATATTTTAATGTAAAAAGAAGATTTATAATCTGTGGGAGGCAGATGAACTATTTTCATATTACTGGGTTTAGTAACACTTTAATGACCACAGTTGCAGGCAGGACTTTCAAACATGCCCCTTTATCTCCCCAGTGGGCAGTATTCAGTGTAGGTGATGGTGGAAATGACCTCAGGGGGCATGATATACATATGCAGGACCGCCATCAGGAATATTGGGGCCCCTTACACAGCTTCGGGCATGGGCCCCCCTGGAGCAGAGGAGAACAGGGGGGGTTCTGCCGCTGCAAATTGAGAAGCGTGGGCCACCAATTGTTGAGGTTGGGGGGGGGGCTTTGGGTGCTAACGAACAAGAAAAAATTAAAAAGGGGGGTTGTCATCCGGGCCCCTGGGGACCTCCGGGCCCCTTACAGATGTACTGCATGTAACCCCCTGATGGCGGACCTTTACATATGCATACCGCCTCTATTTACATATGACTGCTGCCGGTCCGCCTCTATTTACATATGACTGCTGCCGCTCCACCTCTATTTACATATGAATGTCGTCGCTATTTGCATATCAATGCCGTTATTTACATGTAAACACAGGGTCTGCAGGTGAGTCATCTGTACACAACAATAGGGCAGAGCTGGGCAGCATTAGTAACAGAACTTGACACTAAGATATCAGGACACAGCACGGGACTAAAACTTCAAGGGACGAGGGAATTTAAACTGGGATAGTTAGCAAATATGAGGCAGCTGCTTTGGGCCCCCACAACAATGACAGGGCCCAGGGCAGCTGACCCTTTTGCCCTGCCTTAAAGACGGCCCTGATTCTGCTGCCGACTGCTAAGATGGGGGGCAGAGACAAGCCTCTCTGCAGCTGCATGGAGACGCACAAGATCTGGCAGAGGAACCACCTCTCTGCTGCTGACCGTTGAGACGAGGTGGGGATGCCGCAGCTGCAGGATGGCCTGGCGGTCCAGATTTGGCCCACAGGCCTTGTGTTTGACACATGTGCCATACAGTGACAGTTATTTAATAGAGTGAATTTACTGTAGTTAAACTTAGGTAGGCTGGGTGAGTGTCCTTCTTTAAGAAAAACATTTGATCATCTCTACAGGCTTTATTTGAACCACTCATCGCTAAACCTCAAACTCTTCTTGCCCACTCTTGCTGTTGGTGGCCAGTGCTGCCTCTTTGTCCTCAATTAGCAAAGCTCGATAACCGCCATTCTTCTATAAGAAAAGCAATTTGGAAAAACATGTCTCAGATATGCCTAATCCTTCATTTTTCGAAGTGCCTCTCCCCCCTCCTTTCCTTTGCTCACCCTATCGAGGCAACAACCCAAGAGCAGACGCAGTTCCTAAAGTACAAAACGTGGAACATCTGACCTGCAAATATTACATTAACATTTAAATAAGGCTGTCGGAGAAAAAAAAGAGAAGAAAAAAAAAATGATTTCCATTTTCTCTAGGATTTTCTTTTTATTATTTGTTGACGGAGGGAGGCAGAGATTGAGCTATTAGAACCCGTGACCAGACCCAGCATGATGGACACCTAGGTGCAGGGTCACCGCTAGATCTGTTTGTCTGACACGGAACGCCTGCAGGAAATACAGCACTTGTTTTTACAACGGTGGTTAGAGGCTGTGTACAACTATAAAGCAGACAATGCATCATTTTTATGGTACATACTGTACGGTAATAAGACGTTTTATTAAAACCAAACAACTGCTTTTGTGCTAGGCTTTTCTAATTTCTCTGAGTACTTAACTCTTTAAGAACCAGAGGGTGCATTCCTCTGCAGAGACATTTTCACACAATGTGATGGTTTACATGCTGATCTGTTTCATATGCTTCATGATTAGCAAGATGGATGGGGGTGAACTGACACCCTCTTACTGAGTTGGTTAAGGTAGGGTGACCAGACATCCCCGGTTTCTGGGGACAGTCTCCGGATTGACAGGGCCGCCATCAGGGGGGTACAGGCAGTACACCTGTAAGGGGCCCGGAGGTCCCCAGGGGCCCGGGTGGCAACCCCCCCTTTTTAAAAAAAAAAAATGTTTTTATTTATTTTTATTTATTTTTTTTATTATTTTTTTTTGTAAGGGGCCCAGAGGTCCCAGCGGGCCAGATGGCAAACCCCCTTTTTTAAAAAAAAAAATGTTATTTTTTTTTTTGTAAGGGGCCCAGAAGCCCGGAGGTCCCCAGGGGCCCGAATGGCAACCCCCCTTTTTTTTATATAAAAAATAAATGTAATATTTTTTTTTTTATTCAGTTTTTATTTGTTTTATTTACTTATTTATTTATTTATTTTTGTAAGGGGCCCAGAGTTCCCCAGAGGCCCGGAGGTCCCCAAGGGCCCGGATGGCAACCCCCCGACCTCAACAATTTGCGGCGTTGAATTGAGAAGCGGCGTGCGCTTCTCAATTCGTGGCACCCCCCCTTGCTTCTCAATTTGCAGCGACAGCACCCCCCCCCCGGTTCTCTGCTCCAGCGGGCCCATGCCAGAAGCTGTGTAAGGGGCCCCAAAATTCCTGATGGCGGCCCTGCGGATTGAGGACACTGTCCCGGACCAAGTCTGTCCCCGGTTTGGTCCCCGGATTGGATTTGAACAAGGGCTGGGGCAATTTCAAAGACAGTCAGTGCAGAATAAAAAAAAAATAAAAACATTCTGAATATTACACCGCTCCTACTAGCTTAGGGAGGTGTATTTTTTTCCCATTATCTGGGCCCCTTTCTAATGATCATGTGCTGGTCGGAGCGGAGGGAATATTTCTTCAGTTTCGGGTGCCCATTCAGCTCCGCTCGCATGTTCTTCTGCCTTGGCTCAAGTCCCAGCCAGCCGCCTGCCTGCTTATCTCCTTGCCTTCCCTGGTGGAGTGATCTTCCTCCACTCCCCACCCAGTAGCTGGGCTCTAATGAAGAAGACTCGTCTTCGAAACGCGTAAGCCGGCAGCGATCCCTGTCAATCCCTCTGTGACTCACTGGAGTGGGTTTGGTTCAGACGCATTGCTTCTTTTTGTGGAATTTTTCATTGGAAATTATCCACGTATGTTTGTAAGTAGTTTTCTTTTATTCACTTTTAATAAACCCCACCCAAGGATAATGCACTAGGCTGGTGCGCCCTTCTTTTTTCTTTGTCATTTTTCGCTAGGATACCCCTATCCCTGAGAGCAGCAAGGCCAGTGACATATACCATTGTGATATACAGACTGTCTGGTGTTTCGCTCATGCGCAGGAGTTTTTGTTTTCCCCCACCCAGTAGTAGCCTGGGCCCGGAGAGTTAAGCCCTGTACACATGATTGGATTTCAGATGGAATAAAATCCGATGGATTTTTCCATCGGAAATCCGATGAAGCTGACTTCCATCAATCTTGCCTACACACCATCAGTCAAAAATCCGACCGTCCCAAACGCCGTGACGTAAAACACTCCGACGAGCCGAGAAAAATGAAGTTCAATGCTTCTGAGCATGCGTTGACTAGATTCTGAGCATGCGTGGGTTTTTTCTCCGATGGAGTTCTCCACAGACGATCAGAATTTGCTATTGTTTTTTTTCCCCATCGGATAAATTTAAAACATGTTCTATTTTTAATCACCAATGGAAAAAAGACCGTTGGGGCCCACACACGATCGGTTTGTCCGATGAAAAAAGTCCATCGGACAGTTTTCATCTGTAAAACCGATCGTGTGTACACGGCTTAAGACTTGACAGGCTGTGAGGCGGGCGGCGGCGACGGGCAGAGAGTCGCATTTCTAGTAAAAAAAAAAAAAATATGTCCCCGGATTTCATTTTAAAAATCTGGTCACCTTAGTTTAACCTCCCTAGCGGTAATCCCGAGCGTGACTCGGGGTTGTTTTTTTATGCTAGGATCGGTAACCCCGAGTCACGCTCGGGGTAGACATTGCAGAGCCCGCAGCGGAGTTTCCTTACCTTCTCCTGGCGATCCAGCGATGATGTCCTCTGCTGTGATCGCCAGCGAGATCTCCGGCGAGTGTCGGCACTTTCGACCCCATCTGACTTCCTAGTTCCGTTCCCTGCGAGCCGCAGCGGCGCAAGGGAGCGGAACTGGGCGGCAAATTCAAAAAGGTAAACACATAGTATACATACAGTATACTGTAATCTTACAGATTACAGTACTGTATGTAATAATTACACACCCCCTTTGTCCCTAGTGGTCTGCCCAGTGTCCTGCATGCACTTTTATATAATAAAAATCGTTCTTTCTGCCTGTAAACTGAAGATTGTCCATAGCAACCAAAAAGTGTCCCTTTATGTCAAAAGTGGTTTTAGACCAGCTAGAAAACAGCGATAATAAATTAGAATCACTCGCAGAATTGAGCGATAGCGATTTGTGGGGAAATTCGTCATCAAACACTAAATCTAATGACAGCGACAATTCTGCAACTGAGCAAATTTCAGTGTTTTTGATTTGATTACATTATTGAATCATTTTTATTATAATTAGATTACTATTTTTGATAATTATTTATAGTTATTTATTATATTATAATTTATAATTTTGTGTTTCATATTTATCATACCCGGGATGTTTACTAGACTCTGGTTTGCTCAGGTTTAAGTAAGTAATTACTAAGAATCGCAGGCCTATAATACATAACACCAAATTTTCATGCAAAATAATTGTACCGCTTTTGGTACATAATTCCAGACAGAATCATACCGCCAGGGAGGTTAAGGGGTCCTTTGAATAGCCATCCCAACGGTCCCTCATTTGGAGGCCATGTCTGTTTCTCTTTTGTAAACCTGTACCTGTGTTTCTCATACATGTGTAGGCAGGTGCAACCTGTACTCCCTACTGCAGGTGGCGCTGAAAGCGGCAATGGAGAAGGGGAAGGAAGTTGTAAGGAATGTAGCACCCACTGTGTACAGTAGGTACATTAAGTTGGGCTCCTGTTGTAGCCTGAGCAGACAGGGTTAGGCTTCATGTACGCTTATGCCGCGTACACACGATCATTTTTCCAGTCGGGAAAAATGACATTTTTTTTTTTCGCCGAGAAAAACGATCGTCTGTGGGCTTTATGCCGTTTTTCTCGTTGAGAAAAACGACGAGAAAAATTAGAACATGTTCTAAATTTTCTCATCGTTTTTTCCATCATTTTTTTCCGCGGCAGTTTTCCCATAGGGAGACACTGCCGCGGAGCTCACAGACGGTCGTTTTTCTCGTCAAAGAAAAAAATGACGGGAAAAACGGTCGTGTGTGGGGGAACATGCCGTTCCCTCGTTTTTCATTTTTTTTCATGCCGTGATTCACGGCGGTGTTTTCACCGCCGTGAATCACGATCGTGTGTACGCGGCATTAGTCGTGACGCACTGCGGCCGCTGGAAAACACAAAACGTGGTAAATCGCAGCGATTATCCTGCTCTTTGAGATTTTTCCTAGTTCTTATCCTGAATGTGATTCTTCCACGCTCAGGAGAGGGAGGTTGAGCCGCCCCAAACCGTAGCAGCTCCTAAATGCTGCTTAAAGCGTTTGTGTACATGGGCACATAGGTGGCTTTTATGGAGTTAAAGTGGTTGTAAACCCTTCGGGGGAAGCTACACCTACAGGTAAGCCTAGATTAACCACTTCAATACAGGGCACTTAAACACCTTCCTGCCCAGACCAATTTTCAGCTTTCTGCGCTGTTGCACTTTGAATGACAATTGCGCGGTTGTGCTACACTGTACCCAAACGAAATTTTTATCATTTTTTCCCCACAAATAGAGCTTTCTTTTGGTGGTATTTGATCACCTCTGTGATTTTTATTTTCTGCTAAAAAAAAGAAAAAATTACCAAAAAGTTTGAAAAAAAATGTGTTTTTTTGGTTTCAGTTACAAAACTTTTTAAATAAGTAAGTTTTCTCCTCAACTGATGGGTCTGCACTGACGGGCACCGATGAGGTGGCACCAATGAGGTGGCACTGATGAGGTGGCATTGATGGGCACTGATGATGGGCACTAATATGCGGCACTGATAGGTGGAACGGATAATCGTCACGGATGGGCACGGATAGGCGGCACAGATGGGCAAGGATAGGCAGCACAGATGGGCACGGATAGGCGGCACGTATGGGCGCTGATAGGTGGCACGTATGGGCACTGATAGGCGGCACGAATGGGCACTGATAGGCGGCACGGATGGGCACTGATAGGCGGCACAGATGGGCATGGATGGGCACTGATAGGTGGCACGGATGGGCATGGATGGGCACTGATAGGTGGCACGTGTGGGCACTGATAGGCAGCACTGATGTACTGTAATGGATGCCAATCAGTGCCAAACAAAAATGTCTGCCAATCAGTGATGTCCATTGTGGGCACTGATTGGCATCCATTGTGGGCACTGATTGGCATCCATTAGGGGGCACTAACTGGCATCCCTGGTGGTCTAGGGTGGCATACCTGGTTCAGGCATCCCTGGTGGTCCAGTGGCATCCCTGGTGGTCCAGTGGGGGCATCCTGGGGGGGGCTGTGCTGATAATCGATCAGCACAAACCCCCCCCTGTCAGAGGAGCAGCCGATCGGCTCTCCTCTACTCGCGTCTGACAGACGCGAGTGAGGAAAAGCCGATGACCGGCTTTTCCTGTTTACACTGTGATCAGCCGTGATTGGACACGGCTGATCACGTGGTAAAGAGTCTCCGTCTGAGACTCTTTACCTAGATCGGAGTTGCGGGGTGTCAGATTGACACCCCGCAGCAACGATCGCCGCGATGCGTGCCCCCGGGGGCGCGCAGCGGCTCAAAATCCTGAGGACGTCATATAACGTCCTGTCAGGATTTTGCAACTACTTTGCCGACGTCAATCCGCTATAGGGCGGGCGGCAAGTGGTTAAGGCTTACCTGTAGGTGTTTGCAATATCTCCTAAACCTACACGGTTTAGGAGATATTTGCCAAAAGGAACACACCGTTGTCTACGGCGCATGCGCGCCGTAGACAGCGGCGCACTGAGAATCCCATTCATAAAACCGGCAGGGCCGGCTTTGATGGCACCCGCACGCACGCGCGGAGTGACGTTTTCACCGCTCCGGCCAATCACAGCGCCGGAGCGGCGATACCCGGAAGTAACCTTCCGAAGAGATGTCTGCGGCCGGAGGGGGATACGAGGATGGCTTTGGGGCCTTTGATCTAAGGTAAGTAATGCATAATGAGCTAGTATGCTAGTCATACTAGTTCATTATGGCTTTGTCTTGCAGGTGTTTATTTAAAAAAATATATATATTTTTGGCTTTAAAGCGGTTGTATAGTCTTTTTTTTCAACTTTTACCTACAGGTAAAACTATAATAAGGCTTACCTGAAGGTAAAAAGAATATCTCCTAAACCTGTACGGTTTAGGAGATATTCCCCTTGCAATGCGCAGCTGACTTCAGCGGCGCATGCGCATGGGGGATTCTCAGCTGAAAGCCCGGCAGACGCCGGACCTTGTCGGAAAGAAGTCTCCCGCGCGCATGCGCTGGAGCCGCGATACCCGGAAGACACGCCGAGTCAAAATGTCAGCTGCCTCGGCGTGGACCGGGTGAGATACCGACGCCTCGTTCTAAGGTAAGTATTTCATAATGAGCTAGTGTGCGGTGCATACTAGCTCATTATGCCTTACAGGTATAGTTAAAAAAAAAATAAGTGTCAGCGGGTATACAACCGCTTTAAGTTTAGGAGCTTTCGCAAAAAAAAAACACCAAAAGCTCCTAAACTCAAGTTCAGGAACTGTAGTGTACAGGAAGCCTTAATTTGTTTAGAGTTAGGTTGGCAGAACTCCAAGGGTTGAGTCTCTGTCACCTCCCCCTGGCTTCTAGAAGCTCCTGGAGAGTTCAAGAACTTTGAGGGCGGAGGGGGTACAGATGAGGCCTGAATATTTATGCAGTCTCCTCCAATCCCTGGGTGAGGACGGCCCAGAAGGTGGAGAGATAGCCCATAAGTATTCTGGAGCCTGGCCATGTTGGAGCAGAGTCTAGTGGCCTGGGAGGGGACCCCTGTGCTGGGGGGGGGGGGGCTCTGCCTACAGGCAGAAGAAGCCAGAAGGAAGGAGCCAGAGAGTAAGAGAGAGAGAGCAGCCGTTGAGAAAGCCTCACACCCCTTTCAGCTTTGGGAGCCATTGGTACCTGTCCAACAGGAGGCCTGTTCAGTAGTTACCACCATATTAGCCTCAGGATCTTCACAAGGGACTGAGTGGGTAGCTATCTGCAAGGGACAGCTTAGAGCCATTCAAGCCATCACAGATATCCTACACATCTTTTTGGGGATTGTAGTGAGGAGCCAGGTGCTTTGGCATTACTCTGAGGAGGGAGAGTACCTGCAGTCAGAAGTTTAGGATTGGACTTTTACCAGTTGGCCTGTACAGTTTGTCCCATTGGAACCACAGCCTTGTGATCTTTCTGGAAGCCAGAGGACAGTTTGTCCTCAGGTTATATTATACTACAGTTCTGGGCATCCCATACCACCCTTTCCCCATCCAAGTTGATTCCCCTAATAAACTAAAAACAAAACAAAGCCCTTGGACTGGTTTCTGTCTACTGAGTGCATGCTGAAAATTCCTGTTGCCTGGCTGTGCATGTAAAAGAAACCCAAAAATCCTGTGGGAGTAACACTGCAGGAACTTGGTAACTCTATCACTTCCTGTGGTCACAAAGAGGCAGCTGTCCAATTGGACCCCAGCAGCCATCTTGGGTCCGGCAGAGTCTATTTAAGCCTCCGGCTCTTGGGCGCTCGTGTAGGGACAGGTTCCCCTTTTGGCAGGGACAGTGCTTAGAGGTAGGGAAACATTCCAGAACTCTAGCTCTGTGCTAGCAGGACAGTTCCAAAAGTCCTGGTAGTCGCATCTTTGGAGCGGTGAAGGAGCGGTGTGTATACCACTCCTTTACCGCTCCTGCCCATTGAAATCAATGGGACAGCGCTGCTATACCGCCCGCAATGCGCCTCTGCAGAGGCAGTATTAACCCTTCTTCGGACGCTAGCGGGGGGTTAAAATTGCTTCGCTAGCGGCCGAATACCGCCGCAATTCCGACGGTATAGCGCCGCTAAAAATAGCTCCGCTATACCGCCAGCGCACCTCCCGCCCCAGTGTGAATAGGGCCTAATTTTCTGAGATTGTGGATTTGGGGTTTTCATGAGCTGTAAGCCATAATTATCACAATTATGACAAATCACGGCTTGAACTACAGTAGGTGATGCCGATATTTTTAGTCAATCTCGCCGCTGTTAGCGGCGAGATTAACACCCGCGAGCCCCAGTCGCGGGAGCCAGCGCCGAGCTCTGTCGCTCCTCCCGCTCGCCGCCCCCCCAATGGATTCCTATGGATGCGGCTGCATCTCATGGGGGGGGGGCGAGCGCAAGAAGCACAGCCTGGCATCGCCGGTTTCCAGCGCGATCTCATCGCGCTGGATCACACAAAATCGGAGGCAGGCGCTGTATCTTGCTTGGCGTGTAACGAGTCTCTCTCATATATCAGTTTCACCTTTTAAGTTGCATTAGTTAAATAAATGAACTTTTGCACAATATTTGAATTTTTCGAGTTTCCCCTGTAATTGGAAAGATATCTTTGTTTGCGGAGCAGCGGGCGTTTGAGTTCATACATGGAGGTATAATCGCGACATTCTGAAACCTCTCTTACATACAAGTGCATTGATCTCTATTTGTGATTTTAAGATAAAATAGGCAATAAAATAATGTTTTTTGTTATCTTCTAGTTTTTGAACTCGATATATTAATTAGGTGCCTTCAAGTTCCATACACATGTAAGGATTTTTATTGAATGCTCGTTGTCTGGTGGGGATGTGGTGCTTCAATATACTTGCTTAGGATTCACTTTTCTCTCTGTAGAAGGAAATGATACTTGGCGCTAACCAATGTTTTTCTGTTTGTTTTGCAGGTAATGTCATTTTCTGATCACTCCCTTCTAATGTCATCGTCACAGTAAGACAACCAATGCTTGCATGAGAATTCTGTTCTGGTTTTTGCTTCCTTGTTGCCTAAATCCCGATATTGGATTCTTTGTATTTCATGCTAAATTCCTAACTGTCGTTATATGAAGACGATGGGTTCTTTACTGTCAGAGCAGTAAACCTGTGATTTTATTATATTGGCAGACAGGGTCTATTATTCTACTTTAGCAGCTGATCTATAGATGATATTCAGTCAATCGAATCCTCCTGGGAGTTCTTTACTGTAGTTTTAAGCAGGCTGTAGATTCTACGCTTTAGGGTTGTTGGGCTGTGCATTCTTTACTGTAAGAGTAATAAAGCTGTGATTTAATATATTGGCAGTAGAGGTTATTGGTCTAACTGGCTAATGAATAATTGAATAAACCTTCCAAAATGTCCCTGACTACTTTGGACCTCTTGTGATTTGTAGTAGTCCAAACGACAGGGAAGCTTTAGTAGTTCATTTTTTTTACCAAGGGCTCTGGAGCCAAAGAGAGGAAGTGGATTCTTCTTTATAATATTTCTATTATAATATTATTAATATCGATAATAATTTAGTCTTTGGGTCCTTTACTGTAGAGTTAATCCTATTGTAGACTGTACAGCCGGTCAGACTGTGGATTCTTTACTGTAAAGGTATATACATGGTTTCTCAGAATCTATTGGTCTAATGGTGTTATTTTTCTAAATATATTTTAGATTTATATTATTTTTATTTATAGTTTTTTATTTGTTTATAAATATATTCACCCTGTGGATTCTTTACTGTAAAGGTATATTTCATTTTTGCTTTAAAACATTGTTTCTCATAGTCTATTGGTCTAATGTTGTTATTTTTCTAAATATATTTTATTTTTATTTTATTTTTATTTTTTTATTTATTTATAAAGATATTCACCCTGTGGATTCTTTACTGTAAAGGTATAGATCATTTCTGCTTTAATAAATTGTTTCTCAGAGTCTATTGGTCTAATGTTGTTATTTTTCTAAATATATTTTATTGTTTATTTTATTTTATTTTATTTTTGTTTATTTGTTTAAAAAGATATTCACAATGTGGATTCTTTACTGTGGTATAGATAGTTTTTGCTTTAATACATAGTTTCTCAGAGTCTATTGGTCTAATGTTATTATTTTTCTAAATATATTTTTATTTTATATTATTTTTATTTTATGTTATTTTTATTTTTGTTTATAAAGATATTCACCCTGCAGATTCTTTACTGTAAAGGTATAGATAGTTTTTGCTTTAATACATGGTTTCTCAGAGTCTATTGGTCTAATGTTTTTATTTTTCTAAATATATTTTATTTTTGTTTATTTGTTTATAAAGATATTCATCCTGTGGA
Organism: Rana muscosa; assembly: GCA_029206835.1. Classification (NCBI taxonomy): domain Eukaryota; kingdom Metazoa; phylum Chordata; class Amphibia; order Anura; family Ranidae; genus Rana; species Rana muscosa. The sequence continues at coordinate 32,833,123 of CM055117.1, read as the reverse complement.
TTCTTTACTGTAAAGGCAGACAGGCTTTAGATTCTAGATTTTAAATTCATAATGCAAATTCTTTACTTTAAGGGTCAGGCTGTGGATTCCAAGTGTGAGAGTAATCAGATGGCAGGTAATGGGGCTTTGATGTAGATTCTTAACTGTAAAGGTAGGAATGCTATTCAATATACACGCAAGTCTATTGGTCTAGCTTGGTCATTGGCCTACGGATAGTTTTCTGTAAAGGGAGCTTTGCTGTGGATTCTTTACTGTAAAGGTAGGAAAGCTATTCAATATATCAACAAGTCTATTGGTCTAACTTGGTCATTGGTCTATGGATAGTTTACTGTAAATGATAAGCAAATACTATTCAGGCAAATGGAAATATTAGACCAATAGACTCTGAGAAAAGGGCTTTGATGTAGATTCTTTACTGTAAAGGCAGGGAAGCTATTCAATATATTAGCAGGTCTATTCGTCTAACTTGGTAATTGGTCTATGAATAGTTTACTGGAAAGGGAACTTTAATGTGGCTTCTTTACTGTAAAGGTACTGTACAAAAACAATTCAAACGGCAAGGCTATTGGTCTAGCTTGGTCATTGGTCTATGCTTAGTTTGCTGTAAAGGTAGACCTCCTGTGGGTTCTTTACTGTAAGTGTATATCAAGTGTATGTAAAATGTACTTCATGGTTTATTTTCATTTTGGATAGGATGGGGAAGGATGAGGTTAGGTAAAAATCTGACTGGGGGTTCTCTTCTCTGTCTGTGTTGCTGCTGGAGTGTTCCCCTAAATTCCTGTGTGATAAAATGTTGTCAGCAGTACATGGAGTGCAGGGAAATCTCTCTATTGGAGCCCCAGATAGCAATGGTACCCACAAGTATTTTTCTTTTTATATCTAAAGGTCCTGTAACTGTTACCCTAGCCTAACACTATACCACCCTATACTACCCTAGCCTGCCACTATACCACCCAATACTACCCTAGCCTGCCACTATACCACCCTATACTACCCTAGCCTGCCACTATACCACCCTAGACTACCCTAGCCTGACACTATACCACCCTATACTACCCTAGCCTGCCACTATACCACCCTATACTACCCTAGCCTGCCACTATACCACCCTAGACTACCCTAGCCTGCCACTATACCACCCTATACTACCCTAGCCTGCCACTATACCACCCTATACTACCCTAGCCTGCCACTATACCACCCTATACTACCCTAGCCTGCCACTATACCACCCTAGACTACCCTAGCCTGACACTATACCACCCTATACTACCCTAGCCTGCCACTATACCACCCTATACTACCCTAGCCTGCCACTATACCACCCTATACTACCCTAGCCTGCCACTATACCACCCTATACTACCCTAGCCTGCCACTATACCACCCTATACTACCCTAGCCTGCCACTAATCCACCCTATACTACCCTAGCCTGCCACTATACCACCCTACACTACCCTAGCCTGCCACTATACCAACCAATACTACCCTAGCCTGCCACTATACCACCCTATACTACCCTAGCCTGCCACTATACCACCCTATACTACCCTAGCCTGCCACTATACCACCCAATACTACTATAGCCTGCCACTATACCACCCTATACTACCCTAGCCTGCCACTATACCAACCAATACTACCCTAGCCTGCCACTATACCACCCTACACTACCCTAGCCTGCCACTATACCAACCAATACTACCCTAGCCTGCCACTATACCACCCTATACTACCCTAGCCTGCCACTATACCACCCTATACTACCCTAGCCTGCCACTATACCACCCTATACTACCCTAGCCTGCCAGTATACCACCCTATACTACCCTAGCCTGCCACTTTACCACCCTATACTACCCTAGCCTGCCACTATACCACCCTATACTACCCTAGCCTGCCACTATACCACCCTATACTACCCTAGCCTGCCACTATACCACCCTAGACTACCCTAGCCTGCCACTATACCACCCTATACTACCCTAGCCTGCCACTATACCACCCTAGACTACCCTAGCCTGCCACTATACCACCCAATACTACCCTAGCCTGCCACTATACCACCCTATACCACCCAATACTACCCTAGCCTGCCACTATCCCACCCTATACTACCCTAGCCTGCCACTATACCACCCAATACTACCCTAGCCTGCCACTAAACCACCCTATACTACCCTAGCCTGCCACTATACCACCCTACACTACCCTAGCCTGCCACTATACCAACCAATACTACCCTAGCCTGCCACTATACCACCCTATACTACCCTAGCCTGCCACTATACCACCCTATACTACCCTAGCCTGCCACTATACCACCCAATACTACCATAGCCTGCCACTATACCACCCTATACTACCCTAGCCTGCCACTATACCACCCTAGACTACCCTAGCCTGACACTATACCACCCTATACTACCCTAGCCTGCCACTATACCACCCTATACTACCCTAGCCTGCCACTATACCACCCTATACTACCCTAGCCTGCCACTATACCACCCTATACTACCCTAGCCTGCCACTATACCACCCTATACTACCCTAGCCTGCCACTAATCCACCCTATACTACCCTAGCCTGCCACTATACCACCCTACACTACCCTAGCCTGCCACTATACCAACCAATACTACCCTAGCCTGCCACTATACCACCCTATACTACCCTAGCCTGCCACTATACCACCCAATACTACTATAGCCTGCCACTATACCACCCTATACTACCCTAGCCTGCCACTATACCAACCAATACTACCCTAGCCTGCCACTATACCACCCTACACTACCCTAGCCTGCCACTATACCAACCAATACTACCCTAGCCTGCCACTATACCACCCTATACTACCCTAGCCTGCCACTATACCACCCTATACTACCCTAGCCTGCCACTATACCACCCAATACTACTATAGCCTGCCACTATACCACCCTATACAACCCTAGCCTGCCACTATACCAACCAATACTACCCTAGCCTGCCACTATACCACCCTATACTACCCTAGCCTGCCACTATACCACCCTAGACTACCCTAGCCTGCCACTATACCACCCTATACTACCCTAGCCTGCCACTATACCACCCTATACTACCCTAGCCTGCCACTATACCACCCTATACTACCCTAGCCTGCCACTATACCAACCAATACTACCCTAGCCTGCCACTATACCACCCTATACTACCCTAGCCTGCCACTATACCACCCTAGACTACCCTAGCCTGCCACTATACCACCCTATACTACCCTAGCCTGCCACTATACCACCCTATACTACCCTAGCCTGCCACTATACCACCCTATACTACCCTAGCCTGCCACTATACCACCCTATACTACCCTAGCCTGCCACTATACCATCCTATACTACCCTAGCCTGCCACTATACCACCCTATACTACCCTAGCCTGCCACTATACCAACCAATACTACCCTAGCCTGCCACTATACCACCCTATACTACCCTAGCCTGCCACTATACCACCCTATACTACCCTAGCCTGCCACTATACCACCCTAGACTACCCTAGCCTGCCACTATACCACCCTATACTACCCTAGCCTGCCACTATACCACCCTATACTACCCTAGCCTGCCACTATACCAACCAATACTACCCAAGCCTGCCACTATACCACCCTATACTACCCTAGCCTGCCACTATACCACCCTATACTACCCTAGCCTGCCACTATACCACCCAATACTACCATAGCCTGCCACTATACCACCCTATACTACCCTAGCCTGCCACTATACCACCCTATACTACCCTAGCCTGCCACTATACCACCCTATACTACCCTAGCCTGCCACTATACCACCCTATACTACCCTAGCCTGCCACTATACCACCCTATACTACCCTAGCCTGCCAGTATACCACCCTATACTACCCTAGCCTGCCACTTTACCACCCTATACTACCCTAGCCTGCCACTATACCACCCTATACTACCCTAGCCTGCCACTATACCACCCTATACTACCCTAGCCTGCCACTATACCACCCTAGACTACCCTAGCCTGCCACTATACCACCCTATACTACCCTAGCCTGCCACTATACCACCCTAGACTACCCTAGCCTGCCACTATACCACCCAATACTACCCTAGCCTGCCACTATCCCACCCTATACTACCCTAGCCTGCCACTATACCACCCAATACTACCCTAGCCTGCCACTATACCACCCTAGACTACCCTAGCCTGCCACTATACCACCCTATACTACCCTAGCCTGCCACTATACCACCCTAGACTACCCTAGCCTGCCACTATACCACCCTATACCACCCAATACTACCCTAGCCTGCCACTATCCCACCCTATACTACCCTAGCCTGCCACTATACCACCCTATACTACCCTAGCCTGCCACTATACCACCCTATACTACCCTAGCCTGCCACTATACCACCCTATACTACCCTAGCCTGCCACTATACCACCCTATACTACCCTAGCCTGCCACTATACCACCCTATACTACCCTAGCCTGCCAGTATACCACCCTATACTACCCTAGCCTGCCACTTTACCACCCTATACTACCCTAGCCTGCCACTATACCACCCTATACTACCCTAGCCTGCCACTATACCACCCTATACTACCCTAGCCTGCCACTATACCACCCTATACTACCCTAGCCTGCCACTATACCACCCTAGACTACCCTAGCCTGCCACTATACCACCCTATACTACCCTAGCCTGCCACTATACCACCCTAGACTACCCTAGCCTGCCACTATACCACCCAATACTACCCTAGCCTGCCACTATACCACCCTATACCACCCAATACTACCCTAGCCTGCCACTATCCCACCCTATACTACCCTAGCCTGCCACTATACCACCCAATACTACCCTAGCCTGCCACTAAACCACCCTATACTACTCTAGCCTGCCACTATACCACCCTACACTACCCTAGCCTGCCACTATACCAACCAATACTACCCTAGCCTGCCACTATACCACCCTATACTACCCTAGCCTGCCACTATACCACCCTATACTACCCTAGCCTGCCACTATACCACCCAATACTACCATAGCCTGCCACTATACCACCCTATACTACCCTAGCCTGCCACTATACCACCCTAGACTACCCTAGCCTGACACTATACCACCCTATACTACCCTAGCCTGCCACTATACCACCCTATACTACCCTAGCCTGCCACTATACCACCCTATACTACCCTAGCCTGCCACTATACCACCCTATACTACCCTAGCCTGCCACTATACCACCCTATACTACCCTAGCCTGCCACTAATCCACCCTATACTACCCTAGCCTGCCACTATACCACCCTACACTACCCTAGCCTGCCACTATACCAACCAATACTACCCTAGCCTGCCACTATACCACCCTATACTACCCTAGCCTGCCACTATACCACCCTATACTACCCTAGCCTGCCACTATACCACCCAATACTACTATAGCCTGCCACTATACCACCCTATACTACCCTAGCCTGCCACTATACCAACCAAAACTACCCTAGCCTGCCACTATACCACCCTACACTACCCTAGCCTGCCACTATACCAACCAATACTACCCTAGCCTGCCACTATACCACCCTATACTACCCTAGCCTGCCACTATACCACCCTAGACTACCCTAGCCTGCCACTATACCACCCTATACTACCCTAGCCTGCCACTATACCACCCTATACTACCCTAGCCTGCCACTATACCACCCTATACTACCCTAGCCTGCCACTATACCACCCTATACTACCCTAGCCTGCCACTATACCAACCAATACTACCCTAGCCTGCCACTATACCACCCTATACTACCCTAGCCTGCCACTATACCACCCTATACTACCCTAGCCTGCCACTATACCACCCTAGACTACCCTAGCCTGCCACTATACCACCCTATACTACCCTAGCCTGCCACTATACCACCCTACACTACCCTAGCCTGCCACTATACCAACCAATACTACCCTAGCCTGCCACTATACCACCCTATTCTACCCTAGCCTGCCACTATACCACCCTATACTACCCTAGCCTGCCACTATACCACCCTATACTACCCTAGCCTGCCACTATACCACCCTATACTACCCTAGCCTGCCACTATACCAACCAATGCTACCCTAGCCTGCCACTATACCACCCTATACTACCCTAGCCTGCCACTATACCACCCTATACTACCCTAGCCTGCCACTATACCACCCTAGACTACCCTAGCCTGCCACTATACCACCCTATACTACCCTAGCCTGCCACTATACCACCCTATACTACCCTAGCCTGCCACTATACCAACCAATACTACCCAAGCCTGCCACTATACCACCCTATACTACCCTAGCCTGCCACTATACCACCCTATACTACCCTAGCCTGCCACTATACCACCCAATACTACCATAGCCTGCCACTATACCACCCTATACTACCCTAGCCTGCCACTATACCACCCTATACTACCCTAGCCTGCCACTATACCACCCTATACTACCCTAGCCTGCCACTATACCACCCTATACTACCCTAGCCTGCCACTATACCACCCTATACTACCCTAGCCTGCCAGTATACCACCCTATACTACCCTAGCCTGCCACTTTACCACCCTATACTACCCTAGCCTGCCACTATACCACCCTATACTACCCTAGCCTGCCACTATACCACCCTATACTACCCTAGCCTGCCACTATACCACCCTAGACTACCCTAGCCTGCCACTATACCACCCTATACTACCCTAGCCTGCCACTATACCACCCTAGACTACCCTAGCCTGCCACTATACCACCCTATACCACCCAATACTACCCTAGCCTGCCACTATCCCACCCTATACTACCCTAGCCTGCCACTATACCACCCAATACTACCCTAGCCTGCCACTAAACCACCCTATACTACCCTAGCCTGCCACTATACCACCCTACACTACCCTAGCCTGCCACTATACCAACCAATACTACCCTAGCCTGCCACTATACCACCCTATACTACCCTAGCCTGCCACTATACCACCCTATACTACCCTAGCCTGCCACTATACCACCCAATACTACCATAGCCTGCCACTATACCACCCTATACTACCCTAGCCTGCCACTATACCACCCTATACTACCCTAGCCTGCCACTTTACCACCCTATACTACCCTAGCCTGCCACTATACCACCCTATACTACCCTAGCCTGCCACTATACCACCCAATACTACCCTAGCCTGCCACTATACCACCCAATACTACCCTAGCCTGCCACTATACCACCCTATACTACCCTAGCCTGCCACTATACCACCCAATACTACCATAGCCTGCCACTATACCACCCTATACTACCCTAGCCTGCCACTATACCACCCTATACTACCCTAGCCTGCCACTATACCACCCTAGACTACCCTAGCCTGCCACTATACCACCCTATACTACCCTAGCCTGCCACTATACCACCCTATACTACCCTAGCCTGCCACTATACCATCCAATACTACCCTAGCCTGCCACTATACCACCCTATACTACCCTAGCCTGCCACTATACCACCGTATACTACCCTAGCCTGCCACTATACCACCCTAGACTACCCTAGCCTGCCACTATACCACCCTATACTACACTAGCCTGCCACTTTACCACCCTATACTACCCTAGCCTGCCACTATACCACCCTACACTACCCTAGCCTGCCACTATACCAACCAATACTACCCTAGCCTGCCACTATACCACCCTATACTACCCTAGCCTGCCACTATACCACCCTATACTACCCTAGCCTGCCACTATACCACCCAATACTACTATAGCCTGCCACTATACCACCCTATACTACACTAGCCTGCCACTATACCAACCAATACTACCCTAGCCTGCCACTATACCACCCTATACTACCCTAGCCTGCCACTATACCACCCTAGACTACCCTAGCCTGCCACTATACCACCCTATACTACCCTAGCCTGCCACTATACCACCCTAGACTACCCTAGCCTGCCACTATACCACCCAATACTACCCTAGCCTGCCACTATACCACCCTATACCACCCAATACTACCCTAGCCTGCCACTATCCCACCCTATACTACCCTAGCCTGCCACTATTCCACCCAATACTACCCTAGCCTGCCACTAAACCACCCTATACTACCCTAGCCTGCCACTATACCACCCTACACTACCCTAGCCTGCCACTATACCAACCAATACTACCCTAGCCTGCCACTATACCACCCTATACTACCCTAGCCTGCCACTATACCACCCTATACTACCCTAGCCAGCCACTATACCACCCAATACTACCATAGCCTGCCACTATACCACCCTATACTACCCTAGCCTGCCACTATACCACCCTATACTACCCTAGCCTGCCACTTTACCACCCTATACTACCCTAGCCTGCCACTATACCACCCTATACTACCCTAGCCTGCCACTATACCACCCAATACTACCCTAGCCTGCCACTATACCACCCTATACTACCCTAGCCTGCCACTATACCACCCAATACTACCATAGCCTGCCACTATACCACCCTATACTACCCTAGCCTGCCACTATACCACCCTATACTACCCTAGCCTGCCACTATACCACCCTAGACTACCCTAGCCTGCCACTATACCACCCTATACTACCCTAGCCTGCCACTATACCACCCTATACTACCCTAGCCTGCCACTATACCACCCAATACTACCCTAGCCTGCCACTATACCACCCTATACTACCCTAGCCTGCCACTATACCACCGTATACTACCCTAGCCTGCCACTATACCACCCTAGACTACCCTAGCCTGCCACTATACCACCCTATACTACCCTAGCCTGCCACTTTACCACCCTATACTACCCTAGCCTGCCACTATACCACCCTACACTACCCTAGCCTGCCACTATACCAACCAATACTACCCTAGCCTGCCACTATACCACCCTATACTACCCTAGCCTGCCACTATACCACCCTATACTACCCTAGCCTGCCACTATACCACCCAATACTACTATAGCCTGCCACTATACCACCCTATACTACCCTAGCCTGCCACTATACCAACCAATACTACCCTAGCCTGCCACTATACCACCCTATACTACCCTAGCCTGCCACTATACCACCCTAGACTACCCTAGCCTGCCACTATACCACCCTATACTACCCTAGCCTGCCACTATACCACCCTATACTACCCTAGCCTGCCACTATACCACCCTATACTACCCTAGCCTGCCACTATACCACCCTATACTACCCTAGCCTGCCACTATACCAACCAATACTACCCTAGCCTGCCACTATACCACCCTATACTACCCTAGCCTGCCACTATACCACCCTATACTACCCTAGCCTGCCACTATACCACCCTACACTACCCTAGCCTGCCACTATACCAACCAATACTAACCTAGCCTGCCACTATACCACCCTATACTACCCTAGCCTGCCACTATACCACCCTATACTACCCTAGCCTGCCACTATACCACCCTATACTACCCTAGCCTGCCACTAATCCACCCTATACTACCCTAGCCTGCCACTATACCACCCTACACTACCCTAGCCTGCCACTATACCAACCAATACTACCCTAGCCTGCCACTATACCACCCTATACTACCCTAGCCTGCCACTATACCACCCTATACTACCCTAGCCTGCCACTATACCACCCAATACTACTATAGCCTGCCACTATACCACCCTATACTACCCTAGCCTGCCACTATACCAACCAATACTACCCTAGCCTGCCACTATACCACCCTATACTACCCTAGCCTGCCACTATACCACCCTAGACTACCCTAGCCTGCCACTATACCACCCTATACTACCCTAGCCTGCCACTATACCACCCTATACTACCCTAGCCTGCCACTATACCACCCTATACTACCCTAGCCTGCCACTATACCAACCAATACTACCCTAGCCTGCCACTATACCACCCTATACTACCCTAGCCTGCCACTATACCACCCTATACTACCCTAGCCTGCCACTATACCACCCTAGACTACCCTAGCCTGCCACTATACCACCCTATACTACCCTAGCCTGCCACTATACCACCCTATATTACCCTAGCCTGCCACTATACCAACCAATACTACCCTAGCCTGCCACTATACCACCCTATACTACCCTAGCCTGCCACTATACCACCCTATACTACCCTAGCCTGCCACTATACCACCCAATACTACCATAGCCTGCCACTATACCACCCTATACTACCCTAGCCTGCCACTATACCACCCTATACTACCCTAGCCTGCCACTATACCACCCTATACTACCCTAGCCTGCCACTATACCACCCTATACTACCCTAGCCTGCCACTATACCACCCTATACTACCCTAGCTTGCCAGTATACCACCCTATACTACCCTAGCCTGCCACTTTACCACCCTATACTACCCTAACCTACCACTATACCACCCTATACTACCCTAGCCTGCCACTATACCACCCTATACTACCCTAGCCTGCCACTATACCACCCTAGACTACCCTAGCCTGCCACTATACCACCCTATACTACCCTAGCCTGCCACTATACCACCCTAGACTACCCTAGCCTGCCACTATACCACCCAATTCTACCCTAGCCTGCCACTATACCACCCTATACCACCCAATACTACCCTAGCCTGCCACTATCCCACCCTATACTACCCTAGCCTGCCACTATACCACCCAATACTACCCTAGCCTGCCACTAAACCAACCAATACTACCCTAGCCTGCCACTATACCACCCTATACTACCCTAGCCTGCCACTATACCACCCAATACTACCATAGCCTGCCACTATACCACCCTATACTACCCTAGCCTGCCACTATACCACCCTATACTACCCTAGCCTGCCACTTTACCACCCTATACTACCCTAGCCTGCCACTATACCACCCTATACTACCCTAGCCTGCCACTATACCACCCAATACTACCCTAGCCTGCCACTATACCACCCAATACTACCCTAGCCTGCCACTATACCACCCTATACTACCCTAGCCTGCCACTATACCACCCAATACTATCATAGCCTGCCACTATACCACCCTATACTACCCTAGCCTGCCACTATACCACCCTATACTACCCTAGCCTGCCACTATACCACCCTAGACTACCCTAGCCTGCCACTATACCACCCTATACTGCCCTAGCCTGCCACTATACCACCCTATACTACCCTAGCCTGCCACTTTACCAACCTATACTACCCTAGCCTGCCACTATACCACCCTATACTACCTTAGCCTGCCACTATACCACCCTATACTACCCTAGCCTGCCACTATACCACCCAATACTACCCTAGCCTGCCACTATACCACCCTATACTACCCTAGCCTGCCACTATACCTCCCTATACTACCCTAGCCTGCCACTATACCACCCAATACTACCCTAGCCTGCCACTATACCACCCTATACTACCCTAGCCTGCCACTATACCACCCTATACTACCCTAGCCTGCCACTATACCACCCTATACTACCATAGCCTGCCACTATACCACCCTATACTACCCTAGCCTGCCACTATACCACCCTATACTACCTTAGCCTGCCACTTTACCACCCTATACTACCCTAGCCTGCCACTATACCACCCTATACTACCCTAGCCTGCCACTATACCACCCTATACTACCCTAGCCTGCCACTATACCACCCAATACTACTCTAGCCTGCCACTATACCACCCTATACTACCCTAGCCTGCCACTATACCTCCCTATACTACCCTAGCCTGCCACTATACCACCCAATACTACCCTAGCCTGCCACTATACCACCCTATACTACCCTAGCCTGCCACTATACCACCCTATACTACCCTAGCCTGCCACTATACCACCCTATACTACCCTAGCCTACCACTATACCACCCTATACTACCCTAGCCTGCCAATATACCACCCTATACTACCCTAGCCTGCCACTATACCACCCTATACTACCCTAGCCTGCCACTATACCACCCTATACTACCCTAGCCTGCCACTAAACCACCCTATACTACCCTAGCCTGCCACTAAACCACCCTATACTACCCTAGCCTGCCACTATACCACCCTATACTACCCTAGCCTGCCACTATACCACCCTATACTACCCTAGCCTGCCACTTTACCACCCTATACTACCCTAGCCTGCCACTATACCACCCTATACTACCCTAGCCTGCCACTATACCACCCTATACCACCCAATACTACCCTAGCCTGCCACTATACCACCCTATACTACCCTAGCCTGCCACTATACCACCCAATACTACCCTAGCCTGCCACTAAACCACCCTATACTACCCTAGCCTGCCACTATACCACCCTACACTACCCTAGCCTGCCACTATACCAACCAATACTACCCTAGCCTGCCAATATACCACCCTATACTACCCTAGCCTGCCACTATACCACCCAATACTACCATAGCCTGCCACTATACCACCCTATACTACCCTAGCCTGCCACTATACCACCCTATACTACCCTAGCCTGCCACTTTACCACCCTACACTACCCTAGCCTGCCACTATACCACCCTATACTACCCTAGCCTGCCACTATACCACCCTATACTACCCTAGCCTGCCACTATACCACCCTAGACTACCCTAGCCTGCCACTATACCACCCTATACTCCCCTTGCCTGCCACTATACCACCCTATACTACCCTAGCCTGCCACTATACCACCCTATACTACCCTAGCCTGCCACTATACCACCCTATACCACCCAAAACTACCCTATCCTGCCACTATACCACCCTATACTACCCTAGCCTGCCACTATACCACCCAATACTACCCTAGCCTGCCACTAAACCACCCTATACTACCCTAGCCTGCCACTATACCACCCTACACTACCCTAGCCTGCCACTATACCAACCAATACTACCCTAGCCTGCCACTATACCACCCTATACTACCCTAGCCTGCCACTATACCACCCTATACTACCCTAGCCTGCCACTATACCACCCAATACTACCATAGCCTGCCACTATACCACCCTATACTACCCTAGCCTGCCACTATACCACCCTATACTACCCTAGCCTGCCACTTTACCACCCTATACTACCCTAGCCTTCCACTATACCACCCTATACTACCCTAGCCTGCCACTATACCACCCTATACTACCCTAGCCTGCCACTATACCACCCAATACTACCCTAGCCTGCCACTATACCACCCTATACTACCCTAGCCTGCCACTATACCTCCCTATACTACCCTAGCCTGCCAATATACCACCCAATACTACCCTAGCCTGCCACTATACCACCCTATACTACCCTAGCCTGCCACTATACCACCCTATACTACCCTAGCCTGCCACTATACCACCCTATACTACCCTAGCCTGCCACTATACCACCCTATACTACCCTAGCCTGCCACTATACCACCCTATACTACCCTAGCCTGCCACTATACCACCCTAGACTACCCTAGCCTGCCACTATACCACCCTATACTACCCTAGCCTGCCACTATACCACCCTATACTACCCTAGCCTGCCACTATACCATCCAATACTACCCTAGCCTGCCACTATACCACCCTATACTACCCTAGCCTGCCACTATACCACCGTATACTACCCTAGCCTGCCACTATACCACCCTAGACTACCCTAGCCTGCCACTATACCACCCTATACTACACTAGCCTGCCACTTTACCACCCTATACTACCCTAGCCTGCCACTATACCACCCTACACTACCCTAGCCTGCCACTATACCAACCAATACTACCCTAGCCTGCCACTATACCACCCTATACTACCCTAGCCTGCCACTATACCACCCTATACTACCCTAGCCTGCCACTATACCACCCAATACTACTATAGCCTGCCACTATACCACCCTATACTACACTAGCCTGCCACTATACCAACCAATACTACCCTAGCCTGCCACTATACCACCCTATACTACCCTAGCCTGCCACTATACCACCCTAGACTACCCTAGCCTGCCACTATACCACCCTATACTACCCTAGCCTGCCACTATACCACCCTAGACTACCCTAGCCTGCCACTATACCACCCAATACTACCCTAGCCTGCCACTATACCACCCTATACCACCCAATACTACCCTAGCCTGCCACTATCCCACCCTATACTACCCTAGCCTGCCACTATTCCACCCAATACTACCCTAGCCTGCCACTAAACCACCCTATACTACCCTAGCCTGCCACTATACCACCCTACACTACCCTAGCCTGCCACTATACCAACCAATACTACCCTAGCCTGCCACTATACCACCCTATACTACCCTAGCCTGCCACTATACCACCCTATACTACCCTAGCCAGCCACTATACCACCCAATACTACCATAGCCTGCCACTATACCACCCTATACTACCCTAGCCTGCCACTATACCACCCTATACTACCCTAGCCTGCCACTTTACCACCCTATACTACCCTAGCCTGCCACTATACCACCCTATACTACCCTAGCCTGCCACTATACCACCCAATACTACCCTAGCCTGCCACTATACCACCCTATACTACCCTAGCCTGCCACTATACCACCCAATACTACCATAGCCTGCCACTATACCACCCTATACTACCCTAGCCTGCCACTATACCACCCTATACTACCCTAGCCTGCCACTATACCACCCTAGACTACCCTAGCCTGCCACTATACCACCCTATACTACCCTAGCCTGCCACTATACCACCCTATACTACCCTAGCCTGCCACTATACCACCCAATACTACCCTAGCCTGCCACTATACCACCCTATACTACCCTAGCCTGCCACTATACCACCGTATACTACCCTAGCCTGCCACTATACCACCCTAGACTACCCTAGCCTGCCACTATACCACCCTATACTACCCTAGCCTGCCACTTTACCACCCTATACTACCCTAGCCTGCCACTATACCACCCTACACTACCCTAGCCTGCCACTATACCAACCAATACTACCCTAGCCTGCCACTATACCACCCTATACTACCCTAGCCTGCCACTATACCACCCTATACTACCCTAGCCTGCCACTATACCACCCAATACTACTATAGCCTGCCACTATACCACCCTATACTACCCTAGCCTGCCACTATACCAACCAATACTACCCTAGCCTGCCACTATACCACCCTATACTACCCTAGCCTGCCACTATACCACCCTAGACTACCCTAGCCTGCCACTATACCACCCTATACTACCCTAGCCTGCCACTATACCACCCTATACTACCCTAGCCTGCCACTATACCACCCTATACTACCCTAGCCTGCCACTATACCACCCTATACTACCCTAGCCTGCCACTATACCAACCAATACTACCCTAGCCTGCCACTATACCACCCTATACTACCCTAGCCTGCCACTATACCACCCTATACTACCCTAGCCTGCCACTATACCACCCTACACTACCCTAGCCTGCCACTATACCAACCAATACTAACCTAGCCTGCCACTATACCACCCTATACTACCCTAGCCTGCCACTATACCACCCTATACTACCCTAGCCTGCCACTATACCACCCTATACTACCCTAGCCTGCCACTAATCCACCCTATACTACCCTAGCCTGCCACTATACCACCCTACACTACCCTAGCCTGCCACTATACCAACCAATACTACCCTAGCCTGCCACTATACCACCCTATACTACCCTAGCCTGCCACTATACCACCCTATACTACCCTAGCCTGCCACTATACCACCCAATACTACTATAGCCTGCCACTATACCACCCTATACTACCCTAGCCTGCCACTATACCAACCAATACTACCCTAGCCTGCCACTATACCACCCTATACTACCCTAGCCTGCCACTATACCACCCTAGACTACCCTAGCCTGCCACTATACCACCCTATACTACCCTAGCCTGCCACTATACCACCCTATACTACCCTAGCCTGCCACTATACCACCCTATACTACCCTAGCCTGCCACTATACCACCCTATACTACCCTAGCCTGCCACTATACCAACCAATACTACCCTAGCCTGCCACTATACCACCCTATACTACCCTAGCCTGCCACTATACCACCCTATACTACCCTAGCCTGCCACTATACCACCCTAGACTACCCTAGCCTGCCACTATACCACCCTATACTACCCTAGCCTGCCACTATACCACCCTATATTACCCTAGCCTGCCACTATACCAACCAATACTACCCTAGCCTGCCACTATACCACCCTATACTACCCTAGCCTGCCACTATACCACCCTATACTACCCTAGCCTGCCACTATACCACCCAATACTACCATAGCCTGCCACTATACCACCCTATACTACCCTAGCCTGCCACTATACCACCCTATACTACCCTAGCCTGCCACTATACCACCCTATACTACCCTAGCCTGCCACTATACCACCCTATACTACCCTAGCCTGCCACTATACCACCCTATACTACCCTAGCTTGCCAGTATACCACCCTATACTACCCTAGCCTGCCACTTTACCACCCTATACTACCCTAACCTACCACTATACCACCCTATACTACCCTAGCCTGCCACTATACCACCCTATACTACCCTAGCCTGCCACTATACCACCCTAGACTACCCTAGCCTGCCACTATACCACCCTATACTACCCTAGCCTGCCACTATACCACCCTAGACTACCCTAGCCTGCCACTATACCACCCAATTCTACCCTAGCCTGCCACTATACCACCCTATACCACCCAATACTACCCTAGCCTGCCACTATCCCACCCTATACTACCCTAGCCTGCCACTATACCACCCAATACTACCCTAGCCTGCCACTAAACCAACCAATACTACCCTAGCCTGCCACTATACCACCCTATACTACCCTAGCCTGCCACTATACCACCCAATACTACCATAGCCTGCCACTATACCACCCTATACTACCCTAGCCTGCCACTATACCACCCTATACTACCCTAGCCTGCCACTTTACCACCCTATACTACCCTAGCCTGCCACTATACCACCCTATACTACCCTAGCCTGCCACTATACCACCCAATACTACCCTAGCCTGCCACTATACCACCCAATACTACCCTAGCCTGCCACTATACCACCCTATACTACCCTAGCCTGCCACTATACCACCCAATACTATCATAGCCTGCCACTATACCACCCTATACTACCCTAGCCTGCCACTATACCACCCTATACTACCCTAGCCTGCCACTATACCACCCTAGACTACCCTAGCCTGCCACTATACCACCCTATACTGCCCTAGCCTGCCACTATACCACCCTATACTACCCTAGCCTGCCACTTTACCAACCTATACTACCCTAGCCTGCCACTATACCACCCTATACTACCTTAGCCTGCCACTATACCACCCTATACTACCCTAGCCTGCCACTATACCACCCAATACTACCCTAGCCTGCCACTATACCACCCTATACTACCCTAGCCTGCCACTATACCTCCCTATACTACCCTAGCCTGCCACTATACCACCCAATACTACCCTAGCCTGCCACTATACCACCCTATACTACCCTAGCCTGCCACTATACCACCCTATACTACCCTAGCCTGCCACTATACCACCCTATACTACCATAGCCTGCCACTATACCACCCTATACTACCCTAGCCTGCCACTATACCACCCTATACTACCTTAGCCTGCCACTTTACCACCCTATACTACCCTAGCCTGCCACTATACCACCCTATACTACCCTAGCCTGCCACTATACCACCCTATACTACCCTAGCCTGCCACTATACCACCCAATACTACTCTAGCCTGCCACTATACCACCCTATACTACCCTAGCCTGCCACTATACCTCCCTATACTACCCTAGCCTGCCACTATACCACCCAATACTACCCTAGCCTGCCACTATACCACCCTATACTACCCTAGCCTGCCACTATACCACCCTATACTACCCTAGCCTGCCACTATACCACCCTATACTACCCTAGCCTACCACTATACCACCCTATACTACCCTAGCCTGCCAATATACCACCCTATACTACCCTAGCCTGCCACTATACCACACTATACTACCCTAGCCTGCCACTATACCACCCTATACTACCCTAGCCTGCCACTAAACCACCCTATACTACCCTAGCCTGCCACTAAACCACCCTATACTACCCTAGCCTGCCACTATACCACCCTATACTACCCTAGCCTGCCACTATACCACCCTATACTACCCTAGCCTGCCACTTTACCACCCTATACTACCCTAGCCTGCCACTATACCACCCTATACTACCCTAGCCTGCCACTATACCACCCTATACCACCCAATACTACCCTAGCCTGCCACTATACCACCCTATACTACCCTAGCCTGCCACTATACCACCCAATACTACCCTAGCCTGCCACTAAACCACCCTATACTACCCTAGCCTGCCACTATACCACCCTACACTACCCTAGCCTGCCACTATACCAACCAATACTACCCTAGCCTGCCAATATACCACCCTATACTACCCTAGCCTGCCACTATACCACCCAATACTACCATAGCCTGCCACTATACCACCCTATACTACCCTAGCCTGCCACTATACCACCCTATACTACCCTAGCCTGCCACTTTACCACCCTACACTACCCTAGCCTGCCACTATACCACCCTATACTACCCTAGCCTGCCACTATACCACCCTATACTACCCTAGCCTGCCACTATACCACCCTAGACTACCCTAGCCTGCCACTATACCACCCTATACTCCCCTTGCCTGCCACTATACCACCCTATACTACCCTAGCCTGCCACTATACCACCCTATACTACCCTAGCCTGCCACTATACCACCCTATACCACCCAAAACTACCCTATCCTGCCACTATACCACCCTATACTACCCTAGCCTGCCACTATACCACCCAATACTACCCTAGCCTGCCACTAAACCACCCTATACTACCCTAGCCTGCCACTATACCACCCTACACTACCCTAGCCTGCCACTATACCAACCAATACTACCCTAGCCTGCCACTATACCACCCTATACTACCCTAGCCTGCCACTATACCACCCTATACTACCCTAGCCTGCCACTATACCACCCAATACTACCATAGCCTGCCACTATACCACCCTATACTACCCTAGCCTGCCACTATACCACCCTATACTACCCTAGCCTGCCACTTTACCACCCTATACTACCCTAGCCTTCCACTATACCACCCTATACTACCCTAGCCTGCCACTATACCACCCTATACTACCCTAGCCTGCCACTATACCACCCAATACTACCCTAGCCTGCCACTATACCACCCTATACTACCCTAGCCTGCCACTATACCTCCCTATACTACCCTAGCCTGCCAATATACCACCCAATACTACCCTAGCCTGCCACTATACCACCCTATACTACCCTAGCCTGCCACTATACCACCCTATACTACCCTAGCCTGCCACTATACCACCCTATACTACCCTAGCCTGCCACTATACCACCCTATACTACCCTAGCCTGCCACTATACCACCCTATACTACCATAGCCTGCCACTATACCACCATATACTACCCTAGCCTGCCACTATACCACCCTATACTACCCTAGCCTGCCACTTTACCACCCTATACTACCCTAGCCTGCCACTATACCACCCTATACTACCCTAGCCTGCCACTATACCACCCTATACTACCCTAGCCTGCCACTATACCACCCAATACTACCCTAGCCTGCCACTATACCACCCTATACTACCCTAGCCTGCCACTATACCTCCCTATACTACCCTAGCCTGCCACTAAACCAGCCAATACTACCCTAGCCTGCCACTATACCACCCTATACTACCCTAGCCTGCCACTATACCACCCTATACTACCCTAGCCTGCCACTATACCACCCTATACTACCCTAGCCTACCACTATACCACCCTATACTACCCTAGCCTGCCAATATACCACCCTATACTACCCTAGCCTGCCACTATACCACCCTATACTACCCTAGCCTGCCACTATACCACCCTATACTACCCTAGCCTGCCACTAAACCACCCTATACTACCCTAGCCTGCCACTAAACCACCCTATACTACCCTAGCCTGCCACTATACCACCCTATACTACCCTAGCCTGCCACTATACCACCCTATACTACCCTAGCCTGCCACTTTACCACCCTATACTACCCTAGCCTGCCACTATACCACCCTATACTACCCTAGCCTGCCACTATACCACCCTATACCACCCAATACTACCCTAGCCTGCCACTATACCACCCTATACTACCCTAGCCTGCCACTATACCACCCAATACTACCCTGGCCTGCCACTAAACCACCCTATACTACCCTAGCCTGCCACTATACCACCCTACACTACCCTAGCCTGCCACTATACCAACCAATACTACCCTAGCCTGCCAATATACCACCCTATACTATTCTAGCCTGCCACTATACCACCCAATACTACCATAGCCTGCCACTATACCACCCTATACTACCCTAGCCTGCCACTATACCACCCTATACTACCCTAGCCTGCCACTTTACCACCCTATACTACCCTAGCCTGCCACTATACCACCCTATACTACCCTAGCCTGCCACTATACCACCCTATACTACCCTAGCCTGCCACTATACCACCCTAGACTACCCTAGCCTGCCACTATACCACCCTATACTCCCCTTGCCTGCCACTATACCACCCTATACTACCCTAGCCTGCCACTATACCACCCTATACTACCCTAGCCTGCCACTATACCACCCTATACCACCCAAAACTACCCTATCCTGCCACTATACCACCCTATACTACCCTAGCCTGCCACTATACCACCCAATACTACCCTAGCCTGCCACTAAACCACCCTATACTACCCTAGCCTGCCACTATACCACCGTACACTACCCTAGCCTGCCACTATACCAACCAATACTACCCTAGCCTGCCACTATACCACCCTATACTACCCTAGCCTGCCACTATACCACCCTATACTACCCTAGCCTGCCACTATACCACCCAATACTACCATAGCCTGCCACTATACCACCCTATACTACCCTAGCCTGCCACTATACCACCCTATACTACCCTAGCCTGCCACTTTACCACCCTATACTACCCTAGCCTGCCACTATACCACCCTATACTACCCTAGCCTGCCACTATACCACCCTATACTACCCTAGCCTGCCACTATACCACCCAATACTACCCTAGCCTGCCACTATACCACCCTATACTACCCTAGCCTGCCACTATACCTCCCTATACTACCCTAGCCTGCCAATATACCACCCAATACTACCCTAGCCTGCCACTATACCACCCTATACTACCCTAGCCTGCCACTATACCACCCTATACTACCCTAGCCTGCCACTCTACCACCCTATACTACCCTAGCCTACCACTATACCACCCTATACTACCCTAGCCTGCCAATATACCACCCTATACTACCCTAGCCTGCCACTATAACACCCTATACTACCCTAGCCTGCCATTATAACACACTATACTACCCTAGCCTCCCACTATACCACCCTATACTACCCTAGCCTGCCACTATACCAACCTATACTACCCTAGCCTGCCACTATACCACCCTATACTACCCTAGCCTGCCACTATACCACCCTATACTACCCTAGCCTGTCACTATACCACCCTATACTACCCTTGCCTGCCACTAGACCACCCTATACTACCCTAGCCTACCACTATACCACCCTATACTACCCTAGCCTACCACTATAACAACCTATACTAACATCCCATGACCGTGCGCTGCCTGCAGGGCGCTGGGCAGCCTAGACAGGAGTGGGGGGGGGTGACACTGTGTTTTACCGCACCAGGTGGCACCAACCCTAGTGACACCACTGCTGTAACACCGGCCATGCACAAAAAGTATGAATGCATGAGTATTGATGCATATTGAAAAAAATAAATAAAACAGTTGAGCATGACTTACATTTTTCAGTGCTTTATCGAGCAGTTTATTCGCGATTTTAAAAACATTTTAGGCGTCCACATGCAATTATGTGACTCTAGATTATACTTGGAGTGTTGGCAAGGCTGGTGTGTAACAAGCATTTTTAAGTGTTTTGCAAGCACTGCCACAGAGTTGAATTAGAGCAGAAAACACAACAAAATGCTGCATGTGGGAACTCTTTGGTGGGAATGGACCTTGTTTTAATAGGCTTAATTATCGTTGAGCTATAACAAGCTTTTTTCAGCACTGAGAACCATTAAAAGCTGAAAATAATGGTACATAATAGTGCTAGAACCCGGAGGCTGAATGATCGTGATGTAGTGCTTCCTGTACTGGGGGGTGTAAAGAATGATTACCTTCTGAGCCCTAGCTAATAGTAACACCAACACAGCATAACCTTCCGCACCATAAATAGTACTCTTATTCTATGCCTGCATACCTGCCCCAACTCATCAGTCTCTCCCAGGTTGTTTTTTTATTTATTTTGTATACAGGGCAGTAGCATTATGTGACTGGGCATCATTAGGGCTCGGCCAAGAGGTAGGTAGAAGAGGTGACCACCATGGGCTCTTCAGCTATAGGCAAGCACAAAAAGGTCAAGACCTGCAGCCAATGCTGCTGAAGCAGTTCACAGCCCATGGGGGGTGAAAACTTTGGCCTTTTTGCCTCGGGTGCTAAAATATTTTGTGTCGGCACTGTGGCCAACAGCAACACCCATAACTCATGACTGCCTTTGATTTAGAGCTTTGGTGCCCAACCTGGGGTCTGGGGACTGCATGCGACCCTTTGACATTCTTTGTGTGGCCCTTGGGGGCTTGCAGAAAGTAATCTGTGTTTCCCTATTGCCCTGTTATAGCAGTGATCTCTAGCAGTCTCATGTAATGTGTCTCAAGTCTATGACTGTCTTTATGCATGTTCCCAGTCTCCAACAAGTCCTATTTCTGGTTCACTGTTTCTGACAGTCTCCTGCGACATGTCTGCAGTCTCTGACCATCTCTTGTGTACTTATCATAGTCTTTGACCATCTCCTGTAACATGCCCACAGTCTAAATAGAAAATAACCTCTTGTTTGATGGGATTTTGGAAGCAACGAGTATTAACCACTTAAGCCCCGGACCATTTGGTAGCTAGAGGACCAGAGGTGAATTCAGAATTTTGCACTGCGCTGCTTTAACTGTAAATTGTGCGGACATGCAATGTTGTACCCAAACGAAATGTGCGTCCTTTTCTTCCCACAAATAGAGCTTTCTTTTAATGGTATTTGATTGCCTCTGCGATTTTTATTTTTTGCGATATAAACGGAAACAGACCGAAATTTTTGAAAAAAAAATGATATTTTCTACTTTTTGTTATAAGAAAAATCGAATAAACTCAATTGTAGTCATACATTTAGGCCAAAATGTATTCAGCCACATGTTTTTAGTAAAAAAAATGTCAATAAGCGTATATTTATTGGTTTGCGCAAAAGTTATAGAGTTTACAAACTAGGGTACATTTTCTGAAATTTACACAGCTTTAAATTTATGACTGCCTATCTCATTTCTTGAGGTGCTAAAATGACAGGGCAGTACAAAACCCCCCCAAATGACCCCATTTTGGAAAGTAGACACCCCAAGGAAATTGCTGAGAGGCATGTTGAGCCCATTGAATTTTTTATTTTTTTGTCCCAAGTGATTGAATAATGACTAAAAAAAAAATTACAAAAAGTTGTCACTAAATGATATATTGCTCACACATGCCATGGTTATATGTGGAATTTCACCCCAAAATACATTTTGCTGCTTCTCCTGAGTACGGGGATACCACATGTGTGGGACTTTTTAGGAGCCTAGCTGCGTACGGGCCCCCGGAAACCAAGCACCGCCTGAAGGATTTCTAAGGGCGCAAATTTTTGATTTCACTCCTCACTACCTATCACAGTTTTGAAGGCCATAAAATGCCAAAATAGTACAAAACCCCCCCAAATGACCCCATTTTAGAAAGTAGACACCCCAAGGAAATTGCTGAGAGGCCTGTTGAGCCCATTGAATATAATTTTTTTGTCCCAAGTGATTGAATAATGACAAAAAAAAAAAATTACAAAAAGTTGTCACTAAATGATATATTGCTCACACATGCCATGGTTATATGTGGAATTACACCCCAAAATACATTTTTCTGCTTCTCCTGAGTACGGGGATACCACATGTGTGGGACTTTTTAGGAGCCTAGCCGCGTACGGGACCCCGAAAACCAAGCACCGCCTTCAGGATTTCTAGGCACAAATTTTTGATTTCACTCCTCACTACCTATCACAGTTTCGAAGGCCATAAAATGCCAAAATCGCACAAAACCCCCCCAAATGACCCCATTTTGGAAAGTAGACACCCCAAGCTATTTGCTGAGAGGAATGGCGAGTATTTTACAGCTCTCATTTGTTTTTGAAAATGAAGAAAGAAAATATATATATATATATATTTTTTTTTAAATTTTCAAAACTTTGTGACAAAAAGCGAGATCTGCAAAATACTCACAATACCTCTCAGCAAATAGCTTGGGGTGTCTACTTTCCAAAATGGGGTCATTTGGGGGGGGTTTTGTGCTATCTGGGCATTCCATGGCCTCCGAAACTGTGATAGGCAGTGAGAAGTGAAATCAAAAATTTACACCCTTAGAAAGCCTGAAGGCGGTGCTTGGTTTTTGGGGTCCCGTACATGGCTAGGCTCCCAAAAAGTCTCACACATGTGGTATCCCCGTACTCAGGAGAAGCAACAGAATGTATTTTGGGGTGTAATTCCACATATGCCCATGGCATGTTTGAGCAATATATCATTTAGTGACAACTTTGTGCAAAAAATAAATAAAAAATTGTCGTTTTTCCGCAACTTGTGTCAACATATAAAATATTCCATGGACTCGACATGCCTCTCAGTATATAGCTTGGGGTGTCTACTTTCCAAAATGGGGTAATTTGGGGGGGTTTTGAACTGTTCTGGCATTTTATACACAACATTAGGAAACTTACATCCACTCTTCTAACCACTTGAAGACAAAGCCCTTTTTGACACTTTTTGTTTACATGAAAACATTTTTTTTTTGCAAGAAAATTATGTTGAACCCCCAAACATTATATATATATATTTTTAAAGCAAAGGCCCTACAGATTAAAATGGTGGGTGTTGCATTTTTTTTTTCTACACAGTATTTGCGCAGCGATTTTTCAAACGCATTTTTTGGGTTAAAAAATACACTTTTTTTAATTTTAATGCACTAAAACACACTATATTGCCCAAATGTTTGATAAAATAAAAAAGATGATCTTAGGCCGAGTACATAGATACCAAACACGACATGCTTTAAAATTTCGCACAAACGCGCATTGGTGACAGACTACATACATTTTTAAAAGCCTTTAAAAGCCTTTACAGGTTACCCCAGTAGATTTACAGAGGAGGTCTACTGCTAAAATGATTGCCCTCGATCTGACCTTCGCGGTGATACCTCACATGCATGGTGCAATTGCTGTTTACATATGACGCCAGACCGACGCTTGCGTTCGCCATTGGGCAAGAGCAGGGCAGGACGGGGTGCTTTTTTTTTTTTTTTTTTTTTTTTTATTATTAATTTTGCTTTTATATTTTATTTTTAAATTGTTCCTTCCAAGTATTTTTTTTTTTAATCATTTTTATTGTTATCTCAGGGAATGTAAATATCCCCTATGATAGCAATAGGTAGTGACAGGTACTCTTTTTTTGAAAAAACTGGGGTCTTCTAGACCCTAGATTTTTCCTCTGCCCTCAAAGCATCTGACCACACCAAGATCAGTGTGATAAAATGCTTTCCCAATTTCCCAATGGCGCTTTTTATATCCGGGGGGGGCATTCCCTCCCACTGCTTGTAAAAGCAGTCCAGAGGCTAATTAGTCGCTAGGATTGCTGTTACATGAAAGCCGGCCGCAGGCTGAAAAGAATGATACCAAGATGATACCTAAACCCACAGGCATCATTCTGGTATAAACATTCAAAGTCCAGCAACATACCAGTACGTTGCTGGTCCTTGTTGGACATGTATTGTAATCTTTTTATTTCATGCAGCCAGTTGGCTGAACGAAAAAAGAGATTGATCGGTGGGTATGCCCACCATTAGAATACCGCCCTTCATCCACCCACTTCCAATGATGGGCATACACGCACCATTTATATATGCCGAAGCATGGGGGCATCCTCCCGCAAAAAAGTTATGCCGCACACACATGGTCGGACTTTTCCACGGGCAAGCCTCCGTCGGAATTTCGACCGTATGTACGCGGCATTAGGAGCAAAATCGCTCCTCCGCCCCTGCTGCCCCAATGCTTCGGCATATTTGCTTTTTTTTTTTAACTGTGGTGGTGAAATCACCTCCTACAGCACTGGAGTCGCAGGGATCAGGCCTGTCTCTGCGAACACTGCAGTTATGTGTGTTTTTGTTTTGTAAGTGACAGTGATCGATCGATACTGCACTTGGGTGGCCTGGGCTGGACGGAGGGGCAAAACGCAGGTGCCAGCAGGTATCTGGGCTGATCCCGCTAACACTGCGTTTTTGGGAACCCTAAACTGCTGGGGACGCTAGTATAGATCTGATCAG
Organism: Rana muscosa; assembly: GCA_029206835.1. Lineage (NCBI taxonomy): Eukaryota > Metazoa > Chordata > Amphibia > Anura > Ranidae > Rana > Rana muscosa. The sequence continues at coordinate 32,806,364 of CM055117.1, read as the reverse complement.
ATCAGATATTGATCTGTTCAGATACTATACCACTAAGGGGGGTGTATGCTTCACGCGTGGGTGTTAGCGTTACTGGCACTAACCTGACGCTGCCTGGGGTGTGACTCAGACCCTCTCTGACGCTAAAACCTAATTGATATCACCCGCCGGGCGATCAGGGGGTTAAACCTTTATTGGGTTATATACACGGCGGGTGCCCTGACACTATAAAAAGCAAACTAACTAACCAGCGTCACCCGTAACACTTATATGGTGATCACTGGTGAAAGGGTTAACTAGGGGCAATCAGGGGGTTAAAACCTTTATTAGATAATATATGGGGGTACCTGACGCTATAAAAACCTGCGGCGAACCTAAAAAAAATTACCAGCTACCGATCTGCATCACCGACACTAAGACAGCGTTTAGAAAAACGATTGCTTAGCGACAGTGGTGATGGGGGTGAAAGGGTTACCTGGGGGGGCGATCAAGGGGGTTAAACCTTTATTAGATAATATATTGGGGTACCTGACGCTATAAAAACATGCGGCGAACCTAAAAAAAAAATACTGGCTACGATCTGCATCACCGACACTAAGACAGCGTTTAGAAAAACAATTGCTTAGCGACAGTGGTGATAGGGGGTGAAAGGGTTACCTGGGGGGCGATCAAGGGGGTTAAACCTTTATTAGATAATATATTGGGGTACCTGACGCTATAAAAACCTGCGGCGAACCTAAAAAAAATTACCGGCTACCGATCTGCATCACAGACACTAAGACAGCGTTTAGAAAAACGATCGCTTAGTGATAGTGGTGATAGGGGGTGAAAGGGTTACCTGGGGGGCGATCAAGGGGGTTAAACCTTTATTAGATAATATATTGGGGTACCTGACGCTATAAAAACCTGCGGCGAACCTAAAAAAAATTACTGGCTGCCGATCGGCATCACTGACGCTAAGACAGCGATCAGAAAAATGATCGCTAAGCGACAGTGGTGATAGGGGGTGAAAGGGTTATCTGGGGGGTGATCAGGGGGTTAAACCTTTATTAGGGGGGGTTAGGGGGCTACACTGGACCTAAGACTAAACTTTGGTGACACTTTTACAGTCACAAATGTCACTGATTGCAGTGATCACTAAATAAATGGTCACGGCAATCAGTGACACTGTGACTGGGGGCTGGGGGGGTGATCTGGGGGGTGATCTGGGGTGTCTGGGGGGGCCTGGGGGGGCGATTTATGTCCCTATGTGTCCTGGTGTCAGTGTAGTGTTGTGTGCACTGACCTGATATCTTCTCTTGTACGGCGCTCGGTATATGTGAGCGCCGCACCAGAGATGACATCACTTCCTCCTGCTCCCTCTGTCTGACACAGACAGAGGGGGCATTTCTATTCTCCGGGAGCGATCGCGAGGGGGTGGCCAGAAACGAATGGCTGCCCCCTCATCCCGGAACGCTCCCGGACACTTAGCCACCGCTCACTGTATAGAAAGGGGGTCCGATTGGACCCCCCAACTGTACAAAGGCAATCACGTACACTCTACGTGATTGTGCCTGTCGGTGCCATTCTGCCGACGTATATATACAGTGAGCGGTCGTTAAGTGGTTAAAAAAGTAGTTTAAATAAAGATTATTTTATACAAATATATAGAAAAGATAATATAGCGAAACATGTCATGATATGTTAAAAACATGATTGAAACCTAGACATAGTGATACTATCCATCATCAATTTCATGTCACCAGATCAACTGGCGACAAGCAGAGACGTGTATCCGACGCGTTTCAAATGCAGAGCATCCTTCTTTAGGTTGAATTACAGTATCACAATCTATAACAAATCAAAATGCAAATTTCTATTAAATATCAGCCAAAAATGAAAAAATCACCATCCCCCACCCAAAGGGGTGTAGCCAAATGGCGACTCACTTGTGTTCAATCATGTGCACCAAAAAGATCTTTGGATACATTCCCCAAGGCAAAGGCACAGGCAGTGGAAATTACTCCTCCCTCAGTCCTCCCAACTGAGGAACGCTGCTCCCCATCTCCACATCCCATAGGTGAACAGGATATAAAAAAATCCAATCAGACTGGTGTTTGAAAAAGGGCAACTATCAAAAACAGGTAGAGGGGGAAAAGAAAAAAGAAGAAAAAACACTTAATTAAAAGGGGGGCTGGCTATCCAGGACATTAAAGGGCAAAGAACCTATTGTATGGCAACTCACCCATATATCCAAAAAGAAAGCGCCTGATCCCTCAGATTGGCCCAAAGAAAATGAGCCTTCTTATCCAGGGCATAAGATGTCCTACTATCCAAGGTCCTTCATGTATATCCCTCCGAGACTTTGCTGATTGTGCCGATTACCTCCTACCTCCACTGCTTGCAGAGGGGAAATGACGCCAATTGCTCACCTTGACGCTCTTAAATACTCACCCATCACTGGCTCCAAGAGATGGCAGCGCATCCCGCCATGACACCGCGTCCGCATGGTGGGGACGCGGCACATGGTGCCACGTCATTGCGGTGCGACCGGCAATACAGGCCGTCACTCAGACGGCGTGCGATCGAGGTTGCCGGAAGTTGGTTGGCGGTCATCTTGGGCTATTGCGGCTGAAGAAGGGGCCAAACTCCCGCAGTCAAAGACCACAGGAAGCTGTGCAACAGCCATGATGGATAAAAAGCCCATATGTAAGGAAAACAAGACATGGAACCAGTGATTGTGGGAGAAAAAAATAAAAAATAACATGCCCACAGTCTTTGATCATCTCTTGTATCATGTCCACAGTCTTTGATCATCTCTTGTGTCCTACCCACAAGCCCTGTACACACGATTGGATTTCCTATGGTTTTTTAACCGATGGATTTTTCCATCGGAAAACCTATGAAGATGACTTTCATTAGTCTTGCCTACACACCATCAGTCAAAAAACCGACCGTTCCAAACGCGGTGACGTAAAACACTCCGATGAGCCGAGAAAAATTAAGTTCAATTCTTCTGAGCATGCGTCAACTTGATTCTGAGCATGCGTGGGTTTTTATCCGATGAAGTTTCCCACAGACGATAGTAATTTGCTATCGGTTTTTTAACCATCGGATAAATTAAAAACATGTTCTATTTTTAAACACAGATGGAAAAAAGACCGAGGGGGCCCACACACGATCGGTTTGTCCGATGAAAAAAGTCCATCGGACTGTTTTCATCGGTTAAACCTATCGTGTGTACAGGGCTACAGTCTTTGATCATCTCCTGTAACATGCCCACAGTCCGTAAATGCCGGTACAGACGGCGGCTGTCCGTAAAAAAAAGGAATGGCTTTTGGATGACTTCTGAACTTGGACTGTAAAGGGGAACCCTGCAGACTCTGATGTAAGGGTGAACTCTGTGTTCGGTTATATGAACCTGACCTTCATATAAATGGAGAAATATGTTTGTTTGCCTTTTGTTATATCCTAAACACATTGCTGATAGCACCAGCTACATGTTTGTAGTTTAAATATTTATATTTGCACATTTTTGCAGTGAAAATGGTAATTTTCTGTATTTTTTTGTAGTGTCAGCAAAAAAAGTGGCTCTGTCAGTAAATGTCATGTGTTGTGTCAGTAAAAAATGGTGCTGTCGGTACATTTTGTGTGTAATGTCGTTAAATTTCACTTTGAGAGATTGGCAACACTAGTCCACAGTCTCTAACCATCTCTTGTATGATGCCTGCAGCCTCATGTCCATCTCTTATATCATGTCTGTAGTCTCTGACCATCTCTTATATGATGCCTGCAGCCTCTGGCTATCTCTTGAATCATGTCTTCAGTCTCTGATCATCTCTTATATCATGTCCGCAGTCTCTGATCATCTCTTGTATGATGTCCGCAGTCTTTAGCAGTCTCTGACCATCTCTTGTATCATGTCGGCAGTCTCTGACCATCTCATGTACAATGCCTGCAGTCTCTGACCTTCTCTTGTATCATGTCCGCAGTCTCTGGCCATCTCTTGTACCATGTCCGCAGTCTTTGACCATCTCTTGTATGATGCCCGCAGTCTTTGGCAGTCTCTGACCATCTCTTGTACAATGTCTGCAGCCTCTGACGATCTCTTGTATAATGTCCGCAGTCTCTGACCTTCTCTTGTATCACATGCGCAGTCTCTGACCATCTCCTGTATCAAGCCCACAGTCTCTGACCTTCTCTTGTATCATGTCCGCAGTCTTTGACCATGTCCTGTATCATGTTCGCAGTCTCTGACCATCTCTTGTATCATGTCCGCAGTCTCTGACCATCTCATATATCATGTCCGCAGTCTCTGACCATGTCTTGTATCATGTCCACAGTCTCTGACCTTCTCTTTTATTCTGTCCGCAGTCTCTGACCATCTCATATATCATGTCCGCAGTCTCTGACCATGTCTTGTATCATGTCCACAGTCTCTGACCTTCTCTTTTATTCTGTCCGCAGTCTTTGACCATCTTGTATCATGCCCACAGTCTTTAAATATATCCTGTTGTGTGTTTGCTCTCTCTGAACACCCCCCTCCCTTCTTGTCAGCGGTGGGTGGTTCTCCCTTGCCATTGCTAAGTCTATACAGTGAACCCAGGCTGCCTTTTGATGTGGGTCCATGACTGCCCGGACTCACAGGTAGTTGGTTCAACGACGCTGGCCATCATTTACGTTGGAACACTGACGGTATCAAGTGGTGGGGGGGGGGGAAGTACTCCAAGAGGCACCTCTGCATAGACGGTGAATAATGCAGCTCCTCCTTGACCAGACTTCTACAGGAAAAATATAACTTTAGGGCAAACTGACATGACCATTGAATTCAAGTTCTTGCTTTGGAATGAACCCTTTACCCCAGCGTGAACAGGTTGTTATATGAAATCTTCCCCCCATTACAATGTCCCTAATGAAAGGTAACGAGCAAAAATAGGTGTTCTAATGTTCTGCCAGGTTTGTGATCATCCTGCTCTCTACAGAATGAATTATAGCTCTGTGACTTTTTTTTTTTTTTCCAAAGCGAGCCTTGCTGGAAGGTTTCTCTGCTTGAAAATTACAGTGCAATTTGTGCCTCAATCACAGGACATTGAGGTTGGCAGCATCATACATTGTATAACTGGAAGCAGCAGCGGGAAGGGTGGTTTGAGGTATAGACTGTTCCTTGGTTTCCCGGTTACACGCCATCTATTTCCAGACCACCTCGGGACCTATTTGTTTGCTAAAATATCCTCATTAAAGTTATTTTGGCCCAACACAGTAGTCAGCGGCAATTTTCCTCGGCTTACAGTTGGGTTTGTGCACCTTTCCTTGCTAGTCGTGTTTGACTGCGTGCAATATGATACCCAGAACATATGTAACCATGGAAGGGACTGCTTGGATGGAGGTCCATGTCCGGGATGCAGTGACGCAGCGCTTTGCAGAATTTATTTTTGTGTACTGCCTGAACTAATAAAGTTGATTTAAACCTAATTATTAAATTTTTCAGCTTTAAGCTTTAACCACTTTTATTCTGTCCGCAGTCTCTGACCATCTCATATATCATGTCCGCAGTCTCTGACCATGTCTTGTATCATGTCCACAGTCTCTGACCTTCTCTTTTATTCTGTCCGCAGTCTCTGACCATCTTGTATCATGCCGGAAGGTCCCTTCATGACCAGGGCATTTTTTGCTATTGAGCACTGTGCTACTTTAAATGGCAATTGCAACGCTGTACACAAATTAAAATTATAGCATTTTTCCACACAAATATAGGTTTCCTTTGGTGGTATTTGATCACCACTGTTTTTTTTTTTTTTTTTGCGATTTTAATGAAAAGTTGAAAAAAAAACAATATTTCCCAATAAGTGTATAATACCGTATTTGCCGGCGTATAAGACGACCTTTTATACTTAAAAAAATCGGCCAAAAATTCCCCCTATTAATTAGTTACGTTCCATTCATTTCGATACGGCATTCGTTATTTCAAATAATTCGTAACTTTGAATCAATTTTTATTCATTACGTTCACTAACAGACAAATTTGAAGGGAAATTCCAATAACTATATTTTAATAGTTAGTAATAGTTAAGTTATTATTAGGTAGTTATAATTTCAGATTTTCCAATTTTCAGGTTTTTGGATTTTCAAATTTTGAATTGACAAATTACGAATTTTCTAAAATTTGAGTTTACGAATGTTTCGAAAAATTTGTGGATATTTGCGAATTAATGAATTTGTCGAAAGATATAACACCAAGATGTCAGAAAAAAATAAAAAAACATTCAAAAACAGAATCAATCTGAGTTGGAAAAGGGATTGCCCCCTTGTGTCAGTATTTTGTTGAACCAGATTTTGCTTCAGTTACAGCCTTTAGTCTGTTGGGATGTCCCTGCTGCAGAGAAACACGCCCATAACAGGATATTACCACCTCCATAACAGGATACTACCACCCCCATAACAGGATACTACCACCCCCATAACAGGATACTACCACCCCCATAACAGGATATTACCAACACCATAACAGGATATTACTACCCCCATAACAGGATATTACCACCCCCATAACAGGATACTACCACCCCCATAACAGGATACTACCACCCCCATAACAGGATATTACCAACACCATAACAGGATATTACTACCCCCATAACAGGATATTACCACCCCCATAACAGGATATTACCACTTCCATAACAGGATATTACCACTTCCATAACAGGATACTGCCACCCCCATAACAGGATATTACCAACACCATAACAGGATACTACCACCCCCATAACAGGATACTACCACCCCCATAACAGGATATTACCAACACCATAACAGGATATTACTACCCCCATAACAGGATATTACCACCCCCATAACAGGATATTACTACCCCCATAACAGGATATTACCACCCCCATAACAGGATACTACCACCCCCATAACAGGATACTACCACCCCCATAACAGGATATTACCAACACCATAACAGGATATTACTACCCCCATAACAGGATATTACCACCCCCATAACAGGATATTACCACTTCCATAACAGGATATTACCACTTCCATAACAGGATACTGCCACCCCCATAACAGGATATTACCAACACCATAACAGGATACTACCACCCCCATAACAGGATACTACCACCCCCATAACAGGATATTACCAACACCATAACAGGATATTACTACCCCCATAACAGTATATTACCACCCCCATAACAGGATATTACCACCTCCATAACAGGATATTACCACTTCCATAACAGGATACTGCCACCCCCATAACAGGATATTACCAACCCCATAACAGGATATTACTACCCCCATAACAGGATATTACCACCCCCATAACAGGATATTACCACCTCCATAACAGGATATTACTACCCCCATAACAGGATACTGCCACCCCCATAACAGGATATTACCAACCCCATAATAGGATATTACCAACCCCATAACAGGATATTACTACCCCATAACAGGATACTACCACCCCCATAATAGGATATTACCACCTTCATAACAGGATACTACCACCTCCATAACAGGATATTACCACCCCCATAACAGGATATTACCACCTCCATAACAGGATATTACTACCCCCATAACAGGATTTTACCAGCCCCATAACAGGATATTACCACCTCCATAACAGGATATTACTACCCCCATAACAGGATACTACCACCCCCATAACAGGATATTACTACCCCCATAACAGGATACTACCACCCCCATAACAGGATATTACTACCCCCATAATAGGATATTACCACCTTCATAACAGGATACTACCACCTCCATAACAGGATATTACTACCCCCATAACAGGATATTACCACCTCTATAACAGGATACTACCACCTCCATAACAGGATACTACCACCTCCATAACAGGATATTACCACCTCCATAACAGGATACTACCACCTCCATAACAGGATATTACTACCCCCATAACAGGATACTACCACCCCCTTAACAGGAAATTACCACCTCCATAACAGGATATTACCACCTCCATAACAGGATATTACTACCCCCATAACAGGATACTACCACCCCCATAACAGGATACTACCACCCCCATAACAGGATATTACCAACCCCATAACAGGATATTACTACCCCCATAACAGGATACTACCACCCCCATAATAGGATATTACCACCTTCATAACAGGATACTACCACCTCCATAACAGGATATTACTACCCCCATAACAGGATATTACCACCTCCATAACAGGATACTACCACCTCCATAACAGGATACTACCACCTCCATAACAGGATACTACCACCTCCATAACAGGATATTACTACCCCCATAACAGGATACTGCCACCTTCATAACAGGATACTACCACCTCCATAACAGGATACTACCACCTCCATAACAGGATACTACCACCTCCATTAAAGGATTTTACCAACCCCATAACAGGATATTACTACCCCCATAACAGGATACTACCACCCCCATAATAGGATATTACCACCTTCATAACAGGATACTACCACCTCCATAACAGGATATTACTACCCCCATAACAGGATATTACCACCTCCATAACAAGATACTACCACCTCCATAACAGGATACTACCACCTCCATTAAAGGATTTTACCAACCCCATAACAGGATATTACTACCCCCATAACAGGATACTACCACCCCCATAATAGGATATTACCACCTTCATAACAGGATACTACCACCTCCATAACAGGATATTACTACCCCCATAACAGGATACTACCACCTCCATAACAGGATACTACCACCTCCATAACATGATTTTACCACCTCCATAACAGGATATTACTACCCCCATAACAGGATACTGCCACCCCCATAACAGGATATTATCAACCCCATAACTGGATATTACTACCCCCATAACAGGATACTACCACCCCCATAACAGGATATTACCACCTCCATAACAGGATATTACTACCCCCATAACAGGATACTACCACCCCCATAACAGGATATTACTACCCCCATAACAGGATACTACCGCCCCCATACCAGGATATTACTACCCCCATAACAGGATATTACCACCTTCATAACAGGATACTACCACCTCCATAACAGGATATTACTACCCCCATAACAGGATATTACCACCTCCATAACAGGATACTACCACCTGCATAACAGGATATTACTACCCCCATAACAGGATACTACCACCCCCATAACAGGAAATTACCACCTCCACAACAGGATATTACCACCTCCATAACAGGATATTACTACCCCCATAACAGGATACTACCAGCCCCATAACAGGATATTACCACCTCCATAACAGGATATTACTACCCCCATAACAGGATACTACCACCCCCATAACAGGATATTACCAACCCCATAACAGGATATTACTACCCCCATAACAGGATACTACCACCCCCATAATAGGATATTACCACCTTCATAACAGGATACTACCACCTCCATAACAGGATATTACTACCCCCATAACAGGATATTACCACCTCCATAACAGGATACTACCACCTCCATAACAGGATACTACCACCTCCATAACAGGATTTTACCACCTCCATAACAGGATATTACTACCCCCATAACAGGATACTGCCACCCCCATAACAGGATATTACCAACCCCATAACAGGATATTACTACCCCCATAACAGGATACTACCACCCCCATAACAGGATATTACCACCTCCATAACAGGATATTACTACCCCCATAACAGGATATTACTACCCCCATAACAGGATACTACCAGCCCCATAACAGGATATTACCACCTCCATAACAGGATATTACTACCCCCATAACAGGATACTACCACCCCCATAACAGGATATTACCACCTCCATAACAGGATATTACTACCCCCATAACAGGATATTACTACCCCCATAACAGGATACTGCCACCCCCATAACAGGATATTACCAACCCCATAACAGGATATTACTACCCCCATAACAGGATACTACCACCCCCATAACAGGATATTACCACCTCCATAACAGGATATTACTACCCCCATAACAGGATACTACCAGCCCCATAACAGGATATTACCACCTCCATAACAGGATATTACTACCCCCATAACAGGATACTACCACCCCCATAACAGGATAATACTACCCCCATAACAGGATACTACCACCCCCATAACAGGATATTACTACCCCCATAACAGGATATTACCACCTTCATAACAGGATACTACCACCTCCATAACAGGATATTACTACCCCCATAACAGGATATTACCACCTCCATAACAGGATACTACCACCCCCATAACAGGATATTACCACCTCCATAACAGGATACTACCACCTCAATAACAGGATATTACTACCCCCATAACAGGATACTACCACCCCCATAACAAGATATTACCACCTCCATAACAGGATATTACTACCCCCATAACAGGGTACTACCACCCCCATAACAGGATATTACCAACCCCATAACAGGATATTACCAACCCCATAACAGGATATTACCAACCCCATAACAGGATACTACCACCCCCATAACAGGATATTACCAACCCCATAACAGGATACTACCACCCCCATAACAGGATACTACCACCCCCATAACAGGATATTACCACCTTCATAACAGGATACTACCACCTCCATAACAGGATATTACTACCCCCATAACAGGATATTACCACCTCCATAACAGGATACTACCACCTCCATAACAGGATACTACCACCTCCATAACAGGATACTACCACCTCCATAACAGGATATTACTACCCCCATAACAGGATATTACCACCTCCATAACAGGATACTACCACCCCCATAACAGGATATTACCACCTCCATAACAGGATACTACCACCTCCATAACAGGATATTACTACCCCCATAACAGGATACTACCACCCCCATAACAAGATATTACCACCTCCATAACAGGATATTACTACCCCCATAACAGGATACTACCACCCCCATAACAGGAAATTACCAACCCCATAACAGGATATTACTACCTCCATAACAGGATATTACTACCCCCATAACAGGATATTACCACCTCCATAACAAGATACTACCACCTCCATAACAGGATACTACCACCTCCATTAAAGGATTTTACCAACCCCATAACAGGATATTACTACCCCCATAACAGGATACTACCACCCCCATAATAGGATATTACCACCTTCATAACAGGATACTACCACCTCCATAACAGGATATTACTACCCCCATAACAGGATACTACCACCTCCATAACAGGATACTACCACCTCCATAACATGATTTTACCACCTCCATAACAGGATATTACTACCCCCATAACAGGATACTGCCACCCCCATAACAGGATATTATCAACCCCATAACTGGATATTACTACCCCCATAACAGGATACTACCACCCCCATAACAGGATATTACCACCTCCATAACAGGATATTACTACCCCCATAACAGGATACTACCACCCCCATAACAGGATATTACTACCCCCATAACAGGATACTACCGCCCCCATGCCAGGATATTACTACCCCCATAACAGGATATTACCACCTTCATAACAGGATACTACCACCTCCATAACAGGATATTACTACCCCCATAACAGGATATTACCACCTCCATAACAGGATACTACCACCTGCATAACAGGATATTACTACCCCCATAACAGGATACTACCACCCCCATAACAGGAAATTACCACCTCCACAACAGGATATTACCACCTCCATAACAGGATATTACTACCCCCATAACAGGATACTACCAGCCCCATAACAGGATATTACCACCTCCATAACAGGATATTACTACCCCCATAACAGGATACTACCACCCCCATAACAGGATATTACCAACCCCATAACAGGATATTACTACCCCCATAACAGGATACTACCACCCCCATAATAGGATATTACCACCTTCATAACAGGATACTACCACCTCCATAACAGGATATTACTACCCCCATAACAGGATATTACCACCTCCATAACAGGATACTACCACCTCCATAACAGGATACTACCACCTCCATAACAGGATACTACCACCTCCATAACATGATTTTACCACCTCCATAACAGGATATTACTACCCCCATAACAGGATACTGCCACCCCCATAACAGGATATTACCAACCCCATAACAGGATATTACTACCCCCATAACAGGATACTACCACCCCCATAACAGGATATTACCACCTCCATAACAGGATATTACTACCCCCATAACAGGATATTACTACCCCCATAACAGGATACTACCAGCCCCATAACAGGATATTACCACCTCCATAACAGGATATTACTACCCCCATAACAGGATACTACCACCCCCATAACAGGATATTACCACCTCCATAACAGGATATTACTACCCCCATAACAGGATATTACTACCCCCATAACAGGATACTGCCACCCCCATAACAGGATATTACCAACCCCATAACAGGATATTACTACCCCCATAACAGGATACTACCACCCCCATAACAGGATATTACCACCTCCATAACAGGATATTACTACCCCCATAACAGGATACTACCAGCCCCATAACAGGATATTACCACCTCCATAACATGATATTACTACCCCCATAACAGGATACTACCACCCCCATAACAGGATAATACTACCCCCATAACAGGATACTACCACCCCCATAACAGGATATTACTACCCCCATAACAGGATATTACCACCTTCATAACAGGATACTACCACCTCCATAACAGGATATTACTACCCCCATAACAGGATATTACCACCTCCATAACAGGATACTACCACCCCCATAACAGGATATTACCACCTCCATAACAGGATACTACCACCTCAATAACAGGATATTACTACCCCCATAACAGGATACTACCACCCCCATAACAAGATAATACCACCTCCATAACAGGATATTACTACCCCCATAACAGGGTACTACCACCCCCATAACAGGATATTACCAACCCCATAACAGGATATTACCAACCCCATAACAGGATATTACCAACCCCATAACAGGATACTACCACCCCCATAACAGGATATTACCAACCCCATAACAGGATACTACCACCCCCATAACAGGATACTACCACCCCCATAACAGGATATTACCACCTTCATAACAGGATACTACCACCTCCATAACAGGATATTACTACCCCCATAACAGGATATTACCACCTCCATAACAGGATACTACCACCTCCATAACAGGGTACTACCACCTCCATAACAGGATACTACCACCTCCATAACAGGATATTACTACCCCCATAACAGGATATTACCACCTCCATAACAGGATACTACCACCCCCATAACAGGATATTACCACCTCCATAACAGGATACTACCACCTCCATAACAGGATATTACTACCCCCATAACAGGATACTACCACCCCCATAACAAGATATTACCACCTCCATAACAGGATATTACTACCCCCATAACAGGATACTACCACCCCCATAACAGGAAATTACCAACCCCATAACAGGATATTACTACCCCCATAACAGGATATTACCAACCCCATAACAGGATATTACCAACCCCATAACAGGATACTACCACCCCCATAACAGGATATTACCAACCCCATAACAGGATACTACCACCCCCATAACAGGATACTACCACCCCCATAACAGGATATTACCACCTTCATAACAGGATACTACCACCTTCATAACAGGATATTATTACCCCCATAACAGGATATTACCACCTCCATAACAGGATACTACCACCTCCATAACAGGATACTACCACCTCCATAACAGGATACTACCACCTCCATAACAGGATACTACCACCTCCATAACAGGATTTTACCACCTCCATAACAGGATTTTACCACCTTCATAACAGGATATTACCACCCCCATAACAGCATATTACCACCTCCATAACAGGATACTACCACCTCCATAACAGGATATTACCACCTCCATAACAGGATATTACCACCTCCATAACAGGATATTACCACCTCCATGCTTTACTGTAGGAATGGTGTTATTTGGATGGTGAGCTGTATTGGATTTCCACCAGACATATTGTTTAGTGTTGAGGCCAAATCATTTCATTTTAGTCCCATCTGACCATAACACCTTTTTCCATGTGGCCTCAGAATCTTCAAGGTGCATTCAAGGTGGTCAGATGATGGTATTGCTCCCGGTAATACAGAGAAAAGTAATTGAAAGTCATTGCTAAAAAAAAAAAAAAAAATGTGTGGGGGACCCCCCAAATTCAATTACCAGGCCCTTTAGGTCTGGTATGGATATTAAGGGGAACCCTGTGCCAAATTAAAAAAATAAAATAATGTGGGGTTCCCCCCAAATATCCATACCAGACCCTTCAGGTCTGGTAAACACACACATCCATGTTCTGTTCTGTGAGAAGAGACAGATCGTGAGTTCCTAATAGCTAGGAACCACAATCTGTAATTTCCTCTAGTCAGTACCCTCCCCTCACAGTTAGAACACACAGTCAGGGAACACAGTTAACCCCTTTATCGCCCCCTAGTGTTAACCCCTTCCCTGCCAGTGACATTTTTACAGTAACCACTGCATTTTTATAGCACTGATCGCTGTATAGATGACAATGGTCCCAAAAATTTGTAAAAAATGTCTAATGTGTCCACCATAATGTTGCAATCCCGATAAAAATCGCAGATCGCCGCCATTACTAGTAAAAAAACAAAAATAATAATAAAAATGCCATAAATCTATCCCCTATTTTGTAGACACTATAACTTTTGCGCGAACCAATCAATATACACTTATTGCGATTTTTATTACCAAAAATATGTAGAAGAATATGTATAGGCCTAAACTGAGGAAAAATTAGCTTTTTTTAAAAAAAAATTGGGGATATTTATTATAGTAAAAAGTACAAAATATTGTATTTTTTTCAAAAGTGTTGCTCTTTTTTTGTTTATAGCGCAAAAAAAACAAAAAACAAAAAACACAGAGATGATTCAAATACCACCAAAAGAAAGCTCTTTTTTGTGGGAAAAAAAGGACGTCAATTTTGTTTGGGTACAACGTCGCACGACCGCGCGATTGTCAGTTAAAGCAACGCAGTGCCAAATCACAAAAAATGGCCCGGTCTTTGAGCAGCCAATTCTTCCGGGGCTGAAGTGGTTAATCATGATACCCCTTTCCTTTATTTTTTCAAGACTGTACATATCAAGTTCTTGTAGTCTCTTATTCTGATACGTTTAATTTTGTACATTTTATCCCTCTGACCTTTCACCATTTTCATTGCCTGTCTCTGGACTCGTTCTGTTTTAGCAATATATTTTTGTAAATGAGATCTCCAGAATGGGACACAGTATTCTATATTAGGTCTAAGTAAAAATTTGCAGAAGGGGATTCAGGACCTCCTTCCTCCTGCTGGTGATCCCTCTAGTGATAACTAAAGATCTATATAGAGGAATCAGGACCTCCTTCCTCCTGCTGGTGACCCCTCTCGTTAGAAATACAAAAAACACAGTCACGCTCTAAATTATCTCTTGTAATGCACTAGGTGTGCACGTCTTCCATTTCTATTTTTCTTGTAGTTCCTTTTGGATTACCCCATCTGAGGAAAGCAGCATCCACCTAGTTTTGGGATACTATATAAACACCTTTTACACCACCGTTTTATTTGACATCTGTTACGCCACACCTTGGAAGACCTATTAGCGCTGGAAGTGTGGCTAAGCTCTGAGGAAGGGGGTGCGCCCCCGAAACGTGTTAGCTTTTATTCCGTGTTCTGTGCAGGTCCATGCACTGTGTTTATGGCCTTTTGTCAGTTGCATTTTGTGAGTACCCACTTTTATATAAAAACGTCTTCTTATTAAATTATCTCTGGTAATGCAGTAGGTGTGCGCGCCTTCCATTTCTGTTTTTCTTGTGACCCCTCTCATTATATAAAGATCTACATAGAGGAACTAGGACCTTCTTCCTGATAGTGATCCCTCTAGTGATAAAAAGACCTATACAGAGGGATCAGGACCTCCTTCCTCCTGCTGGTGATCCCTCTAGTGATGACCAAAGATCTATATAGAGGAATATGGACCTCCTTCTTCCTGCTAATGATCCATCTAGTGATGACCAAAGATCTATATAGAGGAATACGGACCTCCTTCCTCCTGTTGGTGATCCCTCTAGTGATATAAAGATATATATAGAGGAATCAGGACCTCCTTCCTCCTGTTGGTGATCCCTCTAGTGATGACCAAAGATCTATATAGAGGAATATGGACCTCCTTCTTCCTGCTAATGATCCATCTAGTGATGACCAAAGATCTATATAGAGGAATACGGACCTCCTTCCTCCTGTTGGTGATCTCTCTAGTGATATAAAGATCTATATAGAGGAATCAGGACCTCCTTCTTCCTGTTGGTGATCTCTCTAGTGATATAAAGATCTATATAGAGGAATACGGACCTCCTTCCTCCTGTTGGTGATCTCTCTAGTGATGACCAAATATCTATATAGAGGAATCAGGACCTCCTTCCTCCTGTTGGTGATCTCTCTAGTGATATAAAGATCTATATAGAGGAATCAGGACCTCCTTCCTCCTGTTGGTGATCTCTCTAGTGATATAAAGATCTATATAGAGGAATACGGACCTCCTTCCTCCTGTTGGTGATCTCTCTAGTGATGACCAAATATCTATATAGAGGAATCAGGACCTCCTTCCTTCTGTTGGTGATCTCTCTAGTGATATAAAGATCTATATAGAGGAATCAGGACCTCCTTCCTCCTGCTGGTGATCCATCTAGTGATGACCAAAGATCTATATAGAAGAATCAGGACCTCCTTCTTCATTCTGGTGATCCCTCTACCGATAATAAAGATCTGCATAGGGAATGAGGACCATCTTCCTCCTGCTGGTGATCCCTCTAGTGATAACTAAAGATCTATATATGGGAATGAGGACCTCCTGGTCAACATGTTCTGAAATTTGCCACACAAGTACAGTCCCTTTTGGCAGGCCTGATTTTGTTCTGGTGCAGTTAAGTAACACATATGGGTCTTGCTCACCCCCCCCCCCCCCCAACTCTTGACTGGGCAGTGAAAGGAGAAGCAGGAGGCTGAATATCTGCTCTCTCTGTCACTCTGTCCCAGGGCTGCTGTTGGAAATTATGGGGCCCCGTACAGTCTACCTGGCAGCCCCCCCCCAATATATAAAAACAATATTTCCACTAAAAATACACTAAAATTATTATTAGCGGACACAAACATAACAGAGACCCCTTTTTTATAGTTTTTTTTTATTTAAAAAAAAATACAATTTTTTTTTTAAATGTCTACATTATTAAAGTTATTTTATTTTACAAATTTTTAAAATGATTTATTACAATGTTAATTTTTTTATTTATTTTTTTACAATAATTTTTTTTACAGGACAGGGAAGCTGGCAGTACCACGTAAGTAGGCAGAACAGAGAGGGGAATTGGTGTGGGGGAAGTAATTACAGGAACAATGCCCTGTGTCTGTGTCTCTCTCTACAGCAGCTGGAAGCTGGCAGGAGGGAGAGAAACCGTCCTTCAGCTGCTGCAGAGAGCCGCATCTTTCTGTAATTGCCCAGGACATCTTTCTGTAATTGCCCCTCCGCCCGACCACACCGATTCCTCCTGATTTTCGGGCCCCCCTTGTGTGCCTGGGCCCCCTACAGGAGGACTGGTGGTCCCCCACCTATCAGCGGCCCTGATCTGTCCTATCAATATGTCTCTTATTAGCACATTAGCATTACGGCCCACCTAATTGGCTCCTTGTGTTGCTTTTTCCTCTTGCAGCCCGAGCTGTGCTGTAGAGTTGCTGCAAGAGGACAAATTCATGTACTTACACTAATTCTCTTCAGAAACATACAGATAACAATTTCTTAATAAATACAGAGCTATAATAATTTGTGTCCTTTGTATCTGCTTGGAAGCAAGCTTTAATGCCGCGTACACACGATCGATTTTCTCGACGGTGAAAACACCCGACATTTTTTTTCTTGGTCAAGAAAAACGACCGTGTGTGGGCTCCCCGGCAGTGTTTCCCTATGGGAAAACTGCCGCGGAAAAAAATGATGGGAATCACGACGAGAATAATTAGAGCATGTTCTAATTTTTCTCGTCGTGATTAATGCCGTTTTTCCCGTCGGGAAAAATGACAAAAAGCCCACACGCGGTCGTTTTTCTTGTTAAAAAAAAAAATGTCATTTTTCCCGACGGGAAAAATTATCGTGTGTACGCGGCATAAGTCTACTAGAGTTAGGATGGAATAATCCTTTTGCTGTTTACCTTTACTGTCCATCAGCTTCTTGACGATCCTGCTAAATCATTACTTGTCGATTGATTAACATTTGTGCTTGCCAGTAGCAGCTATGTGGGTGGCATAATATAAAACTATAGAAGCAAAATGAGAGGAGGGACATGGGAGAGATGCTTACAGAACAAACACTTGCGTGCTGTTTTATTGGTATTTATCTTGTAACAATTACCGGCTGTGGTTTGTATGTCATTCTCCATCGCTTACAAGTCCAAAACAATGTCAGAATCGTCTTCTGGGAAATGTGTTTTTCAGCCATTACCAAGGCAGCAGGGAATGTATGTGTTAGCCATTCGTTAAAGGACGAGTGGGAAGATGGATGGACCAGTACTGTGGGGTCGTTTGAGGGAGGGTGTATGCTCTACTATAATGGTAGAGGTTGGCTGTTGTATTTCATATGTGATTAGTGAGACCGAATGCACTAATTTCAGCAAAATTGGGTTTGCTGCAAAATGACCAGTTTTGCCGCCGGTGAAATTGTGGCGAAACAGACACTTTAATTTTAAGCTTCTTAGGAAAGATTTGCTTGAGGATGAAAAAACTAATTTAGCTTAAGATCAACTTGTACTTTATTTATTTTTTATTTAGAGTTTTTGTGAAGGTGTGTTTAGGGTTTCATTTATTGCTTTTCAGTTTTCTTTATTTTGATTTTTTTTTTTTTTTTTTGAGAGTGTATGTATGTTTTTGAGAGTGTGTGTATTCATTTTTTTTTTTTTCTCTTTGATTATTATGTGTTTTCTGGCAATTTACATTTTTAGTGGGAATGCTCTCCAAGCATTCCCAGTATTGTTATTCGTTTTTTTATTGTTCTTAATTTTAATTTTAATTTTATTCCGTAAGTTTTTTGGCTCTGCGTAACTTCTGCATACTTTCAGCTATTAAAACCATTCAACTTTTAAAATGTTCAGCTCTTTCAGCTAATGATGGGACTTCTTCAACTTTTTTTGTACTATTTATACTTTTTTAAAATATTAAGCTTTTTAACACTTTTTTTAACATTGAAGTCAATGAGAGCATGCTTCAAATCCTTAAAATCTTCTTCCGCTCCCAAAATTTTCAGCTCCTTCATACTTTCACCTACAGACGCCAAACAAAATGTTCACAAAATATTCAGCTATCCGGCTATATCTTTTCAGTTTGATATATTTTACAGTTTTTGTGAAAAAGCTGTTTAAGTTTAGTGATCATTTCAGGAAATTTTATCGATTAAACAGAGTGTGTATTGGGCTTATTCTTTGCAAACGTTTAAAGCCAACAATTCAGTTTAGTGTCAGCTTTTTAAAAAAAAAGCTTTTCAGCTTTTCCTACTTTTCCAACTATTCTCACTTCTTCAACTTTTTCTTACGGATTTAAGCTATTCATCCAGTTAGCTTTAGCAATTCAGCTATTCAGCATTCCCACTTATTTTCTGCAGGAAATGCATTTTCTAGTTTATATATATTTTTTATATTATATGTGCTTTCTTTCTGTAAAAGTTCTGTAGAATAAAAAAAAAAAAAAACAAATATGTAAAAAGCCGTAAAGGTTTAGCGTGAAGAGGAAGTCTCCCTATGGCCGCACATCCATGACATCCCTGGGGTGTGTGTATGTGGCAACCTCAGCCATGACTAATTTAGAGGGACAAAGCGAAACACGTTGGGGGCATGGCCTGGTCAGAGTCCAGGCTGAGGTTAGCATACACACACACCAGGGATGTCATGGATGTGCGGCCATAGGGAAACTTCCTCTTTACTCTGAACCATTGCAGCTCCCTCCAGACCAGCACTCCCAGCAGTGGATGTCATATTACTTGCACCCCCTTCAATAGAGTTGAGTGGCACAAAAAGCTTGGGTCAAAACCAAAGGATCCCTTTTACACCGAGCCGCCCATAGCATCGGCGGTAAAACTCCGCTATTTTTACCGCCGACGCTATGGGCGGATTTGTGGCGCATTTCGGCCGCTGGCGGGGTGCTTTTAACCCCGGCTAGCGGCCGAGAAAGGGTTAAAACCGCCCTGCACTGCTGAAGCAGCGCATTGCCAGCGGTATAGCCACGCTGTCCCATTGATTTCAATGGGCAGGAGCGGTGGAGGAGCAGTAAACACACCGCTCCTTCTCCGCTCCAAAGATGCGGCTAGCAGGACTTTTTTTACAGTCCTGCTAGCGCAACGCTCCAGTGTGAAAGCCCTAGGGCTTTCACACTGGAGTGAATGTAACAGCTGTTTTAGACCCCTTTCACACTGAGGCGCCCATAGCGTCAGTGGTAAAACGCTGCTATTTTTACCGCCGACGCTATGGGCGGATTTGCTGCGCATTTCGGCTGCTAGCGGGGCGGTTTACCCCCCGCTAGCGGCCGAGAAAGGGTTAAAACCGCCCTCAAGCTTTCACACTGGAGTGAATGTAACAGCTGTTTAAGGGTGGATTGCAGGCGCTATTTTTAACGCTATAGTGCCTGCAATACGCCCTCAGTGTGAAAGGGGTCTAAAGGTGTCACACCAAGGGTCAGGTTTTTTTATTGGATAAGAGGAGACCCAATACATTTCGGGGGTTCAGACACTTTATCAAGGCTTATGTATTATGTAACCTTAAAAAAAAATTCTAGATAAAGATATTTTTACACAGTTACAGTTTCCAGCTTGCACTATTGTAACTACACATATACCATATCTGTGGAATCCCCGAAGAAGATGGAATTCACTGTAGTAGGCACCGATTGTCCAGTGATCGCCAATTACTTTGGGATCCCATGTTGAGCGGCTGCCCTGCTGCATTGTGGTCACTTGCTGGGCACCGGCACCATTTAGAGATTGCTTTACATTTTCTTAATGAATGCAAAGCATTCTCTTATTGCATGAGGTGGAGAGGGAGGCAGTGAGATCACACTTGTCACTACATCCAATCATAAAATGCCTTGCATTCATTAAGAAAATGCAAAGGTTTCTCCGAATGGTGCCTGTTTTCAGTGGTTGACCTTCTGTGTTCACAATACTGTAGGGTAGCTCCTCAGCACGGGACTCGGAAGCTAGTAAAGATCACTGGAATAACAGTGTCTACTACAATGATTTCCAGCTTCTAGAGCAGCCTTTCTCAACCTTTTTACCCCAAAGAGCTTTTGAAATAATGTTTAGATCTCAGGGAACCCCTGGTAAGATTAATTAATTGGGGGGGGTCATTGGGAAAATGCCCCTTACATTGGTGATTGTAAGTGGGAAGAATGGCAACTTTACAGGGGTGACCAAAATGAAACTTTACAGTCATCATGCTGCTGGTTTTGTGAAGTGACATTAGATGGAGGGGGCCATCAGATGGGGGGGTGTCAATTAGCCACAGGGACCATCAAATGGACCATTAGATGGAGGAGGGTCTATCAGATGGGGGTAAAATAGCCACAGGGACCATCAGATGGAGGACCATCATATGGAGGAGGGACCATCAGATGGGGGGGTCAATTAGCACCAGGGACCATCAGATGGAGGGACCATCATATGGAGGAGGGACTATGAGATGGGGGGGTAAGATGGAGGACTATCAGATGGAGGAGGGTCCATCAGATGGGGGGGTCAGATAGCCACAAGGACCATCAGATGGAGGACCATCATATGGAGGAGGGACCATCGGATGGGAGGAGGGGGGTAAGATGGAGGACCATCAGATAGAAGAGGGTCTATCAGATGGTGGGGGGGCTCAGATAGCCACAGGGAACATCAGATAGAGCATCAGATGAAGGGACCATCAGATGGAGGACCATCAAATGGAGGAGGGACCATCAGATGGGGGGGAGGGGGAATCAGTTTAAGTAACGCCTAGCCAACCTTGGATATACCCTAGTTGAGAATGGCTGTTCTAGAGGATTCCCACAGGTATGGTATATACATAGTTACAGTACATTGGTCCAAGCTGGAATAATATAACTATGTAAAATATCCAAGAATTCTTCTTTAAAAATGGCTGGACCTAATTGGCTAAAAATAATAATACTATATAGATAATCAGATCCTACCACCAACAGATTTTGAACCATGAAGCTCTACAAGGGTATTGTCTGAACCACAGAAATGTGGTGGTTCGCTTATTTTATTGATCATCTAATAAAAAAAAATAAAAAAAAAGATTTTTTATAATTTGTCTGACACCCTTATTGCTCCTCATGCCGCGTACACATGATCATTTTTCCCGTCGGGAAAAATTATATATTTTTTTTAACAAGAAAAATGACCGTGTGTGGGCTTTTTGTCATTTTTCTCGACGGGAAAAATGGCATTAATCACGACGAGAAAAATTAGAACATGCTCTAATTTTTCTCGTCGTGATTCCCGTCATTTTTTTCCGCGGCAGTTTTCCCATAGGGAAACACTGCCACGGAGCCCACACACGGTCGTTTTTCTCGACCAAAAAAAAAAATGTCGGGAAAAACGGACGTGTGTAGGGAACCAAGCCGTTCCCTTGTTTTTCCCGTCGATTTTCTCGACGGTGTTTTCACCGTCGAGAAAATCGATCGTGTGTACGCGGCATCACAATTTTTTATTTTTTTTGTCTTTATCCTTGTTGCTGATTTTCCTCACTTCCTGTCTGGTAAAACTGTTGTTGGGCAGGACAGGAGGCGAGGGCAGCTCCAGATAACAGTGAAATCTTTAAAAGCTCTGATCCTTCCCCGCTCAAACCAAAACTAGAAAATAAAGTTTTTACCTTGATATACAGATAGTTTGTCAGAGATGTGACTCTCAGATCAATAAGTTCACTGTTGTTCTGGCGCATTCCAAGTTAATGATAACGCGGAGCAGAATCCAGAAATAAAACATTTTTATTCTTCTCGTAATTGATTGCACTGTCTCTTGTCAGCGGGTCACATTGAACCCTAAATTTTTCTGGTGACTCTGTAGCGGATAAACAAGACCTCAGACACGGGGGCCTGAAATTTCCCTTGTGCTTGGCTCTCCGGTACGCATTACAGCTCTAAAGTGAAGCCGGCTTGGCTCGAGTTTATTTTTTATATACAATAACTTGACAGCTCGGCCGGGGAGTGAAGCATGACACAGAAAGAAAATCAATGCGTCTTTCTATAGAGCCCTAGCGCGGGAAGTCAAGCAAGCGTTGGGGGCCGCCAGTGGGAAAGAAAAATAATAATAGATTGGACTACAGCTTGCCAAACACTCACCCTGGGGATGCAAGTAGAAGAGGAAAAGGGATGGAGAATATGCTGAGCAGTACATAATTCCAGAAATACTTTGTTTATGCGTGAAAAAACAAGGCTTAAAGTGCATAGACTCAGCCATCAGAGTCAACAGCAAAGCATTAAACATATCATCAAAGTCATTGGATAGAAAGAAATCCTGGACTGCCGCACTCCATAAAAACTACGTCTTTATTGGGTAGGTAAAATCCAAAAACAACCAAAACGATACAGTCGAAGTGAAGTGAACAACAGGAAAAAATTAGCTGACATGTTTCAGCTATGAATAAGCATCACACAATGTGAAACATGTCAGCTGATTTTTTCCTGTTGTTCACTTCATTTTGACTGTATCGTTTTGGTTGTTTTTGGATTTTACCTACCCAATAAAGACGTTGTTTTATGGAGTGCGGCAGTCCAGGATTTCTTTCTATCCAATGCACCTGTGCATAGCCAGCACCTTGTGGTTTAGTGGGACGGAAGCCAAGGGATTTGTAGTTTTTGGAGCGGTATCATCTCTCATATCATCAAAGTCACTTGTGACTCTACAGGTGCTCTGATGTCAGAGCTGTGCATTGTAGGGTACATACACTATATTGTAAAAGTATTGGGACACCTGCCTTTACACGCACACCAACTTTAATGGTATCCCAGTCTTAGTCTGTAGGGTTCAATATTGAGTTGGCCCACCCTTTGCAGCTATAACAGCTTCAACTCTTCTGGGAGGGCTGTCCACAAGGTTTAGGAGTGTGTCTATGGGAATGTTTGACCATTCTTCCAGAAGTGCATTTAAGAGGTCAGGCACTGATGTTGGTTGAGAAGGCCTGGCTAGCAGTCTCCACTCTAATGCATCCTAAAGGTGTTATATCGGGTTGTGGTCAGGATTCTGTGCAGGCCAGTCAAGTTCCTCCACCCCAAACTCGCTCATCCATGTCTTTATGGACAATAAGGTCAATAAGGGGTTAAATAGAAGAACATTTACTTAATATATATATATATATATATATATATATACATATATATATATATATATATATATTGTGACAGCAGGAAGGTAAAGTCACCTGGTTGCATCCAGGGGGGTAGATATATTTCGCCCAGATTCAGGCTTTACGCCGACTTATACAACTAGGTGGAGAGTTGTATAAGCCCAGCTGAGGCTAGTGGGCTCATGGATGACTCATACCTCTAGGGAGAGTGTGGGGCGTCGTGCAGACAGGGAGTTGATGAGACCAGCTGAAGCTTGTCAGCTCATTTAGGCCTCTATAAGAACTCCCAGATTCATTAGGTGTTTGCTCATGCCTGGAACCAGACCTGTGTGGACTGTCTAGGGAGAGTGAACCCCTGTGCGGTGAGACAAAGCCTGTGTGGCTATTTGCTTGGACATTTAAAACCAGGGACTTAGGGACTAGGACAGCACTAGGCTGATCCCAGTTGTTAGTTAGGAAACCTGTATGTTTAGTCAGAGGTCAAGTTGACCAGGATTTATTTTATTTATGTTTCTTTTGCTTTGCTGTGTTTTGTCACTGTAAATAGAAAATAAACCGCACCTTTTTGATTTTGAAAACCACAACCTCCGTTTGCTGGGCCTGTTTTTGTGTGGGGAGCCCATCCCGGGGGTCACACACACCCGCTGCCGAGCTAACTCGCTCACAGTTGGTGGAGAACCAGTGGCAGTTTTTTTTTTAAGCCAGCATGGAGGAGATACTGAAACAGCTGGCTCTAGCAAATGCCAATCAACAGCAGACAAATGCAGGTTTGCAAAGGAGCCTTGCAGCCCAGCAGCAAGCTCATCAACAGAGCCTTGCAGCTCAGCAACAAGCCAAGCAGCAATCTGAGGCCCGCTTCATAGACCTGTTACAGAAGCAAGAGCAGAGACTACAACAAATGGAAGCAGTAATGCAGCAACGTCCGCAGACCAGTGAGGAAAGCCGTCCCACTAATACCGCGTCCTTTGGGGTGAGTCGTTTATTGACAAAAATGACTGGAGAGGATGATCCAGAGGTATTTTTGACCACATTTGAAAGGACCGCTGAAAGAGAAAAGTGGCCTGAGGAGCAGTGGGCTGGACTGGTGGCTCCTCTGTTAACTGGTGAATCGCAGAAAGCTTACTATGACCTAGAGCCTAACCAAGCAAAAGACTATGTGATGCTAAAAGCTGAAATTTTGGCAAGGCTGGGTGTCACCCAGGCTGTCCGGGCTCAGCGTGTGCATAACTGGACTTTCCAGCTTGGAAAACCCCCCAGGTCTCAAATGTATGATCTCATTCACCTGAGCAGAAAGTGGCTACAGCCAGAGACTTTGTCCGCACCAAAGATTGTGGAACGTGTTGTAATGGATCGGTTTTTGAGAGCTCTTCCTACTGCCATCCAAAAGTGGGTAAGCCATGGAGACCCAGAGACGGCCGATGGTCTTGTGGATCGTGTGGAGAAATACTTGGCTACAGAGAACCTGACGGCCTCTTCCAGAGACACTCGGACTTTCCACCCTAAGACCAGACCATCCCCAGGGGCGGATAAGAGGATTCCAAGGGGTGAGGGTGGAGAGAGTGAGAGGGTGGGAGCTCTACCCCAAGTTTGGCGAGAACAGCCTGGGAAATCAGCGGCTCAAGAGGCGGCAAGAAGGATAGTTTGCTACCGCTGCCGGCAAGCGGGACATATTGCAGCCAATTGCCCGGTTGTGGAGGAACCCATGCAGTGTGACTTTCTGACGGGCAGACGTCAGTCGCTGTGTGCGACAGTCGCATGCACTGCCATTCGAGGAACTGAGAAACATTTATGCAAAATGTGTGTTAATGGTAGAAATGTTGTGGTATTGCTGGATTCAGGTAGCCTTGTGACCCTGATAAAGGCTGAGTTAGTTAAAACAGAGGTCTTTGGGAATAGCAAGGTAGCTGTTATTTGTGTGCATGGGGACACCCGAGAGTATCCAGTGACTACAGTGTGTTTCGAGACCCCCAAAGGTACCCTCTCTCATCCAGTGGGCTTAGTATCTCAGTTACCGCATGACGCCATTGTGGGAAGGGATTTTCCGAAGTTCTGGGAACTGTGGGATGATCCTGAGCCCCCCACTGGTGCCCCTATGTACCAGGAATGTGATAGCCAGAACTCCCCTGAGAGTGGTGAGGACTCTCTGGAATTTCCCTTATCAGTATTGGCAGGGGAGACTCAAGAAACTGGAGAGGAGCCCACCTCCTCAGACGAAAACCTACCGTCTGTGGAGTTTTCTGATCTTGAGGTTCACAGGGAAAACTTTGCCACAGAACAGTTGAAAGACCCCGCCCTAATAAAGGCACGGGAAAACGTAGTGAAAATAGATGGCGAGTTAGTGAACCCAGATAATACCTGCACTTACCCATACTTCAGCGTAGAGAAGGACCTACTGTATCGGGTGGCAAAAAGGGCAGAAGAAACCGTTGAGCAGCTTGTGGTGCCCAAACCTTACAGGAAGTTGGTGTTGGAGTTGGCCCATGGGCACATTCTTGGAGGTCATCTGGGGACAGAGAAAACCCGAGAGAGGGTATTACAGAGATTCTATTGGCCGGGGGTGATGAAGGACATAGAAAATTATTGTTCCTCCTGCCCTGTGTGTCAGAGGTCGGCCCCGATGCCACATTTCTGTAGCCCGCTGGTCCCTCTACCCATCATTGAGGTCCCGTTTGAGAGGATCGCCATGGATTTGGTAGGGCCTATAATCAAGTCCGCTAGGGGGCACCAGTACATATTAGTTATAATGGACTATGCCACCCGTTATCCAGAAGCGATCCCTCTCCGAAATACCTCGGCCAAAACCATAGCCAAAGAGCTATCTCTTGTGTTTAGCCGGGTGGGTATTTGTAAAGAACTGCTTACGGACCAAGGTACACCCTTTATGTCCCGGGTTATGAAGGAGCTGTGTAAATTGTTCAAAGTGACGCAATTACGTACATCTGTGTATCACCCCCAAACCGATGGGCTGGTTGAAAGATTCAACAAAACCCTAAAACAAATGTTGAAGAAAGTGGTGGATAGAGATGGAAAGGATTGGGACTGTCTACTTCCTTATCTGATGTTTGCTATTAGGGAGGTGCCCCAATCCTCTACGGGATTCTCCCCCTTTGAGTTACTGTATGGGAGACACCCAAGAGGGCTGTTGGATATTGCCAAGGAAACTTGGGAAAGTGAGAGTTCTCCCCACAGGAGTGTGATTGAGCATGTCGCCCTGATGCAAGACCGAATTGCACAGGTAATGCCCATCGTGAAGGAACATTTGGCCCAAGCGCAGTTAGCACAGCAGAGAGTGTATAACCGTGGAGCCAAGACCCGTACCTTTTCCCCGGGGGATAGGATACTGGTACTTGTCCCTACGGTTGAAAGTAAATTCCTTGCCAAATGGCAAGGCCCCTATGAGATAATGGAAAAAGTGAGCGAAGTGAATTACAAGGTCAGACAACCAGGAAGGCGAAAGCCCGAACAGATCTATCACGTTAATCTGTTGAAAGCCTGGAGGGATAGAGAGTCCCTAGTCGCAGACACTTGGTCACCAGCTCAAACTGGTTGCGTGATTCCTGAGGTTGGAATAGCAGCCACCTTGTCACAACCCCAACAACAGGAGGTTAAGGAGTTTGTGCTTCGCAACAAGGAGGTATTCTCTGAGCTGCCGGGACAAACATCTGGGGTAGAGCATGACATCATTACCCCGCCCGGTGAAAGGGTGAAGTTAAAACCCTATCGGATCCCAGAGGCCCGACGGGAGGCAATACGGGAGGAAGTACAGAAAATGCTGAACTTAGGGGTGATAGAGGAGTCCCAAAGTGATTGGTCTAGTCCCATTGTGTTGGTGCCTAAACCGGATGGGAGCTGGCGATTTTGTAACGATTTTCGTCAGTTGAACAAAGTTACAAAATTTGACACCTACCCCATGCCACGTATAGATGAGTTGATCGACCGGCTGGGAACAGCCCGATACATGACGACTCTTGACCTCACAAAAGGGTATTGGCAAATCCCCCTGGCCAAGTCGGCCAAAGAGAAAACCGCATTTGTAACCCCAGACGGGGCGTTCCAATATAAAAGAATGCCGTTCGGGTTACAGAATGCGCCGGCCACATTCCAGCGGAAAATGGACCAGATGCTGAGGCCCCATCGGAAGTATGCTGTGGCTTACCTGGATGACGTAATTGTCCATAGCACAGATTGGGCCTCACATCTGCCAAAAGTGCAAGCAGTCCTGGACTCTGTTCGGGAAGCGGGGTTTACGGCTAACCCCAAGAAGTGTACCATTGGGCAGGAGGAGGCCAAATATCTTGGGTACACCATTGGGAGGGGAGTAATAAAACCCCAACTCAACAAAGTCGAGGCCATCCAGAGTTGGCCACGTCCCAACAGCAAGAAGCAGGTACGAGCCTTTCTGGGAATCGCTGGGTATTATCGGCGCTTCATTCCCCACTTTGCTTCTAAGGCTGTGCCCCTAACCAACCTGACGAAGGGGAAAGGGTCGGTCATGATTAAATGGACCCCCGAGGCTGAGGCAGCATTCCAATTCTTGAAACAAGCCTTATGTAGCCAGCCAGTGTTGTACTCACCCGACTTCTCTAAAGACTTTGTCGTACAAAGTGATGCGTCAGATGTGGGGTTAGGAGCAGTATTGTCCCAGGTCTGGAACGGGGAAGAGCACCCAGTCATTTACCTCAGCAGGAAGTTGAAGTCCCATGAGGTAAATTACGCCACCGTTGAAAAGGAGTGTTTAGCGGTGAAGTGGGCTCTAGATTCCCTTCGGTACTACCTGCTAGGTAGGCACTTTGACATGGTTACGGATCACGCTCCGTTAAAGTGGATGGCTCAAAACAAGGAAACAAATAGAAGAGTGAATAGGTGGTTCCTGGCCCTCCAGGAATTCAACTTCACAGTAAAGCATCACGCTGGCGTTCAAATGGGGAATGTGGATGCTTTGTCTCGAGTACATGAATGCCTGATTGCTGGTGTTCCAACCCCGAGGTTAAAACAAGAGGGGGGGGTATGTGACAGCAGGAAGGTAAAGTCACCTGGTTGCATCCAGGGGGGTAGATATATTTCGCCCAGATTCAGGCTTTACGCCGACTTATACAACTAGGTGGAGAGTTGTATAAGCCCAGCTGAGGCTAGTGGGCTCATGGATGACTCATACCTCTAGGGAGAGTGTGGGGCGTCGTGCAGACAGGGAGTTGATGAGACCAGCTGAAGCTTGTCAGCTCATTTAGGCCTCTATAAGAACTCCCAGATTCATTAGGTGTTTGCTCATGCCTGGAACCAGACCTGTGTGGACTGTCTAGGGAGAGTGAACCCCTGTGCGGTGAGACAAAGCCTGTGTGGCTATTTGCTTGGACATTTAAAACCAGGGACTTAGGGACTAGGACAGCACTAGGCTGATCCCAGTTGTTAGTTAGGAAACCTGTATGTTTAGTCAGAGGTCAAGTTGACCAGGATTTATTTTATTTATGTTTCTTTTGCTTTGCTGTGTTTTGTCACTGTAAATAGAAAATAAACCGCACCTTTTTGATTTTGAAAACCACAACCTCCGTTTGCTGGGCCTGTTTTTGTGTGGGGAGCCCATCCCGGGGGTCACACACACCCGCTGCCGAGCTAACTCGCTCACAATATATATATATATATATATATACATATACATATACATATATATATTGTGAGGGGGTTAGCTCGGCAGCGGGTGTGTGTGACCCCCGGGATGGGCTCCCCACACAAAAACAGGCCCAGCAAACGGAGGTTGTGGTTTTCAAAATCAAAAAGGTGCGGTTTATTTTCTATTTACAGTGACAAAACACAGCAAAGCAAAAGAAACATAAATAAAATAAATCCTGGTCAACTTGACCTCTGACTAAACATACAGGTTTCCTAACTAACAACTGGGATCAGCCTAGTGCTGTCCTAGTCCCTAAGTCCCTGGTTTTAAATGTCCAAGCAAATAGCCACACAGGCTTTGTCTCACCGCACAGGGGTTCACTCTCCCTAGACAGTCCACACAGGTCTGGGTCCAGGCATGAGCAAACACCTAATGAATCTGGGAGTTCTTATAGAGGCCTAAATGAGCTGACAAGCTTCAGCTGGTCTCATCAACTCCCTGTCTGCACGACGCCCCACACTCTCCCTAGAGGTATGAGTCATCCATGAGCCCACTATCCTCAGCTGGGCTTATAC
This sequence comes from Rana muscosa, assembly GCA_029206835.1. Classification (NCBI taxonomy): domain Eukaryota; kingdom Metazoa; phylum Chordata; class Amphibia; order Anura; family Ranidae; genus Rana; species Rana muscosa. The sequence continues at coordinate 32,775,722 of CM055117.1, read as the reverse complement.
AACTCTCCACCTAGTTGTATAAGTCGGCGTAAAGCCTGAATCTGGGCGAAATATATCTACCCCCCTGGATGCAACCAGGTGACTTTACCTTCCTGCTGTCACATACCCCCCCCCTCTTGTTTTAACCTCGGGGTTGGAACACCAGCAATCAGGCATTCATGTACTCGAGACAAAGCATCCACATTCCCCATTTGAACGCCAGGGCGATGCTTTACTGTGAAGTTGAATTCCTGGAGGGCCAGGAACCACCTATTCACTCTTCTATTTGTTTCCTTGTTTTGAGCCATCCACTTTAACGGAGCGTGATCCGTAACCATGTCAAAGTGCCTACCTAGCAGGTAGTACCGAAGGGAATCTAGAGCCCACTTCACCGCTAAACACTCCTTTTCAACGGTGGCGTAATTTACCTCATGGGACTTCAACTTCCTGCTGAGGTAAATGACTGGGTGCTCTTCCCCGTTCCAGACCTGGGACAATACTGCTCCTAACCCCACATCTGACGCATCACTTTGTACGACAAAGTCTTTAGAGAAGTCGGGTGAGTACAACACTGGCTGGCTACATAAGGCTTGTTTCAAGAATTGGAATGCTGCCTCAGCCTCGGGGGTCCATTTAATCATGACCGACCCTTTCCCCTTCGTCAGGTTGGTTAGGGGCACAGCCTTAGAAGCAAAGTGGGGAATGAATCGCCGATAATACCCAGCGATTCCCAGAAAGGCTCGTACCTGCTTCTTGCTGTTGGGACGTGGCCAACTCTGGATGGCCTCGACTTTGTTGAGTTGGGGTTTTATTACTCCCCTCCCAATGGTGTACCCAAGATATTTGGCCTCCTCCTGCCCAATGGTACACTTCTTGGGGTTAGCCGTAAACCCCGCTTCCCGAACAGAGTCCAGGACTGCTTGCACTTTTGGCAGATGTGAGGCCCAATCTGTGCTATGGACAATTACGTCATCCAGGTAAGCCGCAGCATACTTCCGATGGGGCCTCAGCATCTGGTCCATTTTCCACTGGAATGTGGCCGGCGCATTCTGTAACCCGAACGGCATTCTTTTATATTGGAACGCCCCATCTGGGGTTACAAATGCGGTTTTCTCTTTGGCCGACTTGGCCAGGGGGATTTGCCAATACCCTTTTGTGAGGTCAAGAGTCGTCATGTATCGGGCTGTTCCCAGCCGGTCGATCAACTCATCTATACGTGGCATGGGGTAGGTGTCAAATTTTGTAACTTTGTTCAACTGACGAAAATCGTTACAAAATCGCCAGCTCCCATCCGGTTTAGGCACCAACACAATGGGACTAGACCAATCACTTTGGGACTCCTCTATCACCCCTAAGTTCAGCATTTTCTGTACTTCCTCCCGTATTGCCTCCCGTCGGGCCTCTGGGATCCGATAGGGTTTTAACTTCACCCTTTCACCGGGCGGGGTAATGATGTCATGCTCTACCCCAGATGTTTGTCCCGGCAGCTCAGAGAATACCTCCTTGTTGCGAAGCACAAACTCCTTAACCTCCTGTTGTTGGGGTTGTGACAAGGTGGCTGCTATTCCAACCTCAGGAATCACGCAACCAGTTTGAGCTGGTGACCAAGTGTCTGCGACTAGGGACTCTCTATCCCTCCAGGCTTTCAACAGATTAACGTGATAGATCTGTTCGGGCTTTCGCCTTCCTGGTTGTCTGACCTTGTAATTCACTTCGCTCACTTTTTCCATTATCTCATAGGGGCCTTGCCATTTGGCAAGGAATTTACTTTCAACCGTAGGGACAAGTACCAGTATCCTATCCCCCGGGGAAAAGGTACGGGTCTTGGCTCCACGGTTGTACACTCTCTGCTGTGCTAACTGCGCTTGGGCCAAATGTTCCTTCACGATGGGCATTACCTGTGCAATTCGGTCTTGCATCAGGGCGACATGCTCAATCACACTCCTGTGGGGAGAACTCTCACTTTCCCAAGTTTCCTTGGCAATATCCAACAGCCCTCTTGGGTGTCTCCCATACAGTAACTCAAAGGGGGAGAATCCCGTAGAGGATTGGGGCACCTCCCTAATAGCAAACATCAGATAAGGAAGTAGACAGTCCCAATCCTTTCCATCTCTATCCACCACTTTCTTCAACATTTGTTTTAGGGTTTTGTTGAATCTTTCAACCAGCCCATCGGTTTGGGGGTGATACACAGATGTACGTAATTGCGTCACTTTGAACAATTTACACAGCTCCTTCATAACCCGGGACATAAAGGGTGTACCTTGGTCCGTAAGCAGTTCTTTACAAATACCCACCCGGCTAAACACAAGAGATAGCTCTTTGGCTATGGTTTTGGCCGAGGTATTTCGGAGAGGGATCGCTTCTGGATAACGGGTGGCATAGTCCATTATAACTAATATGTACTGGTGCCCCCTAGCGGACTTGATTATAGGCCCTACCAAATCCATGGCGATCCTCTCAAACGGGACCTCAATGATGGGTAGAGGGACCAGCGGGCTACGGAAATGTGGCATCGGGGCCGACCTCTGACACACAGGGCAGGAGGAACAATAATTTTCTATGTCCTTCATCACCCCCGGCCAATAGAATCTCTGTAATACCCTCTCTCGGGTTTTCTCTGTCCCCAGATGACCTCCAAGAATGTGCCCATGGGCCAACTCCAACACCAACTTCCTGTAAGGTTTGGGCACCACAAGCTGCTCAACGGTTTCTTCTGCCCTTTTTGCCACCCGATACAGTAGGTCCTTCTCTACGCTGAAGTATGGGTAAGTGCAGGTATTATCTGGGTTCACTAACTCGCCATCTATTTTCACTACGTTTTCCCGTGCCTTTATTAGGGCGGGGTCTTTCAACTGTTCTGTGGCAAAGTTTTCCCTGTGAACCTCAAGATCAGAAAACTCCACAGACGGTAGGTTTTCGTCTGAGGAGGTGGGCTCCTCTCCAGTTTCTTGAGTCTCCCCTGCCAATACTGATAAGGGAAATTCCGGAGAGTCCTCACCACTCTCAGGGGAGTTCTGGCTATCACATTCCTGGTACATAGGGGCACCAGTGGGGGGCTCAGGATCATCCCACAGTTCCCAGAACTTCGGAAAATCCCTTCCCACAATGGCGTCATGCGGTAACTGAGATACTAAGCCCACTGGATGAGAGAGGGTACCTTTGGGGGTCTCGAAACACACTGTAGTCACTGGATACTCTCGGGTGTCCCCATGCACACAAATAACAGCTACCTTGCTATTCCCAAAGACCTCTGTTTTAACTAACTCAGCCTTTATCTGGGTCACAAGGCTACCTGAATCCAGCAATACCACAACATTTCTACCATTAACACACATTTTGCATAAATGTTTCTCAGTTCCTCGAATGGCAGTGCATGTGACTGTCGCACACAGCGACTGACGTCTGCCCGTCAGAAAGTCACACTGCATGGGTTCCTCCACAACCGGGCAATTGGCTGCAATATGTCCCGCTTGCCGGCAGCGGTAGCAAACGATCCTTCTTGCCGCCTCTTGAGCCGCTGATTTCCCAGGCTGTTCTCGCCAAACTTGGGGTAGAGCTCCCACCCTCTCACTCTCTCCACCCTCACCCCTTGGAATCCTCTTATCCGCCCCTGGGGATGGTCTGGTCTTAGGGTGGAAAGTCCGAGTGTCTCTGGAAGAGGCCGTCAGGTTCTCTGTAGCCAAGTATTTCTCCACACGATCCACAAGACCATCGGCCGTCTCTGGGTCTCCATGGCTTACCCACTTTTGGATGGCAGTAGGAAGAGCTCTCAAAAACCGATCCATTACAACACGTTCCACAATCTTTGGTGCGGACAAAGTCTCTGGCTGTAGCCACTTTCTGCTCAGGTGAATGAGATCATACATTTGAGACCTGGGGGGTTTTCCAAGCTGGAAAGTCCAGTTATGCACACGCTGAGCCCGGACAGCCTGGGTGACACCCAGCCTTGCCAAAATTTCAGCTTTTAGCATCACATAGTCTTTTGCTTGGTTAGGCTCTAGGTCATAGTAAGCTTTCTGCGATTCACCAGTTAACAGAGGAGCCACCAGTCCAGCCCACTGCTCCTCAGGCCACTTTTCTCTTTCAGCGGTCCTTTCAAATGTGGTCAAAAATACCTCTGGATCATCCTCTCCAGTCATTTTTGTCAATAAACGACTCACCCCAAAGGACGCGGTATTAGTGGGACGGCTTTCCTCACTGGTCTGCGGACGTTGCTGCATTACTGCTTCCATCTGTTGTTGTAGTCTCTGCTCTTGCTTCTGCAACAGGTCTATGAAGCGGGCCTCAGATTGCTGCTGGGCTTGTTGCTGAGCCTCCAGACTCTGTTGCAAAGTTGCGTTTGTCTGCTGCTGGGCTGCAAGGCTCTGTTGATGAGCTTGCTGCTGGGCTGCGAAGTTCTGTTGTTGAGCTGCAAGGCTCTGTTGATGAGCTGCAAGGCTCTTTTGCAAACCTGCATTTGTCTGCTGTTGATTGGCATTTGCTAGAGCCAGCTGCTTCAGTATCTCCTCCATGCTGGCTTAAAAAAAAAACTGCCACTGGTTCTCCACCAACTGTGAGGGGGTTAGCTCGGCAGCGGGTGTGTGTGACCCCCGGGATGGGCTCCCCACACAAAAACAGGCCCAGCAAACGGAGGTTGTGGTTTTCAAAATCAAAAAGGTGCGGTTTATTTTCTATTTACAGTGACAAAACACAGCAAAGCAAAAGAAACATAAATAAAATAAATCCTGGTCAACTTGACCTCTGACTAAACATACAGGTTTCCTAACTAACAACTGGGATCAGCCTAGTGCTGTCCTAGTCCCTAAGTCCCTGGTTTTAAATGTCCAAGCAAATAGCCACACAGGCTTTGTCTCACCGCACAGGGGTTCACTCTCCCTAGACAGTCCACACAGGTCTGGGTCCAGGCATGAGCAAACACCTAATGAATCTGGGAGTTCTTATAGAGGCCTAAATGAGCTGACAAGCTTCAGCTGGTCTCATCAACTCCCTGTCTGCACGACGCCCCACACTCTCCCTAGAGGTATGAGTCATCCATGAGCCCACTAGCCTCAGCTGGGCTTATACAACTCTCCACCTAGTTGTATAAGTCGGCGTAAAGCCTGAATCTGGGCGAAATATATCTACCCCCTGGATGCAACCAGGTGACATTACCTTCCTGCTGTCACAATATATATATATATATATATATATATATATATATATATATATATTTATTTATTTTTTACTTGACAGGTTGCTTTAAACTGGCTTCATCTACAGATTGAAGTTCATCCCTTTGATCTGTAGATGAATAAACAAGAAGATTCAAAAAACAAACAATGTTTCTTTTTTCATTTTCAGAGGCTGAGAAACCATTTCCCAGCTGAGGAGAGGAGAGGAAAGGAAGAGGAAGGGAAGAGGAAGAGGAAAAGAGGGGAAGATCAAGAAGAGAGGAGAAGGGGAAAGAAGAGGTAGAGGAGAGGGAGGGGGAGAGCAAGAGAAAAAGAGAGGATAGGAGATGGAAGGGGAGAGGAGGGGATGGGAGGGGAGAGGAGAGGGAGAGGAAAAAGTAGTGTGAAAAGTAGAGGAGATCAAATAGGAGAGGAAGAGAAATAGAAAGAAGAGAGGAGAAATGGAAATAAGAGGAAGAGGAGAGGAGGAGAGATGAGAGGAAGAGGAGAGGAGAGGAGGGAGAAGAAAGAAGAGGAGAGGAAGAGGAGAAAAAAGAGAGTGTAGAGGAGATGGAAGAGAAGAGGAGATGAGAGGAAAATAAACGGTAGAGAAGAGGGAGAGGAAGAAGAAATTAAATGAAAAAGAGAGGAGAGGAGGTGGAAGAGGAGAGGAGATGGAAGGGGAGAGGAGGGAAAGGGAGGGGAGAGAATAGAAGAGGGAGAGGAAAGGAGAGGAGAGAAAGAGAACAAAGAGAGTGGAGAGGAAAGGAGATGGAAGAGGAGAGGAGGATAAAGAAAAAGAGGAATAACAGAGAAGGGGAAAGAAAAGGAAGAGGAGAGGGAGAGGAAGAGGAGAGGAGGAGAGAGGAGAGTAAGAAGAGAAAGAAAAAAGTAAAATTTTCATTCCTTCTTAGTTAATGTCTGTATTGTTACATTGTATGTCTGTTAAAAATGAAAGATAATAATAATATCCTCCGTTTTTTTATTTCCTGGGTAAAGTATTAATAGAAAACATGTCACAATCCTCCAGGTAGGTTGAAGCACAAAGACCTCCAGACATTCCGCACACAGAACACCGCGCACACCTGATCTCTGTCATGTTCTAACCGCTCCAATTGTCCCATTTACGCTCTCTGGATCAGCGCCGTATAATCCAGTCAATTAGCGCTCCATTTGTTGTCCCGTTGTTGATGAGCATTGATCTGTGTTGTGAACTGCTGTCATATGTAATTACATAAGGCCCAGAACTATGGATTTCAGCCTGTCACTACACAAGACAGACAAAATACAATACACATAAGCTCAAAAAAAAAAAAAAGAAGAAAATATACAGTATCTAACACACATTTATACGTGTTTAAAGAGTAACTCCACTTTTGTTGAGAAAAAAAAACATTCCCCTCTGTGTGGTTTGTGTACATTGCAGGGATTTTAACAAACTCTGTTGCAGATTCCTACCTTTTGTTATTCTGAAGAAATCCATGTGTGTTTGTCTGTGCCCATGTACAGAGTGATGCCGCGTACACACGACCATTTTTCTCGTCGGGAAAAATGAAATTTTTCTCTTTGACGAGAAAAACTACCGTGTGTGGGCTGTTGATCATTTTTCCCGACGAGAAAAACTGCATTAATCATGACGAGAAAAATTAGAACATGCTCTAATTTTTCTCGTCGTGATTCACGGCATTTTTTTCCGCGGCAGTTTTCCTATAGGGAAACACTGCCGGGGAGCCTACACACGGTCGTTTTTCTCGACCAAGAGAAAAAATGTCAGGAAAAACGGCCGTGTGTAGGGGAGCAAGCCGTTCCTCGTTTTTCCCGTCTATTTTCTCGACTGTGTTTTCACCGTTGAGAAAATCGATTGTGTGTATGCGGCATGAGTCTAATGGAAGTGGTTTCATAATTACCAACCATTTGCTTCACCTGCAGGGCTCTAATGAGGAAAATTGATGGGTCAGCATCCTTTTAGACGTGTTCCTATTGGGAGTATCTCACCAAAAATTACATTTTTGTTGCAGGAGATGCCTGCATTCAGAAAGAAACAAACCACACATGTGTACAGTTTACCTGCTCATTCCAAGTTTATAGAAGAAAGCGTAAAACAAGAGGAGCTGGAATACTCAATGGGATTTTTATGGCTCCTACAGCTCCTTGACTAGCAGTCTGTTAGAAGGTCCCCGATTTGTCGCCTGCTTCTGCCAAGCTGACCAAGGACACCTCCCTCCTTCTTCACGCCCAGGAATAAGACATACACACACCTGTAATAGGGAGAAACTCCGCCATCTTGGGTTTCTAACATTCTCCTGGCCTGAGGCCCACCTCCAGAAATTAGAATATGTCAACACATTCAGCCTTTTGAAAGACTTTTGGTGTGGCAGAAACATAAACAAGTTCTGTCCATCATGATTTTCACCTCCATAACTTTAGGTTCAACAGAAATAATTCACCACACTGTAAATCCAACACTAACAAAGGAAATCCACCCATCTCTTCTATCTTCCTCATTATAGGTCCCCCCTTAGATGGGTTCTCCTACACTAGGGGTCTCAAACTGGCGGCCCTCCAGCTGTTGCGAAACTACAAGTCCCATGAGGCATTGCAAAGCTGACAGTTACAAGCATGACTCCCACAGGCAGAGGCATGATGGGACTTGTAGTTTCACAACAGCTGGAGGGCCGCCAGTTTGAAACCCCTGTCCTACAGAGTCTGTAAAGGCCTACCCTGAAGGGTCCACTTCCACAGGCTTACCAGGGGTAGCTCATTTCAATTATCCTTTACCTCAGGCTCTTCCGGTCCTAAATTATATATGACAGGCTAACTTCACCCACTAGACCCACCCAGGGGAAGGACCTTGCTAAAAGGGGTACGAAGCCCTGCTTACAAATTGCACCCAGAGGCAATACTTCTTCTGGAGCACATCAGGAACAAACCAGAAGGTTCTCGTGTTTCTCTGTTCCAGTGATGGCTCTAACTTAGGACAAAATAGACCCACATGGCCTTCAATACAAAGGTCCGATACCCTCTGGGCCCAGGCCTCAACCCCAAAACCTTAAAAGCATTCAACCTTCTCACTTAGTTATCTTCTCCCTAGAAAGGAGGGCTCCTCAAGGATCCTTCTAGAACAAGACTCAAGCGGTTTTGTTAGGGTCTGGTCAACCCAAAGATGACAAATTTACCAAGTGTTGGCCAACTGACAAGATAGGCAAAACTCCCAGCCCCACACCCCCTAACACAAGTCTCTGGAGCCTCCACAATAACAGGTAATGCAGGTAGGTAATGCTATACTGCAAGTAGCTGAACTGTAATGCCTTGTACACAGGATCGGATTTCCGATGGAATTTTCCGTCAGAATTCCGATGAAGCTGACTTTCATCAGTCTTGCATACACGCTGTCAGACTAAATTCCGACCGTCCAAAACGCGGTGACGTAAAACACCCTGACGAGCCGAGAAAATGAAGTTCAATGCTTCCGAGCATGCATTGACTTGATTCTGAGCATGCGTGGATTTTTCTCCGATAGAATTTCACACAGACAATCGTAATTTCCCATCGGATTTTTTCCAATGGGGCCCACACATGATCTGGAATTTCCAATGAAACAAGTCCATCAGATTTTATTCCATCGGAAATCCGATCGTGTGTACAAGGCATTAGAGGTCTTAAAAAATACAGAACAGATCTGGAATATTGGGGTATGCTGCCTTTGGGAGATTGGAGCTGTAAGACATCCCCCAGAAGCCCCATTCATATAACATATGAACACTTGTGCTTTACATACGTGGATATGTATTTAATACGTGTGTAAAAAAACTACCACTTAGTCATTGGATCATGCCGCCATGCCCAGTTGCCATCCTTTATTATCTAAGTCCTATCCTAAGCCCCTCATTATGGTAGTCGAATTGTATCTTTCCAAGAATTTCAGCACAGAGCTGTATGCTCCTGGCTTTTCTGCACACGTAGACAGACTTCTACAATACATAAGCCGCCTTTCTGTTTTGTATGACCAAGGTTAAAAAAAAAAAATGGAAAGTGCTAATTATTTAGATTAATCTCTTCTAATATGCCCCTGACTTCCATTTACATTCAGCTAGGAGACAAAAACGCTTCGTAGTTTTCATGTCTTGTTCAATAATGGCAGCATTTTCTTCACTGTGAGAAGTTCTGACACCCGCGATGTCCCCTAGGTTCTTTATGCTGACGATAATTGCCTTTCAATTAGGCAACAGATAGAAAAACATATACAGGAAAGTCTTTATTTTAAGACATCAATCAAACAGCCAGGTGAATGAGTAATTAGCAGCCTGTTAATTGTTAACACCGGTCCTGCTTTTATTAAATATGTCACTTTCAGCTGTGCTTTTCTCCGTTTTGCTCATATCCACCATAACTGGATATTGAGGCCAGCATAATGGAAAATTGCTTAAATGATCTTTGGGATTGTGCTAAGGGATAATTTAAAGTGGAAGTAAACCCTCCTGATGTTTTAAGCCAAGGAAGCTGCCATCTTGGCCTCTGTTTGATCTTCAACTGCCATGATGCTACACATGTGATCAGTTATGACATCAGCCATTGGATGGTTTGACAGTTTGGTTGAGAGCCCAACCAATCTGACAGTTACATTCCCGGGTAGTTTTTTGGAAACTGTTAAATCTATGGGTTTATTCCGCTTTAAATATCTGCCCTATTAAGAGATTTTTGACATCTCATCTGCACTGGCTACAATTAACCACTTAAGGACCAAGCCAATTTTTTACACTTGTTGTTTACAAGTTACATAGTTACATAGTAGGTGAGGTTGAAAAAAGACACAAGTCCATCAAGTCCAACCTACGTGTGTGATTATATGTCAGTATTACATTGTATATCCCTGTATGTTGTGGTCATTTAGGTGCTTATCTAATAGTTTTTTTTAAACTATCAATGCTCCCTGATGAGACCACCGCCTGTTGAAAGGAATTCCACATCTATGCTGCTCTTACAGTAAAGAACCCTCTATGCAGTTTAAGTTTAAACCTCTTTTCTTCTAATTTTAATGCGTGGCCACGTGTTTTGTTAAACTCCCTTTACGTTTTATCCCTATTGTGGGGTCACCAGTATGGTATTTGTAAGTTGAAATCATATCCCCTCTCAAGCGTCTTTTCTCCATTGAGAATAAGGTCAGTGCTCGCAACTTTTCCTCATAACTAATATCCTCCAGACCCTTTATTAGCTTTGTTGCCCTTCTCTGTACTCGCTCCATTTCCAGTACATCCTTCCTGAGGACTGGGAACTGGACAGCATACTCCAGGTGTGGCTGAACCGGAGTCTTGTAGAGCGGGAGAATTATCGATTTATCTCTGGAGTTGATCCCCTTTTTAATGCATGCCAATATTCTGTTTGCTTTGTTAGCAGCAGCTTGGCATTGCATGCCATTGCTGAGCCTATCATCTACTTGGACCCCCAGGTCCTTTTCCATTCTAGATTCCCCCAGAGGTTCTCCCCCCAGTGTATAGATTGCATTCATATTTTTCCCACCCAAATGTATTATTTTACATTTTTCTACATTGCACCTCATTTGCCATGTAGTTGCCCATCCCATTAATCTGTTCAGATCTTCTTGCAAGGTTTCCACATCATGCAAAGAAGTTATTGCCCTGCTTAGCTTAGTATCGACCACAAATACAGAGATTGAACTGTTTACCCCATCCTCCAGGTAATTTATGAATAAATTAAACAGGATTGGTCCCAGCACAGAACCCTGGGGGATCCCACTACCCACCCCCAAATCACAGCACAGCTGGGCGAGCAGGCGCACGCCTCCTACGTGGCAAAGCAGAATCACATATATCAGTGGCGGCTGGTGCTGGAAGATTTTGGGGGGACGCAGGTGGGCCCCTCCAGGTCCGCACTCACCCTATGGGCGAAGCCCTCCAGCGGTCACGGCTCCCCTGGTGGCCGGCGCCGCGGCTTCTGTGTTGACCCGGTCTTCTTTGGCGGGTTTTGGGTCTTCGGCCTCCTGTCCTGATTGGCCAGGGTGGGAAGCTGGAAGCCGATGGCGAGTGTTGGTTCGCTGGTATCGCAGGGTGGGAGGGTTAAAGGTGCAGGACTCTGCGCCCCGAGGACAACATGAAACAGGCCAGTTGGGGCTTTGGGCTCTGGTCATGTGCTTGTGAGGAGGTGACGGGCCTGGTGGAGACCTGTTGGTCCAGCGCCCCGCACAGTGCACAGCCACACACGTTGAGCGATTGATTTTTGGATGAATGATGATATGACTAAAATTTTTTAACTTTGAGATATTGAAGCTGTGTTCGGAGAAAATTGGAGCCGATCACAGGTTAATCATTGGCCGAGACCCGGTGATCGGCATGTGATGTGACAAATCACAGCACAGCTGGGCGAGCAGGCACACACCCCCCACGCCCCTTACCCGGCAAAGCAGAATCACATATATCAGTGTACTGGAAGACTTTGGGGGGACGCAGGTTGGCCCCTCCAGGTCCACACTCACCCTATGGGCGGAGCCCTCCGGTGGTCACAGCTCGTCATAATCCTATGCAAAATCCAAAAAACAACCAATGCTGATAAGGCAGGGGAGGGAAAAAATAGGTAGACGCGTTTCACACGAAAATTTGTGCTTTAATCAATACCACCAATGCAATGGTTAAGTGTGCAGCCATCCTATCTTTTGTGTTCTATGAGTCTGCAGCAGTGGCAGGGCTAGGGTTGCCACCTTTTCTTCAAGCCAAACACGAACACTTATTGGCACAGGGCACATTTTTTTCCATAGTATACACTATAGGATTATAAAAGACCTGGGACATCTTTGGGTGCCCCAAGGAGAGCGGTAATGCAGCGTGCTGTGGCAAACAGTGCATATGGCCAAACTGCTCTTACTGCCATCTCCCCCCCCCCAGTGCCCCAATGATGCCAAACCTGCCCCCAGACAGGGGCCTACAGCTCCCGGATAGCAACACATTTTTACTACTTGGGGAGCCATAGCCCAGTCTGAATAATGTGTCCGAGTTTCAGGCAGACTGAAACTTGGACACATAATTCCAAACCCGGACTGTCCGGGTGAATCCCGGACAGATGGCAACCCTAGGCAGGGCATGCACCTCATCCGTGTGCAGTCTGAGCATTGCAGCTGGAGAATATAACCTGTGAGCAGCAGCTTTTCTCTATGTGTTAGTGATAGTGTTAGTTATTTAGAAATGGATCGTTTGATGTTTGACTGTGCAGGCTATGGGGGGCGGACTGTGAGTGCTGGAGGGGGCGGCACCCCTGTGCCCCTTGTGGACCGACCACCACTAACGTATATATATGTGATTCTGCGCAGCTGGCCCACACTGTAGCAGTAAAGCTACAGTCAGGGCCATCTTAAATGCAGGGCAAAAGGGGCAGCTGCCCTGGGGCCATTCATTGTTGTGGGGCCCAAAGCAGCTGCGACTTGAGCCCACACTGCCAGCAAATAGTTGATAATTGGATTCGTGAGGGCCCAAGAAAATGGTTGTCCAATCAATATTCACTACTTGCCACCCGCGCTATAGCCGAAAGACGGCTACAGCGCAGGCCTTACATGCCGGGAGGGCATCCATGGACGTCCTCCCGTGCATGAGCTGCCTGCGGGCCGCACGTGGCGTGCTCTGTGATCACCGAGTCTATGAGATCCCGGCAGGGCTGGACTGGGACAAAAAATTGGCCCTGGACTTCATCCAGACCAGCCCACTTCAATTTTGAGTGTCCCCATCAGCACCCCCCTTACATCAGAGTGTCCCCAACAGCGTCCTTCTTAAATCAGAGGGTCCCCAACAGCACCCCCTTACATCAGAGTGTCGCCATCAGCAGTCCCCTTACATCAGTGTCCCCATCAGCAGTTCCCTTACATCAGTGTCCCCATCAGCATCCCCTTACATAAGAGTGTCCCCAACAGCATCCTCCTTACATCAGTGTCCCCATCAGCAGCCCCTTACATCAGTGTCCCCATCAGCAGTCCCCTTACATCAGTGTCCCCATCAGCAGTCCCCTTACATCAGTGTCCCCATCAACAGTCCCCTTACATCAGTGTCCCCATCAGCAGTTCCCTTACATCAGTGTCCTCATCAGCATCCCCTTACATAAGAGTGTCCCCAACAGCATCCTCCTTACATCAGTGTTCCCATCAGCAGTCCCCTTACATCAGTGTCCCCATCAGCAGTCCCCTTACATCAGTGTCCCCATCAGCAGTCCCCTTACATTAGTGTCCCCATCAGCAGTCCCCTTACATTAGTGTTCCCATCAGCAGCCCCTTACATCAGTGTCCCCATAAGCAGTCCCCTTACATCAGTGTGTCCCCATCAGTGGTCCCCTTACATCAGTGTGTCCCCATTACCAGCAACATCCTTTCATCAGGGTGTCCCCATTACCAGCAGCCCCCTTACATCAGAGCATCCCTATTACCAGCAGCCCCCTTACATCAGAGTGTCCCCTCTCTCCTCCCCCTCCCACGTACTCACAGTACTGAAGGCAGCATCTCGTTCCTCTCTCCAGTCATGTGAGAAGTGACAAGTGATAAGGGGAGAGAGGAAGGAAAGTCTGCCGGCTGTCTATCTCCCCCTGCAGGCTGGAGGGAGCAGAAAGCCTAATCCTCTCTCCAGCAAGTGATGGCAGCATCTCCTCCTGACAGGAGTGAAATGGCGATCACTCACTGTCAGTGAGGAGCGGCTCCAGGACTGCACCTGACCGGCCCACTGAGCCATCGGCCCACTGGGAAACTCCCGGTAGTCCCGATGGCCAGTACATGCCTGGATCCCAGCCCCTTACCATGTGATCATCTGTCAGCCACTCATGTGATGTATAGAGAAGATTGGTAATCAATCACCGCCTTCTGTCAGAGGGACAGAGGTCCCTCACACAGAGAGCCGTGGCTGCCTCATCAGGGCCCACCAGTGCCACCTATCAGTAGCCACCAGTGCACACACCGCCACCTACCAGTGCCCACAGTGCCAACTACTTTTGCCCACCAGTGCCACCCATCAATGCCCATCAGTGCCTCATCATCAGTGCCACCTATCAGTGCTGCCTATCAGTATCACCTACCAGTGCCCATCAGTGCCACCCATGAGTGCTGCCTCCTGAGTGCTTATCAGTGCCACCTATCAGTGCCCATTAGTGCCGCCTTATCAGTGCCTATCAGTGCAGCCAATCAGTGCCCATTAGTGCCGCCCTATCAGTGCCACCTATCAGTGCAGCCTATCAGTGCCCAACAGTGCAGCCTCATCAGCGCACAACAATGAAGGAGAAAAATTACCTGTTTTCAAAACTTTATAACAATCTATGAAACAGTTTTGTTTTGTTTTTTCAAATTAATTTTTAGCAAGAAATACAAAACCCAGCAGTGATTAAATACCACCAAAAGAAAGCTGTATTTGTGTGAAAAAAAAATCATTTGGGTACTGTGTTGCATGGCCGCGCAATTGTCATTCAAAGTGTGACAGCGCTAAAAGCTGAAAATTGGTCTGGGCAGGAAGGGGGTGTTTAAGTGCCCATTAGGCAAAAGGTTAAACACGACCCTGGCTACAGTATGGCAAACGGCTAGTCTAAATGGGCAACCTCACTGCAAGGGATCATTGTTAAATGTTTCACAAAATTGGATGTTATTGCATTTCCAATAAAAATTCCCATGATTAAAAATCACAATGCAGAACAGTTCTGAATTTATTACATTTATTAATGTTAAAAAAAAAAAAAAAACTAACCCAGAACTGGGCAGTGTGTTTAACCCCTTCCGCCCGATCCAATGTCCCTTTAAAAGGTTGGGAAGGATTGGCAGTCATGTGACCACTGAGATTGGCTGTCACAGTGATCACATGATCGGGAGCCGCTCCCACTGGCTATCAATTATTAGTGGGGACCAAGAGCACGCTCTCAGCGCAGAAACCTTGGCCGCCCCAATGACGCATGTGGGCGTTAAAGCCCATCCTTTTGCCACCGCACATATTGTTCCGCGGACTGCAACAGGTTATGAGCAGATAACCATAATTCTGTGAACAAACACCGCAGCCTACAATCGCAGGTTTGCGGTTATGGCGGTTTGCCCACAGCGCTAAAGAAGATGCGAAAAATTGCAAATTTGTGATGACATTGAGGACCTCAGTACTCCGCACACATAATAATAAATGACTGAAAAGCGACTTCCATCAGGTCCGTCCGGGGCGCAGAGGCTAAATACCACTTTGCGGCACCCAGACGCGCTCAATCATCTTTTGTTTACAAGCCTGTAATCAGTATGTGAGATTCTGAACAAGGTTGTAACATGAAATTCTATCCTGTCCATTTGCCGAGCCTCTTTGTATCAGGCATCCATATTTAACCACCAGTTTCCTCCGCTGTTTGGATGAGTGGGAGTGAATTGTGAATCTCGCAGAAGATAAAAAGCCTGGCAGAGAGACCTCCCACCCACCATCATGGAGACAGCTTGGATTGCCGGCAGCCTTGTTAGGAAAATATCTTCTGGAAGAGATAATCAAACAGAAAGACTAAAATGTGTCCATTCACCTGTTTCATCTGAAGAAAATGACTTCTAGGCTGCTAGATTATGTACACAACTATGCAAGACAACAGTATGTCTAATGCATTTAATTAAAACATATTATAAAGAATTACTGGGTTCATAACAATCAAGAAATTGAGAATACAGCCTATCCAATCACTAGAAACCGGTGACATCACTGAGAATGCAGCCTATCCATTCACTAGAAAACAATGACATCACTGAGAATGTAGCCTATCCATTCACTAGAAAACAATGACACCACTGAGAATGCAGCCTATCCATTCACTAGAAAACAATGACATCACTGAGAATGTAGCCTATCCATTCACTAGAGACCGGTGACATCACTGAGAATGCAGCCTATCCATTCACTAGAGACCGGTGACATCACTGAAAAAAGTAGCCTATCCATTCACTAGAAAACAATGGCATCACTGAGAATACAGCCTATCCATTCACTAGAGACCGGTGACATCACTGAAAAAAGTAGCCTATCCATTCACTAGAGACTGATGACATCACTGGGAATGCAGCCTATCCATTCACTAGAGACAGATGACATCACTGAGAATGCAGCCTATCCATTCACTAGAGACCGGTGACATCACTGAGGATGCAGCCTATCCATTCACTAGAGACCGGTGACATCACTGAGGATGCAGCCTATCCATTCACTAGAGACCGGTGATATCACTGACAATGCAGCCTATCCATTCACTAGAGACCGGTGACATCATTGAGAATGCAGCCTATCCATTCACTAGAGACCGGTGACATCACTGAGAATGCAGCCTATCCATTCACTAGAGACCGGTGACATCACTGAGGATGCAGCCTATCCATTCACTAGAGACCGGTGATATCACTGACAATGCAGCCTATCCATTCACTAGAGACCGGTGACATCATTGAGAATGCAGCCTATCCATTCACTAGAGACCGGTGACATCACTGAGAATACAGCCTATCCATTCACTATAGCTGAACCTTTCTAAAGAATCCTTAAGAAACAATCAGATTGCGCTGCACTCTCCATATAGCTCAAAATTCTCTCTTTGTTTGTTTGCGGTACACGATTTCACACCATATAAAATCCTCAGCATTATTTCCCAACATTTACATGTTCTTTTGCTGATTAACTTTTAAAATAGCTGATTTCTTTTATAGTACGCTTGTCTGAAAAGCTAACGCAATCAAACACATTAATTAAGACAAGAGAAGTTGTCATGGAAATAGCAAAACCCAGCAAAAGCATTAAAATAAACTAAAAAATGTAAGATAACGAGGAGGCATGTGCTCCAGGGGTCCTCATGAGATGCTCCCATTCCGGTGTATGAAGTGCGTTCATTTTGTTAATAATTTGGTACTGGGAACACTATGAAACCTTACAAGACTTAGTGTGAAAGTCACCTGGGGACTTTGCCTTTGTGTTACAAAGCAACAATCTCACATAAAGCCCAACTTCAGGAATTAGACAGAATCTACCCTAGGAGTGAGCCCTCCTCTGCACTGCATGGGTTAATTGCTCGTCGTGCCTAGGAGGTAGAGGAATCTGATGAACTACTTAAAGGAGAAGTACGGCCAAAGCTCATTTGGTTGTACTTCTCCTGTGGATCACAGTACGCTCTGCACTCCTGTGACCCGTTTTCAGTAGATAGTGGGCTGAATCCCGCTGACGGCTGACATCACAGAGCCGGTCCAGGCTGGGAAAAGATTGTGACAATATGGTTGGGATCTTCCCACAACGTTGGACTGGCACCTGGCTCAGCCTTTCAGCGAGCCGCTGAGAGCCTGAGCCCGCTGTTCCCGCTCCCTCCACAGCCCAGCGCTAGTGAGCATGGGGGGAGGGGTTTACCAGCTCTGAGAACCGAATGATAGGCTGTGTTTGAACGCCTGGTTCTCAGTCTTAGAGCTAACAGGAGAGAGATACAGCATTGGTCCACCTAGGTAAGTAGGATTTTGAAAAAAAAAAGACCCCTTATTCTCTTTTAACCCTGACTCCTCATTCCTGCAGGCTCCGGCACTCCCCCCCTTCTTCCCAAAGATCCGGTCTTTGCCGTCCCTCTGCATCATCACATATAATTCTGGTCTATCAATTATACATTGCACGTAGAGGTGGCATCAATGTGAATGTGGCTAGGACTTGATGGATGGACCCAGTTGAGGCCATGATTAGGTAAGTATTACACCTCTTTGTTGCACTTGCACCCCCTACAATTAACTTTGAAGTGCAAGGGGGACCCATTACCTGGGTATTTTTCTTTTTTGCCCAGTGCCTGGGGTTGGGCTCTAGTTTTCTGCCTCCCTGCTGCTCATTGTCACTTTATTTTATGCTCTTCCACCACCCTGTTCACATGTTGGAGCCCCAAGAAATAGACTCGGGTTGATAAGGTCTGGAAAAAACTCTTCAACTATTCTGGGAAGACATGGATGAGTGAGTTTGGGGTGGAGGAACTTGATTGGCCTGCACCTCAACCCAATAGAACACATTTGGAATGAAGCGGAGACTGCCAGCCAGGCCTTCTTGTCCAACATCAGTGCCTGATCTCACAAATGCACTTCTGGAAGAATGGTCAAACATTCCCATAGACATACTCCTAAACTTTGTGGACAGCCTTCCCAGAAGAGTTGAAGCTGTTATAGCTGCAAAGAGGGGGCCAACTCAATATTGAACCCTACGGGCTAAGACTGGGATGCCATTACAGTTCATGTGCGTGTAAAGGCAGGCGTTCCAATACTTTTGGTGATATAGTGTATGCATAGGTGTGCGCAGCCTATTGCAATAGGGTGTGCACCCCAAAGCTCAAACACACCCTATTGATCACTCTCAATGTTCATTCAGAACGGGCAGGGACCAGTAAATTACATTTTCATGGCCCCCTCCCCCATTCATCCTAAAACATCCCGGCAGCAACAGCCGGCAGGAGAGGAGGGAAGCCAGCAGCGCTTTGGGGGGAAGGGGGGAAACCAAGGCCACAGGGCGAATCTGTGCTGTACAGGGCGATTAGGGTGTGCCCGGGCACACCTGGCACACCCTGTGCGCACGCCTATGAGTGTATGTCCTCTCATTTCCTGCGACATCCTTGGGACAGGAAGTGAAAGTAAACCTCTACAACAATACACAGACAGCTAACTAACCAAAACGAAAAAAAAAAAAATTGTTTCAAATACTTACCAAAATCTTCCTTTCTTGGTGCCTATCCAGAAAAATGTATATTCAGGGCGCTCCAAATATCAGGACCTGACAAATGAAGTCTGTTTCGGAAGGGGTAGAGCGTCTTCATACACTTTAGGCAGCACTCAGGGAGACAAGCAATCTCTAATAGAAACAGAAAAAACAAACAAGGCGCCTCTAAGTGCAGAAAGAAAAACTTTTAATATCCCTTAAGAAGGAATAAAAACACTTACAGGATAGTAGATGAACAGGAGCATGTAGTAAGTGCATTCAGGAGGGGTTCCAGTAGCAAGGCAGTCCCAGTGTGTAGTGGTAATACTTCAAGTGTAATCCAAAAGAAGACAGCCGGTGAACGCTGTATGCTTGGGAGACACAGTAGCGCCGCTGGAGCCTGGGAATGACGTCAGCGGAAGCGGGACGAGAACCAGCGTGGAACGCAAACAGGAAATAAACAGGAAGTATGTTATAAAAGCGGGACGCATTTCGGAACAGCTCATTGGTTCCTTCTTCAGCCCGTGACAGTGATTCCATAGAGGCTAGACTTCTTATAGTCTATGTGTTGTACTGGGGGTGGGATACCAATAATTTTGGGGCCTCCATAAATGTGAGAGAATAGGAAGGCGGAGAGCGAGCAAAGGTCCAAAAATGACCATACCTGACCATTAAAATTACCCAATGGTCTTTCCATTGATCCACCCCCAACATGTGCAAAGTGCCCCAATCTCATGCCAAAGGGGAAGTTTTTTGGGGGGGAGGCCATTAAAATAGGGTGACCAGCCATCCCCTGTTTCCTGGGGACAGTCCCTGGATTGAGGACACTGTCCCCGGACCAAATCTGTCCCCAGTTTTGTCCCCGGATTGGATTTGAACAGGGGCTGGGGCAATTTCAGACAGTCAGTGCAGAATTAATAAAAAAATTCAGAATTACACCCCCCCTCCTACTAACTTAGGGGGGGGGGGTATTTTTTTCCATTATCTGTGCCCCTTTCTGATGACCATGAGCTAGTCGAAGCGGAGGAAATATTTCTTCAGTTTTGGGTGCTGCCCATTCAGCTCTGCTCGCATATTCTTCTGCCTTGGCTCAAGTCCCGGCCAGCCGACTGCCTGATCATCTCCTTGCCTTCCCTGGCGGAGTGATCTTCCTCCGCTCCCCACCCAGTAGTAGCCGGGGGCCCGGAGCGTAAGACTTAACAGGCTGTGAGGCGGGCGGCGGCGACAGGCAGAGAGACGCCGATTGCCGCCATTACTAGTAAAAAAAAATATGTCTCCGGATTTCATTTTAAAAATCTGGTCACCTTACGTTAAAAAAACTTTGAAAAGTCCTGGGGCGGAAAGGGATTTTTGCTTTTGCGCCTTTAAAAAAGGTCCCAAAATCCCTTGTACGCTGTCATGGAGGCATCAAGAAAAAGTTTTGGCTCTAAATACAATTAAACAGAAAACAAGCCTGGCGCTGTAATTCACTGCGGTAAACATTTGCTTTGGCATCAACTGTAAAAGATTTTCGAAGACAGGGCAGATTGCGGTGAAAAAGTTTTCCATTAATTATTTTCTGTCCTCTTCTTGGTTTACGCCAGGGCCTCTCCTGGAAGCCGAGACTATGGCTGGAGGTGTTTGTAATATGAGTCTATTTTTTTTTCGTGACGCTCAGCATGCAAACTGACTGCCAACCGCCTCGGAGCCCGTCCGATTCTCCCTTTGTGTCTACATAATGCAACATTAAAATTCCATTCCGCCTAGAGCTCGTCATTGGGAGAGTGCGCAGCGCCTCCAGCCTTCCGAGGCAATCATAGAGCTAATATTTAATATCTATACTTTTTCTCCAACTTAAATAAAGTATCATTGAGTGCCTTTGTCCCTACAGACATTCCGCAGATGTTCTGCGAAAAAAAAAAAAAAAAAAAAAAAAGATCTTTTGCAGAAGAATATTGCCGCTCATGCCGGGGGAAAAAATTAAAAATAAATTACGTTTACCCAAAATAAGATTGGAGAAAACATTCCAATTACATGTGTTGCAATCTGGCACAGAAGTATCATAATTATGAGAATATTTATTTTTTGTTTCTAGAGAACCTTCGAATTCTGCCTCGTTGTATCGCTGTGAAAGGATAACATTCAGGAGTATCTGAGTGTAAAAATTTAAATGTAACTGTGATGCCTTGTACACACGACCAGACTGTCCGTCGGAATAAAGTCCGACGGATTGTCCGACGGAGTTCCGACGGAATTCCACTCAAGCTGTCTTGCATACACACGGTCACACAAAAGTCCGACCGTCAAAAACGCAGTGACGTACAACACGTACGACGAGCCGAGATTAATGAAGTTCAATAGGCAGTTCGGCTCTTCTGCTTGATTCTGAGCATGCGTGCTTTTTAGTCCGTCGGAATTGCATACAGACGAACAGACTTTCCGATAGAAATTTTTATTACATTGTAATATAAAATGAAATAGTTCAACTCACCATAATGCAGAATCAGTGAGAGCCCTGAGCCTGTCACTTGCCACGTCGCCTGACACAAGTTACGGATTGTCACTTGCCACAAGTTGCGGATTGTCCACTTGCCACGTCACCTGCCTCAAGTTACGGATTGTCCACTTGCCATGTCACCTGCCACAAGTTGCAGATTGTCCACTTGCCACGTCACCTGCCACAAGTTGCAGATTGTCCACTTGCCACAAGTTGCGGATTGTCCACTTGCCACAAGTTGCGGATTGTCCACTTGCCACAAGTTGCGGATTGTCCACTTGCCACAAGTTGCCGGATTGTCCACTTGCCACGTCACCTGCCACATGTTGCGGAGTGTCCACTTGCCATGTCACCTGCCACAAGTTGCAGATTGTCCACTTGCCACGTCACCTGCCACAAGTTGCGGATTGTCCACTTGCCACAAGTTGCGGATTGTCCACTTGCCACGTCACCTGCCACAAGTTGCGGATTGTCCACTTGCCACGTCACCTGCCACATGTTGCGGATTGTGCACTTGCCATGTCACCTGCCACAAGTTGCGGATTGTCCACTTGCCACGTCACCTGCCACAAGTTTCACATTGTCCACTTGCCACGTCACCTGCCACATGTTGCGGATTGTCCACTTGCCATGTCACCTGCCACAAGTTGCGGATTGTCCACTTGCCATGTCACCTGCCAAATGTTGCGGATTGTCCACTTGCCATGTCACCTGCCACAAGTTGCGGATTGTCCACTTGCCACGTCACCTGCCACAAGTTGCAGATTGTCCACTTGCCATGTCACCTGCCAAATGTTGCGGATTGTCCACTTGCCACGTCACCTGCCACAAGTTGCAGATTGTCCACTTGCCACGTCACCTGCCACAAGTGGCCGATTGTCCACTTGCCACGTCACCTGCCACAAGTTGCAGATTGTCCACTTGCCACGTCACCTGCCACAAGTTGCGGATTGTCCACTTGCCATGTCACCTGCCACAAGTTGCAGATTGTCCACTTGCCACGTCACCTGCCACAAGTTGCGGATTGTCCACTTGCCACAAGTTGCGGGTTGTCCACTTGCCACGTCACCTGCCGCAAGTTGCGGCTTGTCACTTTCCTGCTAAGGTGGGGATTGTCACTTCTTGTGTCCCAGAGTCAGGCAGCAGAGAGATGATGTAATCTCTCTGCTGCCCACAGCTGCCTGCACAGTGAGTGCAGTGAGATTATTATTAATTTGTTACGTTCCATTCGTTTAGATACGGCATTCGCTATTTCGGATAATTCGTAACTTCAGATAAATTCGTATTTGTATTCGTAATAGCCAAATTTGAAAGGAAATTCCAATACCTATAATTTAATAGTTAGTTATTATTAGTTAGTTATTATTTAGAATTTTCGGATTTTTGTTCTTTCAAATTTTCGGATTTTCTTAATTAGTTATTATTTCAGATTTTCTCATTTTCTAATTTACGAATATTCGAATTGTCGAATTTACAAATATTCAAATTTACGAATATTCATAATAATTTGTTAATTGGGTTTTCGTCAATTCGAATCCTCCTTCCTGGACTCTGTTCCCCCGGCTCAACTAACTCTAAGCACATGTACCCTGGGCTTTTATACAGTATCCCAACATGCAATGAAGAACTTTTCCTCTGCCAATTGCCAGGACTGTAACAAAGCCTGTGCACTCACTTGTCAGGTCCCCTCCCATTGTCCAATATGCCTCCCTATTGGACCAGTGGGGGGCAGTCAAACAAGCTGAGCTGCACCTAAGCACAATGAGCAGAACTAACCAATAGATTCTGCTCCCTGGTAGGCAGAGAGCACTCTTATGCCGCGTACACACGACCATTTTTCTCGTCAGGAAAAATTTATTTTTTTCTCTTTGACGAGAAAAACGACCGTGTGGGCTTTTCATCATTTTTCCCGACGAGAAAAACGGCATGAATCACGGCGAGAAAAATTAGAACATGCTCTAATTTTTCTCGTCGTGATTCACGGCATTTTTTTCCGCGGCAGTTTTCCCATAGGGAAACACTGCCGGGAAGCCCACACACGGTCGTTTTTCTCGACCAAGAGAAAAAATGTCAGGAAAAACGGCCGTGTGTAGGGGAACAAGCCGTTCCTCGTTTTTCCCTTCGATTTTCTCGACGGTGTTTTCACCGTCAAGAAAATCGATCGTGTGTACACGGCATTAGTTTTAACTAGACAATCTTCCTGGTGGGCAGAAAGACCAAAAACTATACTCTCTTCTAGCACCTATCTAGGGGGGTGCTACAAACTATTGAAATCTATGGGAGCCAAATCTGTCCAAAAATGCCAATTTTCTGGGCTAATATGGAAGGAGGGTTCTAATGAATGTAATTTACTGGCAATTTAAACTGGTTACTTTTACACATATTTGTTGTAGCACATGATACAGCAAGAATAAAAACACAAAAAAAAGCAAATAACCCCCCTAACAATACATACCAAACCCTAATCCGAGCATGCCCCCTTCACAAACCAAGCCAGGCCACATGTCCTAAACATGGCAGGAGGAGCTGCATGGCAATGCACCTTGTCTCCATGTTGATGAGGACAAGGGCCCCTTCCCCTTTGTCATGTACCTGGTCAGAGGCCGAAGTGCTAAGAGGGCTTCCTGAAGGTGATAACAGGGAGTGCTTTTCTCAGAGAAGCAGGGGCTGCCAGTTGAGACAGGCTGAGGTGATGAGGAGATTTCACCTGGATGGCGGCTGATGAGCAGGATGCACTGCTGGGCAGGAGTCACTGAGGAGTACCAGGTGAAAATTGGCAGAAGGGAGAGCCAGGAGCAGAGTCAGGAGCCAGGCCAGAAGTCATGCATTGAAGGTCAGCCAGGAAGCAACCAGAGTCAGAAGAGCAAACCAGGGGTCATACACGGATCAGCAGGCATAAGCTGAGACACTGGAACTAGCCAAGGGTCAAAGCCAGGAATGGAGACAAGACAGGTCAAAGGCAAGCCGGGTCAGTAACAGGAAATCCAAAAATAGCAGTAACAGGAACTCAGGAACACACGGGGGTGCTGAAGATCATCCACAAACTAGTGGCTGATGCTGCTGGCTTTAAATAGGCCACTGGGTACCAAAATCTGTCACACATTGCGTGCGCCTTGGCACATGAGTCCTAGTTGCCTTTCATGCCCGTGTGCGCAAGCGCATCAGCATTGGCTATTTTCCATGTGTCCAGCAGATGTGTCAGTTCTTCTGCGAACTGTTCTCTGACACCCTTGCCCAGTGGTTGTGGGGGTCTGCGGACAGACAGCTTATGAGCATCTAGAAGCCCCCTTTAATAAGGAGTCTCACAGATATTGGCTTCCCCCCTATGTGAATGAGTATGGGGTACATAGAACCCCTTTACTACTGAAAGTGTTTTGTTTGATAAGTGCAAAAAAAAAAAAAAAAATCTTGCCAGAAACCTGGTGCTTTGGAAAAATAGGTGATGCTGGAACCTTAATTATAAAGAAATGCAATCCGCATTCTTACTGAAGAAGTCTGGCCCCGGATGGGGTGGATCTGAACTGGTGATGTCATTTCCGTGGTCATCTTGTATAGTCGGATGGTGATATTGTTAAATGCTGCCATTGCCATTCTGGGGAGAGAGATTTGTTTTAAATTAACATTAATTATTTTTATTAATGTAAGCGTTTTTAACCTTTTGTGTGCCGGTTATTTGCATTACATCCCTTTAGTAACTTCAGACTAAGCAAAGACAAAGTTTAAAAAAGTTTACTGGAAACTGGCAGCAAACATAACAAAGTCCACAGCCTCTTCCTAACATCCCTAATCCATAACTCAGGCTTGATGGCTGCCCCAGCATACCTGCACAGGATAAAGTCCATTATGATAGAGCTCTAGATCTGCTGTCTTTGGTAGTTTTGTATATCCCGTGCTGTGTCGACAGACTTTGATAATGGCAACATGTCTACATCTCCCCAACTCCCCTTCCACTCCCTGGATCTGATCCCTGCCCATTTTTTTTTATTTTTATAAACCACAGGATCAGTGGGTCAGACCCAAGAAAGCACTACTCCCGTAGGATCACTGTCTGGGTCTGCCCCATAATACCTGCTCAGGATAAAGTCCATTATGGTAGAGCTCCAAATCTGCTGTCTTTAAGAGTTTTGTATATCTTAGAGGTCCCTGTATTCATGGGTACTCCGGCTTCAGCAGAAAGCTGTGTTGACGGACTCTGGAAATGGCAACATATCTACATCTCCCCAACTCTCCTTATACTCCCTGGATCCAACCCCTGTTCATTATTATAAAGCCCAGGGTCAGTGGATCGGACCCAAGAAAGCGCTACTCCCGTAGGATCACTTTCCAGGTCTTCCCAAAACTTCTGCCCAGCAGCCAGGCACACAACAGGCTCATTTACACTTTTCTTCAAGGACCAGGGGTGTTTTTTTTTGTTGCTTTTATTTTTGAGAAATTGGATAGGGTTGAGGGAAGTGGTGGGACACTCCAAAAACAAGAACTACCGTGTTTCCCCAAAAATAAGCCTGGGTCTTATATTAATTTTGGCAACAAAAGACACAGTAGGGCTTATTTTTGGGGTAGGTCTTATCATGCCATGTGCTGTCTCTCTCCCTCCCGGCCTGTCATGAATCCCCTGTGTAAAAGTGCTTGTAGAATGTTGGAATCACAATGCAAAACTGCTGCATGCTGAGATGTAGTGCCACATACCTTCTCATAGCGCCTGTGACCCGCCGGAGGTCTGCAGGGGAAGGGGGGCCCGAGACCCCCCACTGACATCTTGGAGAGGGGAAGATAAGCTGAGTGCAGCTTGTCACTTCCTTAGCCTGCCGGAGCTCTGCACAGGGAGGGGGGCCAAGATCCCCTGCTGGCATCTCAGGGAGGGAGAGATCAGCTGAGTGCAGCTCGCCACTTCCTTAGTCTGCCAGACCTCTGCACGGGGAGGGGGGCCGAGATCCCCCGCTTGCATCTCAGGGAGGGAGAGATCAGCTGAGTGCAGCTCGCCACTTCCTTAGTCTGCCGGAGCTCTGCACGGGGAGGGGGGCCGAGATCCCCCGCTTGCATCTCAGGGAGGGAGAGATCAGCTGAGTGCAGCTCGCCACTTCCTTAGCCTGCCGGAGCTCTGCACGGGGAGGGGGGCCTAGATCCCCCGCTGGCATCTCAGGGAGGGAGAGATCAGCTGAGTGCAGCTCGCCACTTCCTTAGCCTGCCAGAGCTCTGCATGGGGAGGGGAGCCGAGATCCCCCGCTGGCATCTCAGGGAGGGAGAGATCAGCTGAGTGCAGCTCGCCACTTCCTTAGTCTGCCAGACCTCTGCATGGGGAGGGGGGCCGAGATCCCCCGCTTGCATCTCAGGGAGGGAGAGATCAGCTGAGTGCAGCTCGCCACTTCCTTAGCCTGCCGGAGCTCTGCACGGGGAGGGGGGCCTAGATCCCCCGCTGGCATCTCAGGGAGGGAGAGATCAGCTGAGTGCAGCTTGCCACTTCATTAGCCTGCCAGAGCTCTGCATGGGGAGGGGAGCCGAGATCCCCCGCTGGCATCTCAGGGAGGGAGAGATCAGCTGAGTGCAGCTCGCCACTTCCTTAGCCTGCCGGAGCTCTACAGGGGGGGGGGGGGGGCGAGATCCCATGCTGACGGCTGGAAGGAGAGGAGGGGAGGTGCAGGAGATCAGCTGATCGCAGAGCGGCGCTATTCTAAAGGTACTTGGCACAATTGTATCACATAGACACACACAGTCTACACTATACACTACTGCAACGGAGTAGTGTATCCACTATACACACAAGCACTCTACACTAGGGCTTATTTTCAGGGTAGGGCTTATATTGCAGCCCTTCCCGAAAATCGCAGTAGGTCTTATTTTCGGGGAAACGCGGTATGTACAACTTGAGGACTTGGTATTCCTTTCTAAACGAGCTATAATGAAGTCTGGGCTTGAAAAAAAAAAACAGTAGACTTCAGCTTAAGAAGTAGTAGTTAAAGCCACAAGAGCAAAGTCCCTTTAAGTAGAAGATTATTGGGACAGAGCTCTTTGGGACACCAGCCAGTGTCCCCTTTAACAGACCCACAGCTGACTATAAAGCACCAGAGGGGTAGCTAGAGCACAATGTCCCCAAGATCTCTCAGAGTGTCTGTATGCACAAGGCCCAAGGACAGATGGTAGTCTCCTTCCAATCTTCCAAGCGACACCTTGATATCCAACAAATCTTTAGCAGACATCTACCGTGAGTCTCAGCATTTTTCTCCTCATTTTGCTCAAATGTGGCCTCTTCCACTACAGCTTGTGCTTGAGAGGGCAGCATGCCCCACTCTGGCTGGACTGATCCATTCTGGGAAATGACCCAGAGCTCTACATGCTCCCAGAATATATACAGTTTCCCAGCATGCCATGAGAGCCTAAGTCTCTAGGATAGGCCAGGGCTGCATCAATATTCATGCTTCCATCTGCATAGCTCCACACCTATCATCCAGCAACTTCTCAACTTATATAAATACAGAGGGAGCTATCCAGCATACTGGCAGCAGCAGAGCACACAGAGCAGACCTATCTAAACAATCACAGCATGGGGTACAGTACAAACTATGCTTTTACCTTAACCAACTAAATTTGCCTCAATAAAAAACACCCACTAGCACTTATCTAACTATCCTAGCACCTACCTAGGAGGTTGCTATACATATTAACACTAATCCTCCCAGCTGGGGCAGCATAAAACTCAACCTGCCTACAAGCTGGCCTTGCTTCTCTTTAGTATCTTGGTCATGAATGTGTTTAAAGGGGTTGTAAAGGAAAACGTTTTTTCACCTTAATGCATCCTATGCATTAGGGGGAAAAAACATCCGACAATACCACCCCCCGAGCCCACGTTTTCCTTACCTGAGCCCTCGAAAGTCCCGCGCTCGGCCCCGTCATCCTCCTCGCCCGTCAGCCTGGCCATTGATTGGCTACAGTGGATGGCGCTGCTGTCAATCACATCCAATGACGCAGCGCGCCGGGGGGCGGGGCTGAGTGATACAGTGAGCGGCAATAGCCGCTGGCTGTATCACTGGAGCGCGCCCGCAATCACTCACCACCATGCGAGCTCGCATATAGGTGGTGAGTTATTGCGGGGAGGAGCCCAGACAGCCGCCGAGGGACCCCAGAAGACCAGGATCGGGGCGACTCTGTGCAAAACGAGCTTCACAGTGGAGGTAAGTATAACATGTTTGTTATTTTAGTAATAAAAAAAAAAAAAATATTTTACAAACCCTTTAAGTTGTGGATTGATGCTTTATCTCTATGTTGC
Organism: Rana muscosa; assembly: GCA_029206835.1. Taxonomy (NCBI): domain Eukaryota; kingdom Metazoa; phylum Chordata; class Amphibia; order Anura; family Ranidae; genus Rana; species Rana muscosa. The sequence continues at coordinate 32,747,174 of CM055117.1, read as the reverse complement.
AATAATTTTCCTGGAGGGAATCGTAAAGTAGAACTAAAGACAAAATTATAAGGGAGGGTTATGCCATTGGTGTCCCATTCATTTGGATCTCTGAGAGTGCCCAGCCATGAAGAATATGGGGAAATGTAGTAAATATTAGGTCACTTCCTACTGCTACATCTGTGGCCAACAACCGCAGAGGAAAGGGGCAGTGATTGGACGGTGTGCAGTCATGTGGTTGCACATAAATCAATCAGAAATTGTACTTTTAGAGCTATTTTTTAGAAAACGTTTAGGAACACTGACAAAGCGCTGTGACAGGTGCCAATGGGCCGTTTGTGAGATTGCGAGCATTTCCATCTACTTTAAATTGCATCATAAAAGCTTTCTGTCATTGCACATATCCAGTCTGAGAACACCAGAAAGGAGACAGATGCTGTAAAACTCTTATGACTTTTTAAAATTGCTCAGATATGTAAAAAACAGATGGGAGAAGGAATAAAATGAGAGAAAAGAAAAAAAATTAACATGTCGTGCCCCCGTCAGTCCTAAAATCCATCTCGTGTTGCGTAGCAGAGGAACGTAAGGTAAGCAGGATCTGAGTCCCTGGTGGCGTAGTGTGTTACTGATGTAGCCTTTGTTACGTTGGTCCCAGCTCTCTGCAGGTCATTCACTAGGTCCCCCCGTGTGGTTCTGGGACTTTTGCTCACCGTTCTTGTGATAATTTTGACCCCACGGGGTGAGATCTTGCGTGGAGCCCCAGATCGAGGGAGATGATCAGTGGTCTTGTATGTCTTCCATTTTCTAATTATTGCTCCCACAGTTGATTTCTTCACACCAAGCTGCTTGCCTATTGCAGATTCAGTCTTCCCAGCCTGGTGCAGGTCTACAATTTTGTTTCTGGTGTCTTTCGACAGCTCTTTGGTCTTCACCATAGTGGAGTTTGGAGTGTGACTGTTTGAGGTTGTGGACAGGTGTCTTTTATACTGATAACAAGTTCAAACAGGTGCCATTAATACAGGTAATGAGTGGAGGACAGAGGAGCCTCTTAAAGAAGAAGATACAGGTCTGTGAGAGCCAGAAATCTTGCTTGTTTGTAGGTGACCAAATACTTATTTTCCACCATAATTTGCAAAAAAAAAAATATTTCCAAATCAGACAATGTGATTGTCTGGATTTGTTTCCACATTTTGTCTCTCATAGTTGAGGTATACCTATGATGACAATTACAGGCCTCTCTCATCTTTTTAAGTGGGAGAACTTGCACAATTGGTGGCTGACTAAATACTTTTTTGCCCCACTGTAGATGCCAACTGATTCATTCACCCACTGGCTTATCAAATCTCTTGGGGATTCTGACAGTGAAACATCAGCGTTAGTTCCCAGGTCCACCTACCTGTTGCAAACATAATATGTAATCATGTAATATTCTTTACATGATGGAAAAGACAACAAGAAAGGCATGACGTCCATTATTGTTGCTGGGATAATGTTAGAACGAAGGAATTTCTCAAAGAGAGATCTCAATGCTAGAGTCCACCACAGATACGTTGCTTAAAGTGGAGTTCCACCCTGAAATTTTTTATTTTCCAAAAATCCTGAAAAAAATTGAAAAAAAAATTAATCGCCCGCGGCTGGTCTTCTTCTGCCGTCCTACTTGCGGTATCTTCTTGTGAATGGGGCGCGCTGCCTTCTGGGAACTGTGTATATCCCAGAGAGCAGCCGGCCCATTCACAAAGCGCAGCGCGACTCGCGCATGCGCAGTAGGAATCGGGCAGTGAAGCCGCACGGCTTCACTGCCTGTTTCCCTTACTGAGGATGGCGGCGCCGAGAGCTGACAGGATCGAGGGATCGGCCTAAGGGGGGGCTGACATCGCGGGCGAGTAGGACAGGTAAGTGTCCTTATTAAAAGTCAGCAGCTACAGTGTTTGTAGCTGCTGACTTAAAAAAAAAAAATTGCGGGTGGAATCCCCCTTTAACAAGCAACTGGGTGACTCCGTTTTTTTAAAATCCACTTGTCTTTGGATGGACTAACCCTTGAAGATCTACTCTATTTACCTTTTTAGACCTACTGCATTTACCTTTTTGAGGTTGCGTGACCCGGAAACATAACCACCCGTGTCCCGCCATGGCTGAATTTCCGTGTGGTGGGCATACTGGAGGAGTCTCACTTGGCCAGCCACTATAATTGCCCTTATATATAGGGGGAATGGGACAGGATGCTTTATGGCGATTATTTTCCTGGGGGGCAATATGGACATTAATGACCAGTCAGACACATGCTTTTTGATCCATTAAGGTTGGTAAGGAACTCCTTATATTTGTTGTGCTTCTTGGGATCCTTTACATCGGGGTCTTTTGTCCTTGGAGTAGGAGGTAATGCATGCTCCATCTGTTTGCTGGTTTTACAGCCCTGTACCGTTTTTTCTATTACTGAATGGACAGATCACGGTGGCGGCCTACTGTTCTCCCGCTCTCCACAGGTCATCACGGCAGCGGCCTCCCGTTCTCCCGCTCTCCACGGTTCATCACGGTGGCGGCCTCCCGTTCTCCCGCTCTCCACAGGTTATCACGGCAGCGGCCTCCCGTTCTCCCGCTATCCATGGTTCATCACGGTGGCGGCCTCCCGTTCTCCTGCTCTCCACTGGTCATCACGGCGGCTGCCTCCCGTTCTCCTGCTCTCCACAGGTCATAACGGCGGCGGCCTCCCATTCTCCTGCTCTCCACCGGTCATCACGGCGGCGGCCTCCCATTCTCCTGCTCTCCACAGGTCATTACGGTGGTGGCCTCCCATTCTATTGCTCTCCACAGGTCATTACGGTGGTAGCCTCCCATTCTCCTGCTCTCCCCAGCTCATCACGGTGGCAGCCTCCTGTTCTCCTGCTCTCCACGGTTCATCATGGTGGCAGCCTACCATTCTCCTGCTCTCCACAGGTCATCACGGCGGCCTCCCATTCTCCTGCTCTCATCGCAGCGGCGGCCTCCCGTTTTCCTGCTCTCCACGGTTCATCACAGTGGCGGCCTACCGTTCTTCTGCTCTCCACAGGTCATCACGGCGGCGGCCTCCCATTCTCCTGCTCTCCACGGTCTTTACGGCGACGGAGGCGACGACGGCTTCCGTTTCCTCCCTCCTCCTCGGCGGCCAATCGGGAGTCTTCTCTTTTCGGACCTGCACCCACTTCTGATTGGCCGGATTGGGGATCAGTGTTTCAACAGCGAATATTCATTCGCTGTTGTAACACACCTAGGTGGGATCGGAGTGAAACCACATACAATGAGAAAATAAATACAATTGGAATAATACACAATTTAATTAAACAATGGATATGTCACAAAGGCATTGAAAGGCATAGATAGGTGCTTAGATGTAAAAACATATATACATATTCCCTGTATTTTCAGCACATTCTTTTCTTTTCATTGTCAATCTGTTTTTCATTGAAAGGAATACGCGAACATAATTAAGGTCATAGAAGACATATGGCAGAAAGATCAGATTCATCCTGATTATACTATTGTTTACACAGACCAAGTCTCACTCCTGCTCACACAACTGACTTTGTCACAATGACAGTTTGTACTCTTCTACTGCAATTAGGTTTTGTTTTAAATCAACATGAATTTGATTAAAAATGTTCTGTCCTCTTACTATTTACTTTAAAATTTTGTTTAACCACTTTAGCTCCGGAAGGTTTTACCCCCTTAATGACAAGGGTATTTTTTACGATACGGCACTGCGTTACTTTAACTGACAATTGGGTGGTCGTCAAACAAAATTTACGTTCTTTTTTTTTTCCCCCACAAATAGAGCTTTCTTTTGGTGGTATTTGATCACCTCTGCGGTTTTTATTTTTTTGCGCTATAAACAAAAAAATACAGACAATTTTGAAAAGAAAAAACAATATTTTTTACTTTCTGCTACAAAAAATAGGCAATAAAAAAAATAAAAAAAAATCACATTTCTTCATCAATTTAGGCCAATATGCTCCATATTTTTGGTAAAAAAAATTCCAACAAGCGTATATTGATTGGTTTGCTCAAAAGTTATAGCGTCTACAAACTATGGAATGGGTTTAGGGACTTTTTATTATTATTTTTTATTTTTTACTAGTAATGGTGGAGATCAGCAATTTTTTAGCGGAACTGCGACATTGCGGCGGACAAATCTGACACTGTGACACTTTTTGGGGGCCAGTGACACCAATACTGTGATCAGTGCTAAAAAAATGCACTGCCACTGTATAAATGACACAGGCAGGGAAGGTGTTAACATTAGGGGTGATCAAAGGGTTAACTATATTCCCTATGTGTGCTTTCTAACTGTAGGGGGAGTGCTTTGACTAAAGGAAAATAGAGATCCATGTTTCTGCTTAGCCTAAACATGAGATCTCCATTTTCCTTTCTGGAATAACAGCAGTCGGCCTTGTTTTACATAGGCAGACTGCTGTTTACCTCTCTACAAACAATCACAGTGTTCCCGGCTACCATTGTGGCTGCAGAACCCGCTGATTGGCTCCCATTGTGTCCAACCACAGCGGGGCTCCGGCGGTGCGCACGCGCACGAGGGCCACTTTACGAGAATTACTTACAGGTACGTGATTTAGTGCTAAAGAGCCAGTGCCACAGTATATGTATGTGAGATTGGGTGAGAGGAAAAGAAAGAGGGAGAGATAGGGGGAGAGAAATAGGGGTAGAGAAATAGAGGGGGGGGGGCACAAAAGAGAGATAGAAAGAGAGGGGGGTGGAGGGAGAGAAAGAAGAGAGGGGTAAAGACAGATAGAGGGGGAGAGATAGAGGAATAGAAGGAGGGAAAGAGAGACAGAGGGAGATAAATAGAGATAGAGGGGGGAATGGAGGGAGAGAGGGGTATAGACAGATAGAGGGTGAGAGAGTGAGAGATAGAGAGGAGTAGAGAGATAGAGAGGAGAGATAGAGAGGAGTAGAAGGATGGAGCGAGAGTGATGGAGAGGGAGAGAGGGAGGAATAGGGGGAGAGAGAGAGATAGAGGGAGAGGAATAGGAGGAAGGAGAGAGAGAGAGGGGGGAGAGAGAGAGGAATATAAGGAGGGAGAGAGAGAGGAATAGGAGAGAGAGAGAGAGAAAGAGAGAGGAAAAGAATGAGGGAGATCGAGATAGGAATAGAAGGGGGAAGAGAGGGGGCAGAGAGAGAGAAGAATAGGTGAAGTGAGGGAGAGGAATAGGAGACAAAAGAGAGAGGGATGGAGGGGGGAGAGATAGAGAGAGAAGGAGGAATAGAAGGAGGAGCGATAGAGAGAGAGAGAGAGATGGAGAGAGATGAATGAAAGGAGGGGGCGAGAGGAGAGAGGTGTAGAGACAGACAGAGGGGCAATGTGAGTGAGATAGAAATAGAAGGAGGGAGAGAGACTGATAAAAAGAGGGAGGGGGGAGAGTAATAGAGAGATGAATTGAGGGAGGTATATAGGGGAATTGAGAGAGTGGGAGAAAGAGAGAGGGGGGAGAGAGAGAAAAATAAAGGGGAGAGAGGAGGAATAGAAGGAGGGAGAGAGAGGAAAAGAGGGAGGAATAGGGGGAGCAAGAGAGATAAGGAGGGGAGGGGAGGGAGAAAGAGAGAGGAGAGATGGGGAGGAATAGAAGGAGAAAGACGGATAGAGAGAGGGAGAGAAAAGAGAGAGCGTGATAGAGAGATGAATGGAGGAGAGAGGAGAGAGGTGTAGAGACAGATAGAGGGGACAATGTGAGTGAGATAGGAATAAAAGAAGGGAAAGAGATGGATGGGGGGGATTGATAGAGAGAGATGAATTGAGGGAGGCATATAGAGGAATAGAGAGTGTGGGAGAGAGAGAGAAAGGAAAAGGGGGGAGAGGAGGAATTGAATTGGGGGAGAGAGATATCAATAGAGATTAATTTAGTGGAGAGAGGGAGGGGGAGAGAGGAGAGATGGGGAGAGGAATAGAGAAGAAGAAAGATAGATACAGAGAGAGAGGGAGAAGAGAAATAGAGAAAGATGAATCGAGGGAGAGAGAGGAGGAGAGGAATTGAAAAAGAGTGAGAGGGGTAAAGGGAGAGAGAGGAGAGAGAGGAGAGAGAGGAGAGAGAGAGAGAAAGTGAGAAGGTATACGTGATGAAGGGAGAGGAATAGAGGGAGAAAAAGAGAAATGAAAATAAGAAGACACAAGAGAGAGAAAAGAGAGAAGTGGTAGGATGAGAAAGACGGAGAAAAGAATAGAGAGGGAGAGGAAGTAAGAGCAAGAAAGGGAAGTAAATGGAAGAGAGAGAGAGAAGTAGATGGAAGAGAGAGAGAGGGGGAGGGGGGAATAGAGGGAGAATGAGAAATAGAGAGAATGAGAAAGAGAGGAATAGAAAGAGGGAGAGCGATGAATATAGAGAGGTAGAGAGGAATAAAGGGAGGGCGAGAGAGGAACAGAGAGTAGTAGAGAGAGGAAGAGGGAGATGGAAAGGCTTTTGGAGGGGATAGAATGCTGGCCTCATGCCTACTGACTATGGGCCCTGACTTTTAAGGGAACATTACTCTTTGTGCGGTTTATGCCTGGGGGACCCTTGGAGTAATGTTACTTTGGATTCAAGTCCCTGTCTCCGCAAGACGCACAGACTATGGGACTCTAGGCCTGGGATCCATGTTAAGGGCCTAGATGCCACATTTCCAGCAATGACTGCTCCACACTGTGGGACTCATAGCAGATGGTGATGTCATCAGCACCACCTGTCTGGGGTCGCCTGCTATAGTGTGTTTTATTGTAAGTAGGTCTAGTGTGCCTCTTAAGGGTCTTTCACCCATTGTTAATTGTGATAATTAACTCACCTATTGTCTGTCTGCTAGAAAACCATTGCGGGTTGTGTTTATATTTGTAATAATGTGTATTGTACAGTACACTGTATTCAGTATTGTAGGATCTGGGAAGTCTGACTTGGAAGGAGACCGCTGAGTCATCCAGAGGGCTAATTAACGCAATGTTTATAGTATATGTTGGTTGTTGTAATTATATTCCTGTGTACAGGTTGAATTGTTAGGGTAATATTAACATGAGGGGGATGTCCTCCTGTGGAGTATATATTCTGTGTAAGTTTGTTCAATAAAAGAGAGTTCCAGTTTTGCAGCCAAACAAGTCCTGCCTAGTTCTTGGTTGCAATAGGCAGCTATAATATCTGATATCTATGTTCAGACGGGAGGAAGCGGTGTACTGATGGAGTGTGGGAAGGAGTGTGGGACGGATCCCTCAGGCTAGCATGCAATCCCCTCCAAAAGCCTCTGTCTTGGGTGAGCCTGTCACAGAGAGATAAAGAAAAGAGAGCGGAAGAGAAACAGAAGCATTGTGTAGGATCACCATTTACTTTCTGGACTAAGAAGCCAGCTATTAGATGGCACAATCATGTAAATACTGCAGCAGACTGATGACATCTTCTCAGACTAGGCAAAGTTACCGACTAAGGAGGTCTGTTAATAATAACATTCTGAGCTTTTTTTGAAAAATTATACTATTAAATTACAAAATGTCAGAAATTGTATTCAAGCAGACAGAGAGTTACGGGAATGTTCACCTTTAGCAGAAGAGACTACTTTTGGGTGGATTTCCTGGTGAAGATCGGCAAACTTTGTATTCTGGACAATCCCCACCAATAACTGGCAATACAGCGGGTCTGTCCAATGCACATAACAATCCTTCCTCCCAGGTATAGAACTAAAAACACAACTGCGTACATTCTAACTGTCCTCGATTCTAGGCCTATCTTGTGTACAATTGCACATTCTTAGACAAGTCCAATTTGGAAGTTCAGCCAAAAACCTTTTTTGTATTAGTTTTCGATACTGTGGGAAGGGATCAGAGATGTTTTTTTTATTTTAATATGTAATGGAAAACTGGAATTTAGCTTTAAGAAAAATCCAATAACCACAAGCAGTGCCTGTCAGGGAAATCCATCTGGCCCCTAGATATCGCCTCTCGCAAAGTGTTATGCCGGCCATACACTGTTCGAATATCGAAATAATTTTCTTTGGAAAATCGTATCAAAGAATTTTCGTACGAATTTCGCACCGTTAGTGGGCTGCAGCAACAGCCGATTTTCGTGCGGCAATCAAATTTGAGGAATTGGACAAAAACTAACGATTTTCTAATTAATGATGGGAAAATCGTGCGAGAAATGTAATAGAAAAAAAAATGCGCATGTGCAAGAAAAGAAAATTCCCGGAGAGAAAAGAAGATTCCCAGCAACAAAAATTCTTTGGTCGGCTTGGTCGGCCGAATTTCGAAAATCAATGGTGGCATCATCGGATCACAAAAAAAAAAACTTTCTGATTTTTAAAAGAAAATTTGTTCGAAATTCGACCGTGTATGGCCTGCTTTAGTGATTTGCTAAAACTTATTCTAAAGCTTTTTTTTTTTTTTTCAAAAAAATTACCAATAAAATATTGTTTATTTCATTCCGGTCCACCGTTTACAAGCAAATCCCATCATGAAGTGTAATTCTTTGTCTTTCTCCTCTAAAAGTTAAAAACATTAAGAATATTTTCTAGAATTCTCCGGATGGAACTCAGTGCCGTTATGGAGTCCAGAGGTTATGAGCTATGTATCTTCACAGTATGAAATTCTTGCTACATTAAAACAATCTAATTAAAGTTAATGGGTAGTAATAACAGAAGACGCTGTGTCCGGCTCTTTTATGTCCCCTCTATCTATCTTGCCCCCTCTTTGCAATTTTTATTTTTTTATTTTTTTTATTTTTTGACACGGCTTTGTTACTTTTACAGAGGACGCTGCTTATTGGTCCATGGGAGGCTGGGTTGAGCGTCAAACCGGGTCCAAGGAAGCCAAAGCAGCCATTGTTTCATTAAGACGATAAAAATTAATGGCGCGTACGGCAAAGTTAATGGCTTTTCATCCGGTTTATGGGCTGAACTGTTCATATAAATGTTAAGGAAATGAACTCTTTAAATATCTTCCTTCTATGTCTGGACTATCTGAACACAAAAGAGATGACTGCTAGAGATAGAGCCATTCACGGTGCTGTTGGACATAGGGTAATATTTAAAGTTGAACCCCAGGCTAACAACTAAATACAGATTACATGCTCATAAGTAAACCTAAAATACATATATAAATATAAATAATATACTTTATATATATATATATATATATATATATATATATATATATGTAGCACACATATCCCTTCGCCCTGCTTACCTCCACTTGCAGAGTGGGACACACCATGCCACATGCCCAGTATCCTCCATCTTGTAGAGGGTGAGCGGTGTTAATAGTTTTGGGTCCTGCAGCGAGTTACCTCTTTCCATTGGTTCTCGTCCCTAGAGTGTAGGGAAAAGTCTATTCTCTCTCTCTTTCAGGAAGGCCATTGTCCAGACAGTATTAAACCCAATAAAAGAGTTTATTTTACTTTCTTGCAACTTGACAGTAAAAGTTGGAGATAGAGAAAGTTGAACAAGGAGGCAGGTTCAGGCACGCAGCACTTAATTACCCTCGTCGCCACTCAAGCCTGAGTGGGTTTTGCTCACCCGGATAGTCCCCTCTCACGGTCCCAGCAGCCGGTGTGGAGCACAAACATTTACTTTAAGCTTTTTCCAAGGATACGATCAGGATATGAACATATAAGTCCCGAACTTGTAACACTTGAGACCTTAGGTGCCAATTGGGCACGTTACAAGGCTTTTGGCGGACAATGGAATCCTTCCCTCTGATAGGTAACCAGGCCTCTCCCGAGACAGCAACTTCCTTTACCGATCTCCTGGATAGGTCCTCCCCTGGTTCCCTCTCCTTCAGAGCGGGTCACCTTCCCACGGGTACCCTGGGATTCCGCTGTTTGGCGTAGGCCTCAGCTAAAGGTGCTGGGCCTACCTGGAACGATGCGGCCTCGGGCTAAAGGTGCCCGGGACCGAACACACACACACGCACCCCTGGCCTGGAATAATGGCGTCTGCCCATTATGTACTCTCTCCCAGCATGCACAGCAGGTAGCCCACGCCCACTGCACGGTTGCAAAGAGAGGACACCCAATGGCATTGTAATGCTACCTGTGGTTCAACCTGAGACCTGGGCGACAGCGCCACCTACAGGCCACAAGGAACTATACTGCCAGGCAACACTACCTCAGAGCAGAGACCAATCTAAAGAATTCAAACAGCCTGAGCATAACTATTTGCTCAGGCTACCCCCTTAATTTAGGCATAGTGACCCCAAACATGGGGGGTCCGCTACATATATACAGTGTGTATATATATATATAGTACCCTGATGTTTAGGCAGGGTTGCTATTAAATTTAGTTGCCAGGTGATAGTTGCCTTGGCCAATTGTTAGGAGATCAATTGATTCCTCTCTAAATCTGGACTTGTTGCACCCTTTCTCTTCCATCACATGTGTTGATGGGGACAAGGGCCTCATCCCCACAACCCTTGCCTGGTGGTTGTGGGGGTCTGCGGGCAGGAGGCTTATCAGAATCTAGAAGCCCCCTTCAACAAGGGGGCCCCAGATCCCTGTGTGAATGGGTATAGGGTACGCTGTACCCCTACCCATTCACCCAAAAAAGTGTGAAAAAGTAAAAACCACAAAAGACAGTTTTTGACAATTCCTTTATTAAAAAATAAAAAAAAGTGTCCCACAATGTCCATCTATCTTCAATCACGGAGCAGACGGACCGGAAAAATTGAAAAAAAAATCTCCGCCTCGATGGGAGGCATCGTGCTGACTGCTGTCTTTTGCTGTGACAACTGTTATATAGCTGTTATATAGTCATGTACCGTCAGACGGGCCTTCGGTTACGTCACAGCGAAAAGGCAGCAGTCGCCATGGGGGCAGAGTTTTTCTTTTTCTTTTTTTTGGGTCCGTCGGGCGGCGTGATTGACGATAGATGTACAGCGCGGGAACCTTTTTTTTTTTTTTAATAAAGGAATCGTCAAAAACTGTGTTTTGTGTTTTTTACTTTTTTACTTTTTTTTTGGTGAATGGGTAGGGGTACAATGTACCCGATACCCATTCACATAGAGGGGGGATCTGGGGGCCCCCTTGTTAAATGGGGCTTCCAGATTCCGTAAGCCCCCCGCCCGCAAACCCCCACAACCACCAGGCAAGGGTTGTGGGGATGTGGCCCTTGTCCCCATCAACATAGGGACAAGGTGCTTTGGGGGGGACCACAAAGCACCCTCCCCATGTTGAGGGCATGTGGCCTGGTATGTTTCAGGAGGGGGGGCTGGCGCTTGCTCGCCCCCCCATCCTGTCTTTCAGGCTGCTTGCTCGGATAAGTGTCTGGTATGGATTTTGGGGGGACCCCACGCCAATTTTCTTTTACATTTTGTTGTGGAGTTCTCCTTAAAATCCATACCAGAACCGAAGGGCCTGGTAAGGACTGGGGGAGGGGGACCCACGCCGTCTTTTACCTTGATTTTTATCTATATTGTCTGGACCTGGCAATACATTACAGCCACAAGCAAGTTTAAGTTACATTTTTTTCCTTTAGAAATGTTGTACACATCACACAGATGCACCACTTTACAGGCAGACTGAGGGGACCCCTCAGGAACGATATTTAAAGAAATATTTAATTTTTATTGTTTCACTTTAAGCATTAATAAAATTAATGCTCCTGAAAAAACGTTTTTTGCATTGATACATGTTCCCTGGGGCAGCACCACCGTCCCCATACACTTTTTTTGGCAATAACTTGCATATAAGCCTTTAACCAGTTGTCAACCGGCCGCCGTCAATTGACGGCGGCAGGAAGACACTGTTATCCTGGGTGGATGTCATATGATGTCACGCCTTCAAAATCCACTTTGGGGCGCGCGCGCGCACCGCGTCACTGGGCACCCGATGCGCGTGCCCGGCGGCCGTGATGGTAATAGTAATCAATGCATTTTTATAGCACAGATCGCTGTATAAATGTGAGTGGTCCCAAAAATGTGTCAAAAGTGTCCGATGTGTCCGCCGCAATATCGCAGTCACGATAAAAATTGCTAATCGCCGCCATTACTAGTAAAAAAATAAAAAAGCTATAGATCTATCCCATATTTTGTAGACGCTATAACTTTTGCGCAAACCAATCAATATACGCTTATTGCGAAAAAAAATTACCAAAAATTTGTAGAAGAATACGTATCGGCCTAAAGTATGGAAAAAAAAAATGGATATTTATTATAGCAAAAAGTAAAAAATATTGTGTTTTTTTTCAAACTTGTCGCTCTTCTTTTGTTTATAGTGCAAAAAATAAAAACCGCAGAGGTGATCAAGTACCACCAAAAGCAAGCTCTATTTGTGGGAAAAAAAGGACGACAGCATCGCACGACCGCGCAATTGTCATTCAAAGTGTGACAGCGCTGAAAGCTGAAAAATGGCTTGGGCAGGAAGGGGGTTTAAGTGCCCGTTAGAGAAGTGGTTAAATTTATCACTTTTGATTTTTCATGTTCATGTCTCATAGACTTTAATAGGGTTCACACAAATTTTTTGCCTGTTTGCATGTTCTGGTGCAAACCAAACCGGGGGGTGGGGGGGGGGGGTGGGGGGTTCGGCTCATCCCTAATCAACAGGCTGCAAAATTGCAGTGCACAAAATATGCTGAAAACACACGGAACATGGCACGTGTTTCTTCGTAATCCTGGTCTGAACCGGCCCTTACGTACATCTAGTTTTTGGGATTCGTCTTCACTTCCTGTCCTATAGACACACCAGGGATGTCAGCACCGGCAACAATGAACTGATAGGTCTCGGCCTTCTTCTTCTTACATTATATAGTCATAACCTAAAATACAAAACATAAAAGCCAATAAAAATAAAATAAAACAAAGCACCAAACTTGAATTTTAGAGCTCATAGAGTCACAATGTGGGAGCGTCGCCATTTGTCTCCATTTGGTGGCTGCGCCACGTTCGGCGTTGCATGGATCACTGATGCTCGGTGGGATTTGGGGACTGGCGGAGGAGTAGAGAGAACACTTAAAGAGCGGGGAGGAAGAGAAATCACAAACGAAAACTGAAAATGAACAAAGCGACTGAGCAGTCATTTCACAAATACATTATATTTCCACTGTACAGAATGAACATCCCAGGTGGAAGATTCTGAGCAAAGATAATAATTTGTCCAAAGAACAAAACCGACTCACATTGAATTATGAGGCAATAATGTGCATGGAGCTTAAATAGAGGAAGAGAATTACTGGAGGGATGGCTAGGAAAAATACCAGTTTATGAAAAGAAAAAAGTGAAGAGAGGAAGGAAGGGAGGGAGGGAGGAAGGAAGGAAGGAAGGAAGGAAGGAAGGAAGGAAGGAAGGAAGGAAGGAAGGAAGGAAGGAAGGAAGAAAGGAAGAATAATTAAAGAGGAAAATTGAGGGTGGAAGGGGAAGAACTTTTCTGGTATGGAGGGATAGCAAGGAAGCAAGGTAGGAGAAAGGAGGGAAGGAAGGAAAGAAGGAATGGAGAAAGGAAGAAAGGAATGAGGAGAGGAAATAAGGGAAAGAGGATTGAAGAAAAAAAGGAAGGGCAGAAAGGCGGAAGGAAGGAAGGAAGGAGGGAAGGAAGGAAAAAGAAAATAAGAATCGTAGGAAGAGAGAGAGGATGGAAGGGAGAAAGGAAGAGTGTTAGGAAGAGAGAGAGAGAGAGCAAGGAAGGAAGAAAGGAAGAAAGAAAAAAGAGAAAAACTGAGGATGGGGAGAAAAATACTGAGAGGGAAGGGTAGAAAGGAAGCAGGGAGGGAAGGAAGGAAGTAAGGGAGAGGGGGAGGAAGGAAGATAGGAAGGGAGGGAAAGAAGAAGAAAGGTAGAAAGGAATGATGGAAGGAAATAAGGGAGAAAGGAAGGAAGGAAGGAAAGCAGGAGGAAAATAAAGAAGGAACAGAACAACTAAGGACGGGATGAAATGAAAGAAAAAAGGAAGGAAAAAGATAGGTTACAAAGGAATGATGAAAGGAAGCAATGAATATAGGATAAGGGGCTGGTATAGATTTTGCAGGGAGTGCATAACGGACAGAACATAGGGACTAGGAGTGTGACACACACAGAGCACTGGGGTCAGGGGTGTAAAACCAGTTTAGATCTCCCCGCCGTACAGCTCTCTCCAAGTACAGATTACCCTCCTGTACAGATCCCCCCCCCTTAATACCGCTCCCCCCCAGTTCAGATCCCCTCTTAATACAGCTCCCTAAAGTACAGATTTCCCCTCCTTAGTACAGACCCCCCCCCCACCCCATGAAGAACTCTCACCAGCCAAACTAGGCATACCAGAGTGGGGATAAGTTCTCCATTTGCTGTCATGTGACCAGAGCCAAGGAGGAGATAAGTACAGTAATACCTTGGATTACGAGCATAATTCGTTCCAGAAGCATGCTTTTAATCCAAAGCACTCGTAGGAGAAATAAGAAATAATGGAAACTCAGATGATTGGTTCCACAACCACTGCTGGTGTATGCAGTACTGTATGTGGCCAGAGGTGCGGGGGTGCTGGAGACGCTCAGAGATGCTCGGAGTACAGTACTACATATACTACATATACCAGCAGCTTGAGTTCTGCTCATCTTGCGGGACAGTGCTCGCAAATCAAGTCATATTTAAAAAAAAATATAGTTCGTCTTGCGAAATGCTCGTATACCGTGTTACTCGCAAACCGAGGTATCACTGTACAGTCTACCTTGCTTTGAACATGCAACATGAGCAGCCACTGCATTGCTTCGGGTGCACAGCAGCTGTCAGTGCTAGCTGCTGCACCGTTGATGCTCTCGGGGTAATTTGGCCCCCCTATCCCCCCCTTATCTATGCCCCTGCTTTGTGCGCTCCTAGTTCCCAGCACTAAAGAAGTAGATTTGTGTTCTCCCAACATAAGTAGATGTGTACAGATTGTGGAATCTGAGGTTAAAAACCACAGTATAAACCTTAGAAAAATGTTTTCCTTTAAAAAGTGCGCGATGGATTTCATAACTGTAATGCTATGACTCTCCTGCTGGCATGCCGTATCCAGCAGCTTCTATGTAGACCCTATTAGCCTCTCCCCGGTACCTCCGTCTGCCTGGGCCAGGTGACCCAGAACATTTAAAAGACGTCAAGGCAAAACGAGTCAAATCTCCCAACAGCTTCCCATAGAAACAAATCCATTTCAGCTCGAGATCTCCCGGACAGAAGTGTGAAATTATTGAGGCATGAAATATGGGCCCCGCTTTATCCAATCCCTCTGGCTTCAAAATATCAATACCAGTAAGAGACTTAAACAAAACAAAAAAAAAATCACGTAACATTGATAGGAGACCTTGCACAGAAGCGGAACGCGGCGATGTGAATTGAACAAGCACCCCGTACAATAGCTGCTTCTCCCTCGCTTTGTTCATCGCTGACAATAATCTCTTCTGTCAGTCGCCATCCAACAAAGCTCTCTCTATTACGCCAGTCGATGGCACGGAGCACTGTAAAGTGCTTTACTGTATAAGGATACTCCTGGTTGTTAAACACGGCAAAGGATATTTCCCCGCGGGATTCAATAAAACGAGCCGGAAGACCGCGGCCTGCATGTGACGGGATTGAATGAGGACACAGAGTCATCGCTGAATCCTGAACCTTAAACCTGAAGTTTAATCCGACTTCCCTGATACCTCCCTTCCCCCCCCCTTTAACATGCTAATATTTTTTTTATATATAAAAAAAAAAATGTTTTTCCCAGAGACATCATCATTAGATCTCTGTTGTTCTCTAAAATTGAAATCTAATGGCTGAAAGGGGCGGGCCAGGGACAGTTTGGCTGAGGTGGAAAGGGCACATCTGGAGGCATTTTTAATCTGGGGACAGGCTTCTAAAATTGAGGACTATCCCTGGAAATCCGGGACATCTGGTCGGCCTATTGTACATTTCCAAATACATCACAGCACCCTGCCCCGTTTCTCCTCCCAAGAGCCCTTAGTTCTGATGCAAGCAGTGGGAGGAGATATGCAAATATCAAAATGCCTTGATGGGTGGATGGAAAAGTGGGTGGTCATTGGCCAACTACGTTTGCCTGTAGAGTAACCTAGAAAAACACCCACGTGTGTTGCTCAGCCTCCACTTTTGAAATAAATCCAATGAATCAAAGGGGCAGGCCAGGGACAGTCTGACTGAGACGGAAAGGGCACATCTGGGGACAGCCTTTCTAAAATTGGTGACTATCCCTGGAAATCCGGGACATCTGGTCAGCCTGAAGTACATTTCCAAAAACATAACAGCACCCTGCCCCAGTACTCCCAGTTCTGATGCAAGCAGTGGGAGGAGATATGCAAATATCAAAATGGATGGATCAAAATGCCTAGATGGGTGGAAAGAGGAGTGGGTGCTCACAGACCAACTACATTTGCATGTAGTGTGTCCTAGAAAAAACACCCGTGTGTGTTGCTCAGCCTCTATTTTTTCAATAAATTCAATGAATGAAAGGGGCAGGCCAGGGATGGTCTGCCTGAGGCGGAAAGGGCACATCTGGGGACAGTTTTTATCTGGGGACAGCTGTCTAAAACTGGGGACTATCCCTGGAAATCCAGGACATCTTGTCAGTCTATTGTACATTTCCAAAAACATTACAGCACCCTGCCCCAGTACTCCTCCCAAGAGCCCTCAGCCCTGATGCAGGCAGTAGAATCGCTCTTGGGAGGAGTTATGCAAATATCTTTGGCTTTGAGTTGCTGTAGCTTCTAATGCACATTGTGAGACGCTAGCAGTGTTCAGTGAAATTGGAGTAAGTAATTTCAGTGCAGGAGAGAAACAAGACTGAAGTGAAGGGAAGGACAAGGTTCAGATTTAAAGGGCAAGTTCACACAAACGAGATTTTTAAGATTTTGATGGATAAAAAAAGAGTTAAAGCAGAACTCTTTTTTTTATTTTATTTTTTAACTTAATGCAAACAATTTGAAAATGTGTGTTAAAAATAATCCACTTACCAATCTGTGTTACCTTTTGCATTATTCATATTCTCTATTATCCATATGTCACCTAGCAGATTCCGCTCCATTACCTCTCCTCAGTATTAGAGGGGAGTGATGAAGACACCTTCCTCATGGGAAGTTCCCTGTAGGGACTACTTTTATTCTTTGCCAGGATCCGGCTGTGTAATGGACGGCTTTCTCAGCTACTTGTGACTTGTTTTACTGAATGCGACTGTCAATCAAATAAGAAGGGAAAACACATTCTTCTATGCATCTGCTCTTACCCATGCATGAGCATCCACCGTATTTTCTGAGCGTGAAACTTCTGCGTTTGGGAAATACATCAGACACAAATGCGTGGGAAAACACCTATGCATGAAAGCATTGGCGTTTACAAGAGTACAGCCACATACAACGCGTTTCTCAGGACAGTGCCCACTTCTTCAGGACAAATGGGGGAGAAACTACTGTATCTGTAAATTAAATCATAATGCAGATTACAGATAAGAACAATTTTTTCCTGAAGAATCAGCCACTGTCCTGAAAAACGTGTCAACATATTTAACCACGTGCTGACCAAGCCTCTTCTGGCACTTTTTGTTTACAAGTTTAATATCTCTATCTATCTATCTATCTATCTATCTATCTATCTATCTATCTATCTATCTATCTATCTATCTATCTATCTATCTATCTATCTATCTATCTATCTATCTATCTATCTATCTCTCTCTCTATCTATCTATCTATCTATCTATCTATCTATCTATCTATCTATCTATCTATCTAACTATCTATCTACTGTGTATATATATATATTTTTTTTTTTGTTTAATATCTCTAGCTATCTATATATATATTGTTAGTTTACAAGTTTAATATCTCTATATATCTATGTATCTATTTATTTTTTATATATATAGAGAGGGGAGGGATGGCGGTGCTTACATTTTTTTTTTTTTTATATTATTGTTAATATTTATTTTACTTTAATTTTTTTTTACGTTGTCCCTTATATATTTTATTTTTTTATCACTTTTATTCCTATTACAAGGAATGTAAACATCCCTTAGAACAGGCATGTCCAAAGTCCGGCCCGCGGGCCAATTGCGGCCCGCGTTCCGGTTTCGGACGGCCTGCCTGGTAATTTTGAGATATATATCTTTTGTGGCCCCCAACGAATCCCCGAGCGCCGGGGGCCACAAAAGATATAAATGTTGGCTGCCTTGGAGGGGACGGGACGAGTGCCGTACAGGATACAGGAGTATTTCCTGTTTACACAGCGTCCTGTGTAAAAGGAAGTCCTGTCTCCTGCGCTGCCATTGGACAACTTTTCTGTCCATCATAGGAGGCGGGACTTTCAATTAAAGAGGCAGCCGAGAAAACAGGAGTTTCTCCTGAATGTCTGTTGGCGCTCATCCCGCCCCCCTCCCTGTCTCCTCAAGGCTGCAGATGGACATGAATCAGGCTGCACTGACGGCAATGGAGTGGGTGCTGCATTCATGGCAATGGAGTGGGTGCTGCATTCATGGCAATGGAGTGGGTGCTGCATTCATGGCAATGGAGTGGGTGCTGCATTCATGGCAATACGGTGGGTGCTGCATTCATGGCAATACGGTGGGTGCGGCATTTATGACAATGGAGTGGGTGCTGCATTCATGGCAATGGAGTGGGTGCTGCATTCATGGCAATGTAGTGGGTGCTGCATTCATGGCAATGGAGTGCAGCATTCATGGCCATACGGTGGGTGCTGCATTCATGGCAATGGAGTGCGGCATTCATGGCAATATGGTGGGTGCTGCATTCATGGCAATACGGTGGGTGCTGCATTCATGGCAATGGAGTGCGGCATTCATGGCAATACGGTGGGTGCTGCATTCATGGCAATCGAGTGGGTACTGCATTCATGGCAATCGAGTGGGTACTGCATTCATGGCACTTGTGAGGCTGCAGATGGGCACTGATTAGGCTGCATTGATGGGCACTGACCATTAATTTGCTTCACAGTTCTTAATTTAAAATGTAAAATTTCTTCCTGAAACTTCCTTTTTAAAGTTAAGGTGTGTGTTTTAAGCCGATCAATACGGTATATCCAAATAACACGCCCAAGCTCATCTCTTCACCACACACAGCCACAAAGGCAAGAGAATTCTTGTTGGGCAATGTATTAGCGCTCGAACAAACACACTTAGACCGAATTTTAATGGTTCAAAGAATGTCAGGCAAAATGGTCGGCCCTCACGCATGTTCACTTCATCAAATCTGGCCCTCTTTGAAAAAGTTTGGACACCCCTGCCTTAGAAATAAGGATGACAGGCCCTCTTTATGGAGAGATCTGGGGTCAGTAAGACCCTAAATCTCTCCTCCACAATTAAAAGCAATAGATCTAAAAAAAAAAAATTGTGATCTTTTGGTTTAAAAAAAATAAAATGTTTACCTCCGCCCTAGACAGGAAGTGACGTCATGATGTTGCTCCAGTCCTCCAAGACCATAGAAGGGATCAGAGATGATTTGATCTCTGGTAACCCCCATGGCCAACTGTCGGATTGTTTCTCGGGTGCGCCGGTAAAAAACAGTAAGCCCGACAAACACAGGCTCCCGCTGCTTCTGAAAGTGATCCGGTGGCTAATTAGTCGCTCAGACCGCTTTCATACGAAAGCCAATCGTCATCTGAAAAATACCGGCGGGGGGGGGGGGGGGGGTTATGACTGATGGCTTCAGCTATAACCCCAGTAAACCACTTGCAAGCTGCAATGTATATAATATACGCATTGCGGTTGACAAGTACAATAAACTTTATTAAAATGTTATTAAAACTTTATTAAAATTTGTCACATATTGGTACCTAGAACGTCCTGTGATTTTTGTTATATTTTGTTTTTTATATGTTCTTTATTATTGTATCATTTTAGGGAATGTGGTACCTTGATAGATAAGCTGGAAGATAATATTTTTATCCCTCATTTCCTGATTAGTCATCAGAAAGCCTTTACCCTTTAGTCATTGCAGAGCTATAGGTCTGACTTAGCAGGGGGGTGGCTTGACCTCTGCAGAGAGACCACTGTTTCTACACACAGAACAAGGGTCCCTGTATAGCAGTGGTCTCCAAATTGCAGCTGCAGCCTTTTGCTAGCCCTCGTCCAGCCCTTGGGTCACTATTCCTCCCAATGATATGAGGCACTATTCCTCCCAGTGACACCAATACATACATAATTTCTGACACTAATGATGGGGCATTATTCCTTTCACTAATATTAATGATGGGGCATTGATCCTCCCACTGATACCAATGATGAGGCACTATTCCTCCCACTGAAACCAGCAATGGGGCACTATTCCTCCCACTGACACCAATGATGGGGCACTATTCCTCCCACTGACACCAGCAATGGGGCACTATTTCTCCCACTGACACCAATGATGGGGCACTATTTCTTTCACTGATTCCAAGGATGAGGTACTATTCCTGCTCCTACTGACCACCAATCTTGAGGCCATGTTTATTCTCACTGATGCTGGGTCTGGGACACTTTCTACCCCCACCGGCCACAATCCGGCCCCCCTAAAGTCTATGGGACACTGGCTCTTTGTTTGAAAAGTTTGGAGACCCCTGCTATACATGCTAACAGGGGAGAGGCCTTTCTACTCCAGCTGTTGCTGTTTTGTAAAGAAAACAACCTGTAGATTTTTGAACACCTTTTTTTTTTAGGGAGTTAAACTGAAAATCAATTGATCTTTAAGCCTAAAAAAAAAAAAAGTTCACGTCTCGCAGCTTACCAACCAGATTCCTAGAGCCGAGACGGCATAAAATAAAACAAGCCCTTGTATATTTACGGGGCGACGGGTTTGCGGCGAGGAGGATATATTCACAACGCAGTTAATTATCTCCAAAGAGGAGATAACGTGCCGGATTAAACGTCCACCGGAGGCGCGCCTTTTCCCGGCTGTCGTAAACGGATCTCCACCGGCATTTTCATCTTTAATAATGCCAATTTTTTAAAATAAATCATACTTTACGGTGCTAAACATAGCTCCAGTACGTGGAGGCCGCGGCGGCGGTGTGCCGGAGTGATTAATACATTGTGCAGGAGCATGGAACCGGGCTCTGTGATTAATAGTGGTGACATCATGGATTTTAAACATTCCATTAATGCCGAGCTTTGACAAACGATGTGCTAGAGTGAGATTTCAATGGCATTTACATTGTCGGATTGAAAACTTTAAATAGAGCTTTTTTTTTTTTCTGCCAATGAAGAATGGTTTACTCAAGGGAGATAACAATCCTTTTTTTTTTTTTGGGATTGCGTTGCTGCATACCCGGCGCTGTGCGGGGTCCGGGGTCCTCCATATTGGCTTTTGGGGTTTTGTTAACTAACCTCAATATATTACTCAACTGAACAATTTGTTTTCTTTATAAAGCAGCCACAGACTGAGTAGAGAAGCCCATGCCAGTAGAGTCCCCCTTTACATCAGATGTCCCCAGTAGAGTCCCCCTTTACATCAGGTGTCCTCAGGAGAGTCCCCCTTTACATCAGGTATCCTCAGGAGAGTCCCACTATACATCAGGTATCCCCAATGATATCCCCCTTTACATCAGATGTCTCTAGAAGAGTCCCCCTTTACATCAGGTGTCCTCAGGAGAGTCCCCCTTTACATCAGGTATCCTCAGGAGAGTCCCTCTATACATCAGGTATCCCCAATGATATCCCCCTTTACATCAGATGTCTCTAGAAGAGTCCCCCTTGACATCAGGTGTCCTCAGGAGAGTCCCCCTTTACATCAGGTGTCCCCAATATAATGTCCCTTTATCTTGAGATGCCACCAGTAGAGTCCTTCTTTACATCAGGTGACCCCAATAGAGTCCCACTTTACATCAGGTGTTCCTGATAGAGTCCTCCTTTACATCAGATGTCCCTAGTAGAGTCCCCCTTTACATTAGATGTTCCTTTTAGAGTCCTCCTTTACATCAGATTTTCCCAGTAGAGTCCCCCTTTACATTAGATGTTCCTTTTAGAGTCCTCCTTTACATCAGATGTCCCCAGTAGAATCCCCCTTTTCATTAGATGTTCCTGATAGAGTCCTCCTTTACATCAGATGTCCTCAGGAGAGTCCCCCTTTACATCAGGTGTCCCCAATATAATCCCCTTTACATCAGATGTCTCTAGTAGAGTCCCCCTTTACAACAGATGTCCCCAATAGAGTCCCCCTTTACATTAGCTGTCCCCAATAGAGTCCACCTTCACATCAGATGTCCCCAGTAGAGTCCCCCTTTACATTGGGTGTTCCCAATAGAGTACCCCTTTACACCAGATGTTCCCAATATAATCCTCCTTTGCACCAGATGCCCCCAGTAGAGTCCCCCTTTACATCAGGTGTCCCCAATAGAGTCCCCCTTTACATCATATGTTCCCAATGGTGTGCCCCTTTATATCAGGTGTCCCCAATATAATCCCCCTTTACATTAGATGTCTCAAGTAGAGTCCCTCTTTACAGCAGATGTCCCCAATAGAGTTCCCTTTACATCTCGTGTCCCCAGTAGAGTCCGCCTATGCACCAGATGCCCCCAGTAGAGTCCTCTTTACATCAGTTGTCCCCAATAGAGTCCTTCTTTACATTAGGTGTCTCTAATAGAGTCCCCCTTTACATCATATGTTCCCAATGGTGTCCCCCTTTACATCAGGTGTCCTCAATATAATCCCCCTTTACATCAGATGTCTCCAGTAGAGTCCCTCTTTACAACAGATGTCCCCAATAGAGTTCCCTTTACATCAGGTGTCCCCAATAGAGTCCCCTTTACATCAGGTGTCCCCATGCTTCTGAATTGTTGCCCCCCTCCCCCCTTATACTTGCAAGTGGGTACTCCCACCTTCTTTTTCCTCTCTCTAGTCTTGTGACATATCACCTGACAGGGGGAGAGAGGAAGAGGGACACAGTCTGCCCTCATTCTTCAGCAGTGCCGAGACTGAGGACAGTTCTCTGTCTCAGCCCCGGCTCTTTTTCGCCCCATGGATGAGAAAGCCGAATCCTTCTGACAGGAGTGACACTGCAGTCATTTGTGTCGGTAAGGAGAGGGACGAGCGGCCAACTCGGTAGCGACCCCTTCATAACACAGCACCCGAGGCAGGTGCCAACACCCCCCCCCCTTGCCACTGCCCTGCTCATTATTCCGGCACCCCTACACATAACTGCCATTTAACCCTTGCAGTGGTCAATGTTAGAAGAGGGACACAGTCTGCCCTCCTTCCTCAGCAGTGCCGCTCTGAGACTGAGGACAGTCCTCTGTCTCAGTGCCGACTCTTGTCCACCCCATGCAGGCTGTAGGAAGGAGAAAGCCGAATTCTCCCTCCAGGAGAAACTCTTGTCCCAAATCCTTCTGACAGGAGTGACACTGCAGTCACTCATGTCAGTGAGGAACGGGACGAGCGGCAAACTCGGCAGCATCCACCCTCAACACAGCGCCCAGGTCAGGTGCCCCTTCAGCCCCCCCTTGTCTGTGCCCTGCTCCTTATTCCGGCACCCCTACACATACCAGGCATTTAAGCCTTGCAGTGGAACTTTTGTGTTGTGCCCGGGGTTGCACATCTACTGCTTACATAATGGGCTCCTTTCAGGCACAATTCAAGTCTGAATGCAAAAATTACTGATATTTCCTAATATGCAGCAAAGGCAACTAGTTCAGAAAAGTGGTGACTTTGCCTAGGTAGAGATGATGTCATCAGTCTGCTGCAGGCAAGAGGAATCATTTCCTCATTCTCCTTTCTACAGTGATCAGACGGCAACGTTGTATTTTTGTAGTGCAGCCCAAAGTGAGGGGGTGCAACAAGGGACTTCCCCTATCTTTATAAGCAAGCCGGGAGTGGCAAAACGCGTCGAGAAAGGTTGGTTTTTGGTAGACATGTGCAGAACGAAAATTTTTGTTTAATTTAGTTTCGAGTTGTTATTTACATAAATTTGTTTAGTTAAATTTGTTTAATTCCTTTTCGGAATTCGTTTAGTTTATTCGTTTTCAAATTGATTCGAAAAGTTTTCAAATTAATTTAGAATAGTTTTTGAATTTAAATAGTTTTCCAATTTCCAAAGAGAATAAAATAGAATAGAAAATAAAGGAATAGAATAGAAATAAAAAAAAATATATTCTATTCCTTTATTTTCTATTCTATTTTATTCTCTTTGGAAATTGGAAAACTATTCGAATTTGAAATCAATTCGAAAATGATTTGATTTCGAATTTCGTCCATTTTTTTTTTCATTATTTCGGATTCATTTTAAATTCGGTACTATTCTAATTCGGAAATTCGGATACATCTGAATTACAGAAAAACGAAAATTTGTCTGCATTTTAATTCGGAACGAAACGAACCACACATGTCTAGTTTTTGGGTGAAGAGATTACTTATGCAGTCAATCAAATCAGATCAGGTATCAAATTTGGGCTCAGAACAGTGCCCACTTCTTCAGGAAAAATTGGGCAGCTCTTATCTGTAATCTGTATTATGATTTATATTACATATGAGTGAAGACATTACTGGATGCAGCCAATTCATTGATTATTACAAAGGAGCTAAGTGGAGTGTGGCTGAAATTCTTTCATATTTTTATGTCAGACATTTGTGAACACAAACACAAACACAACATCTGTAAATCGACATCTCGGCCCAGGAAGTAGATGGTGACCGTGGATGATGCTTGAACAAACAAGGTGTAGAGAAAAGCAGAAGAGGCATTGGCATTTAGACATGAGCAAGTATTTTCTTTACAAATTAGTTTAACAAATTCCGACAAATTCATCCATTCGGAAATATCCAAATTAACGAAAACCTGTTTATTGAATTTTTCCGACTATTCGAAAATTTGAATATTCAAAAATTTGTAAGTTCGTAAAATCGAAAATTCAAAAAATTACGAAATTAGAAAATTTGGAAATTCGGAAATTTTGAAAAATTCAAAATTCGAAAATGCGAAACCCGAGAATTCGAAAATCTAAATTAATAACTAACTAATAATAACTTAACTATCACTAACTACTAAATTATAGGTATTGGAATTTCCTTTCAAATTTGGTTGTTAGAGAATGTAACAAATACGAATTTATCCGAAGTTACGAATTATCCGAAATAACGAATGACGCATCTAAACGAATAGAGCGTAACAAATTAATAATAATAAATAACAACAATAATAATAAAAAAAAAATATTATTATTATTATTATTATGTATTATTAATTCCTTCCATTCAATTTGTTTAGATGCGGCATTCGTTATTTCAGATAATTCGTAACTTTGGATAAATTCGTATTCGTTACATTCTCTAACATCCAAATTTGAAAGGAAATTCCAATACCTATAATTTAATAGTTAGTTATTATTAGTTAGTTATTCTTAATTTTCGCATTTTCTTTCTTATTTTCGTTTTTTTATTTTTATGTGATTGGTAATATATACGTGTTAGATGCACATAATAGTATGCATGAACCTCATTTATTTTGGAGTAACGTGTGACTGTTTTTATTCCTTTGCCAATATTTAGTCACCAGGTGTTCTAAATCCAAGAATTGGAATCCCCGGTGAAGTTCTCTTTATTAGCTTGCGGTAGTTTGGAGGATAAAACCCTCTATAGCGGTACTTAGCCAAGTTCCAGCAGCAGGTACAAGTCAGGAAACATTGAGCGGTGCGCCGGTAAGGAAGGCAGCCACGACACGCAGGTGTGCGTCGGGGGCCCCGGAGCTACGTGGCGGCTCCCTAATCCGGCACTCTATCGGAGAAGATCTGCCAAGGCTTAATTACATTTAATTAGGACGGCACAGCTGTCTTGCCGTTTGAAGGGAGCAACACAAGAAAATGAGCCTACTTAATCACATCCTCATTTATAAACGCACTTTAGTGCTCACGCCGCCATTACTGTTGCACCAAAAGCACTAAATAAAGTGGATTCCGGTCTACGGATCCATCATCCGCCAATGCAATGGAAGATGGGGGCAAGAAAATATCGGGGTCTCTCTGGTGGTGCCACCACTGCAAAACTAATTGCTGCTCCTTTTTTTTTTTTAATCCGTGAATGTTTCATCCTTCTTTGTTATATAATATCACGCGGACCCACTCTTTGGAGCCGGTTCACACAGGGGCGACTCGTCAAGCGACTCAGCCGCCTGACAAGTCGCGCTCCGCTCTGTTCAATGGAACCGTTCTAATAGGAGCGACTCAAGTCGCTCCGACTTAGAAAAAGGTTCTTGTACGACTTTGGGGGCGACTCGGGGCGACTTGCATTGACTTCAATACAGAAGTCATTTTGCAAGTCACTTCTGAAGTCGTCTTAAGATCGCCTTGCCGAGTCGCCCCCAAAGTCGTGCCGCCCCTGTGTGAACCGGGTCTAACTCTGGACGTTTTTTTAGTGTTAATGATCAGTGGAGTTAATGGGCTTTTTTTGAACGCAAGAATTTTCCGTTCAAAGTGCAGTTTTTCGGCGGAAAAAAAACACAAAACGCCGAAAAACGCTCAAAAATTCAGCTTTCCAGCGTTTTTTTTGCGTTTTTTGATCCATTGAAAATAAAAATTGATCCATTGAAAAAATTAAAAGCGAAAAAACGCTAACACTGAAAAACGCTAATAAACGCTATTGCAAAAACGCAAAAAAACATTGAAAGGCTCCCTGCAAAGCTACTGGCGTTTTTTATAGCTTTTTTTAGCGTCCATGCTCAGTATATGATACACTTTAGTAAAAAAAAAGTAAAAGAATGTGGTGCTTACTTAATAATACTAATGCCCCGTACACACGACCAGTTTTCCCGACGAGAAAACTGCCATTTTTTAGATTGGTCGGGAAAACCGGTCGTGTGTATGCTCCATAGCAGTTTTCCCGACGAGAAAAGTGCCCGCAAAAAATTAGAACCTGCTCTATTTTTTCCCGTCGTGTTTCCCATCGGTCTTTTTCCCGTCGCGAAAAACGCTCGTGTATACGCTTTTCCGAGGGGAAAAAAATGCACATGCTCAGAATCAAGTATGAGACGGGAGCGCTGGTTCTGGTAAAACTAGCGTTCAGAATGGAGATAGCACATTCATCACGCTGTAACGGACTGAAAAGCACGAGGCTGAAAAGCGCGAATCGTCCCTCACCAAACTTTTACTAACACGAGGATCAGCAAAAGTAGCCCAAAGGGTGGCGCCATTTGAATGGAACTTCCCCTTTATAGTGCCGTCGTACGCGTTGTACGTCACCGCGCTTTGCTCAAGCGTTTTTTTTTGCCTGAACCTGTGTATGCAAGGCAGACTTGAGAGGAATCACGTCGGGAAAAACGTTGGGTTTTGGCATGTCAGGAAAACCGGTCGTGTGTACGAGGCATAAAACACAGATCTACAATTAATAAGTCCAATGCAGTGTAATAATTAAGGAGGACGATCCTCATTAAATATGCAAAAAATAATATATTAATTAATAATGATTGGGGAAAAAAATCCTCATTATATGTGCAAAAATAGCATTAAAGTGCAGAGCAAGAAGTAAAAAATGTGCAAAAAGGCAGTCCAATATGTGCAAAAAGATATTCAAAATTAAGTGCAATAAACGCCAAAAAGTGACAAGTGATATCAAAAATTCATAAATAAAGAAGTCCATTTAGAAAAAACAGTTCATGGAGAAAAGTGCATGTGCATACAACAGTGACATCCAATTCCTCTCAATGCTTCCACCATCCACGGTGCGCTAATGGTTTGCCCCAGCCTCTCACCTCATCAGAAGACCACCACAGGTCAAGTCGAGCCTTCAGAGCAAACAAATGATTTTCAGGAATATCCAAGACCAGACAATCATTGACTACGGGATCTTTTTCCAAATGTTAGCATGTAATGAAAGAGGGGGACTCCATAGTGTAGTAATTCAAGATAGGTTTATTAAAAAACAAATAGTAACTCACAATTAAAATTGCGTAGTTCAGCTCCAAACAATAAGATACTTCCGGTTTCGGCCGCGATAGGAAGTGACGACACCTGGCTCCTCCCTGACACGTTGCGTCACTGAACACGTGACTTCAACAAAGGGTATGGAGTCAGGTGTACGATGCCAGTTTAAATAGCGCAGTCCGCTGTCGTGGTAACATCAATCATCTAGACAACTTATTTTCCACTTCTTTATTTATGAATTTTTTATATCACTTGTCACTTTTTGGCATTTATTGCACTTAATTTTGAATATCTTTTTGCACATATTGGACTGCCTTTTTGCACATTTTTTACTTCTTGCTCTGCACTTTAATGCTATTTTTACACATATAATGAGGATTTTTTTCCCCCGAATCATTATTAATTAATATATTATTTTTTGCATATTTAATGAGGATCGTCCTCCTTAATCATTACACTGCATTGGACTTATTAATTGTAGATCTGTGTTTTATGCCTCGTACACACGACCGGTTTTCCTGACATGCCAAAACCCAACGTTTTTCCCGACGTGATTCCTCTCAAGCCTGCCTTGCATACACAGGTTCAGGCAAAAAAAACGCTCGAGCAAAGCGCGGTGACGTACAACACGTACGACGGCACTATAAAGGGGAAGTTCCATTCAAATAGCAAATTACACTGCATTGGATTTATTGATTGTAGATCTGTGTTTTAGTATTATTAAGTAAGCGCCACATTCTTTTACCTTTTTTTTTTTTACTATTTTAGTGTGTGAACACCTTTTTATGTTGGCAGCTAATGACTAGCTTCTTTGTTGTCAATATTGGTTTGCGCATTAGTATCCTCTTCTTCATATGCTACACTATACCCATATGACATTTTTATCATTTTTTTTTTTACACCATTAGAGCTTTCTTTTGGTGGTATTTAATCACTCCTGGGTTTTTTTTTTTTTTTCTAAACAAACGAAAAAGACCCAACATTTTGAAAAAAAAAGACAACATTTTTTTATAGTTTGGTATAACATTTTGCAAACAGGTAATTTTTCTCCTTTGTCGTGTATTAAATAAGTTGCGCTAATCAAAATATAGGCCATCAATGATGTACAGTGAAACCTCGGATTGCGAGTAACGCGGTTAACGAGCGTTTCGCAATACGAGCACTGTTTTTTTTTATATCCTGACTCGGTTTGTTGTCTTGCAAAACGAGCAGGATTCAAGCCACAGCAGTGTGCAGTACCGCGTTTGGCCTGAGGTGGGGGGGCCAAGCTGAGCCGAGCGGAGCAGATCGGAGCTGATCAGAGCCATTCGGAGCTGTTCGGAAATGCTCGGAAAAACTCAGGAAATACTCCGTTCCAGAGCCTTTCCGAGGTTTTCCTTGTTCTGAGCTGTCCCCGGGCCTTTCCAAAGGGTTTCCGAGGCTCTCCGGCACCCCCCACCTCTGGCCACATGCGGTATTGCATGCCCTAGAAGTCAATGCGGAACAAATTATTTTTGTTTCCATTGACTTCTATGGGGAAACTCGCTTTGATATGCAAGTGCTTTGGATTACGAGCATTCTCCTGGAACGGATTATGCTCATAATCCAAGGTTCCACTGTATTAACCCCTTGCCGACCGCTGCACGACTATATACGTGGGCAGAGAGGCACGGCTGGGTAGATCGACGTAAATATACATCGCCTTTAAGGCCCGGGGTTGTTTTTTTATATATTTTTTGGGGATATTTATTATAGCGAAAAGTGAAAAAAAAAGCAATATATTTCAATATTTCAAAATTGACACTCTATTTTTGTTTATAGCGCAAAAAATAAAAACCGTAGAGGTGATCAACTACCACCAAAAGAAAGCTCTATTTGTGGGAAAAAAAGGACGTAAATTTTGTTTGGGAGCCACGTCGCACGACCGCGCAATTGTCAGTTAAAGCGACGCAGTGCCGAATCGCAAAAAGTGCTCTGGTCTTTGGGCAGCCAAATGGCCCGGGGCTGAAGTGGTTAACAAACCAAATTTTTAAAAATAAAAATATTGTAAAAAACACGCATGAACATTTAAATATCCCATAAGTCGTGAAAAATAATGAGACGGAAGCCACTAAAGTCGTCGCGTAGGACGAAACACGTAGGGTGGAGCTATGCGCTGGCGCTATAATGTGATACCTGATTCTGAAAGTGCGGGGGCTTTCATTCCTGTGTGCTGGCAAACATAATTTACAAGGTGCATGTTGTTTTAACGTTTTGTGCCTTCAATGGTGTATTAACAAACCACATTTTGAAAAATAAAAATACTGTAAAAAAACACGCATGAGCATATAAATATCCCATAAATCGTGAAAAATGATGAGAAGGAAGAGTTAAGAGTGAGTCCGAGTGATATTATATAACAAAGTCCAAAGGAGGATGAAACATCCAGGGATTTCCACCACCAAAGATCAAATCATCTCCTGTGATACCCGTCACCTTAAATATAGATACGCATATAAATGTACGCTTTCCAGATGTAATGGACCATCTATCGCTAGAATGGTCAGACACGTTTGTGGGTAAGCATCAGCAGTATAAGATGAGTAATGGAGTCTTCTATTGGCCAATGGAACCCGCAGGTCTAAACGGAGATTGGTCCGATAATAACAGACTCTCGTTATGATATCCCAGTCAGCCGTGACCCCACAGAATTAATAAATGGAAAGAGAACTCCAATAGTGTAATACTGTATGAATCCATTTAATAAAAAAAAAGTCAAAGACCTAGTTACAGAACATTAGAACAACATGCACCTTGTAAATTTAGTTTGCCAGCAAACTGGAAGGCAAGCACCTGCACTTCCGGAATCAAGTAGGACATGATAGGGTCAGCGCGTAGCTCCGGCCGACATGTTTTGTCCTACGTGACGTCTTCCGGGGCTTTCTTCTCATTATTTTTCATGGTTTATAAGATATTTATATGCTCATGCGTGTTTTTTTACAGTATTTCTATTTTTCAAAATGTGGTTTGTTATTACATTATTGATGGTCTATATTTTGATTACCCGTTATACCAAACTATAAAAAAATAAAAATAAAATAAAAATTTCTGACTTTTTTGTTTGTTTAGCAAAAAATAAAAACCCCAGGGGTGATTAAATACCACCAAAAGAAAGCTCTTTTTGTTTGAAAAAAAATTGAAACATTTTATATGGGTACAGTGTTGCATGACCGCGCAATTGTCATTCAAAATGCGACAGCATCGAAAGCTGAAAATTGGCCTGGACAGGAAAGGAGGTGTAAGTGCCCGGTATTGAAGTGGTTAAACTATGCATGGCATCATTGTATCAAAATGTGTAGCAAAAGGCAACTATTGTGAAGATTGTGTATAGGAGAGACGCACAACAGCTGTTTTTAATGATGAGTGATGACCATTGCGCACAATGTAATGAACCCCCCCCCCGCGCTCCAAACAATGGCCGTTTGAAAATGATACCGCTAGACCTCCCCGGACCTCGGAGCGGAGTCCTCCATTCTCTTGAACAATAAACAAATATTTGGAGTATTTGGCACCCCGGGAACCTGACCCCCAAATGTGTCAGAGGACCTCTCCGCTGGCAGATGCCATCTCCTAATAATCACGCGTTTCGCTGTCTCCCTGTCTTCTCCCTTTGGAAGCTGTCATAGCTCATTCCTCTTTCCTGCTAATTAACTCTCTTCTACATCCGCAAAACATTTTTTATTTTTTTTTAATCATCTGCCGTTTCACACGCACATGACATTAAAGCAGACAAATCAGTCTGGCGAGATGTCAGCCGCGAAGTTTACTTGCCGACAGATCTCTGCGTGTGTTCCATCATCGGCTACTTAAAGGAACGCTCTGATGTTAACCCTTTCGCTGCCAGAGCCCTTTTTTTTTTTGCACAGATGTTTTTATAAAATCATTTTAGGCCTGAAGATTACACAAACCCCCCCAAACATGATATATATTTTCTGAAACAGATGCCCTAGAGCAGGAGCGTTCAACTCAATTTCATCGTGGGCCGCATCAGCATTGTGGTTGCCCACCATTAGAAGTCAAGAGGCCCAACCCTCCCTTACATCACAGTGCACCCCCCTCACCTTACTTTGTGCTGCTGCTGGGAAGAAGCTGGGGGGCAGATCTGGAAAGCGGAAAGTGCAGAGTCTGGAAGAGGAACAGAGGCGTTTACATTCATATGTGCTGTGACAGCAGGAAGGTAAAGTCACCTGGTTGCATCCAGGGGGGTAGATATATTTCGCCCAGATTCAGGCTTTACGCCGACTTATACAACTAGGTGGAGAGTTGTATAAGGCTAGTGGGCTCATGGATGACTCATACCTCTAGGGGGAGTGTGGGGCGTCGTGCAGACAGGGAGTTGATGAGACCAGCTGAAGCTTGTCAGCTCATTTAGGCCTCTATAAGAACTCCCAGCTTCATTAGATGTTAGCTCATGCCTGGAACCAGACCTGTGTGGACTGTCTAGGGAGAGTGAACCCCTGTGCGGTGAGACAAAGCCTGTGTGGCTATTTGCTTGGACATTTAAAACCAGGGACTTAGGGACTAGGACAGCACTAGGCTGATCCCAGTTGTTAGTTAGGAAACCTGTATGTTTAGTCAGAGGTCAAGTTGACCAGGATTTATTTTGTTTATGTTTCTTTTTCTTTGCTGTGTTTTGTCACTGTAAATAGAAAATAAACCGCACCTTTTTGATTTTGAAAACCACAACCTCCGTTTGCTGGGCCTGTTTTTGTGTGGGGAGCCCATCTCGGGGGTCACACACACCCGCTGCCGAGCCAACCCCCTCACAGTTGGTGGAGAACCAGTGGCAGTTTTTTTTAAGCCAGCATGGAGGAGATACTGAAGCAGCTGGCTCTAGCAAATGCCAATCAACAGCAGACAAATGCAGGTTTGCAAAAGAACTTCGCAGCCCAGCAGCAAGCTCATCAACAGAGCCTTGCAGCCCAGCAGCAGACAAACGCAACTTTGCAACAGAGTCTGGAGGCTCAGCAACAAGCCCAGCAGCAATCTGAGGCCCGCTTCATAGACCTGTTGCAGAAGCAAGAGCAGAGACTACAACAACAGATGGAAGCAGTAATGCAGCAACGTCCGCAGACCAGTGAGGAAAGCCGTCCCACTAATACCGCGTCCTTTGGGGTGAGTCGTTTATTGACAAAAATGACTGGAGAGGATGATCCAGAGGTATTTTTGACCACATTTGAAAGGACCGCTGAAAGAGAAAAGTGGCCTGAGGAGCAGTGGGCTGGACTGGTGGCTCCTCTGTTAACTGGTGAATCGCAGAAAGCTTACTATGACCTAGAGCCTAACCAAGCAAAAGACTATGTGATGCTAAAAGCTGAAATATTGGCAAGGCTGGGTGTCACCCAGGCTGTCCGGGCTCAGCGTGTGCATAACTGGACTTTCCAGCTTGGAAAACCCCCCAGGTCTCAAATGTATGATCTCATTCACCTGAGCAGAAAGTGGCTACAGCCAGAGACTTTGTCCGCACCAAAGATTGTGGAACGTGTTGTAATGGATCGGTTTTTGAGAGCTCTTCCTACTGCCATCCAAAAGTGGGTAAGCCATGGAGACCCAGAGACGGCCGATGGTCTTGTGGATCGTGTGGAGAAATACTTGGCTACAGAGAACCTGACGGCCTCTTCCAGAGACACTCGGACTTTCCACCCTAAGACCAGACCATCCCCAGGGGCGGATAAGAGGATTCCAAGGGGTGAGGGTGGAGAGAGTGAGAGGGTGGGAGCTCTACCCCAAGTTTGGCGAGAACAGCCTGGGAAATCAGCGGCTCAAGAGGCCGCAAGAAGGATCGTTTGCTACCGCTGCCGGCAAGCGGGACATATTGCAGCCAATTGCCCGGTTGTGGAGGAACCCATGCAGTGTGACTTTCTGACGGGCAGACGTCAGTCGCTGTGTGCGTCAGTCGCATGCACTGCCATTCGAGGAACTGAGAAACATTTATGCAAAATGTGTGTTAATGGTAGAAATGTTGTGGTATTGCTGGATTCAGGTAGCCTTGTGACCCTGATAAAGGCTGAGTTAGTTAAAACAGAGGTCTCTGGGAATAGCAAGGTAGCTGTTATTTGTGTGCATGGGGACGCCCGAGAGTATCCAGTGACTACAGTGTGTTTCGAGACCCCCAAAGGTACCCTCTCTCATCCAGTGGGCTTAGTATCTCAGTTACCGCATGACGCCATTGTGGGAAGGGATTTTCCGAAGTTCTGGGAACTGTGGGATGATCCTGAGCCCCCCACTGGTGCCCCTATGTACCAGGAATGTGATAGCCAGAACTCCCCTGAGAGTGGTGAGGACTCTCTGGAATTTCCCTTATCAGTATTGGCAGGGGAGACTCAAGAAACTGGAGAGGAGCCCACCTCCTCAGACGAAAACCTACCGTCTGTGGAGTTTTCTGATCTTGAGGTTCACAGGGAAAACTTTGCCACAGAACAGTTGAAAGACCCCGCCCTAATAAAGGCACGGGAAAACGTAGTGAAAATAGATGGCGAGTTAGTGAACCCAGATAATACCTGCACTTACCCATACTTCAGCGTAGAGAAGGACCTACTGTATCGGGTGGCAAAAAGGGCAGAAGAAACCGTTGAGCAGCTTGTGGTGCCCAAACCTTACAGGAAGTTGGTGTTGGAGTTGGCCCATGGGCACATTCTTGGAGGTCATCTGGGGACAGAGAAAACCCGAGAGAGGGTATTACAGAGATTCTATTGGCCGGGGGTGATGAAGGACATAGAAAATTATTGTTCCTCCTGCCCTGTGTGTCAGAGGTCGGCCCCGATGCCACATTTCCGTAGCCCGCTGGTCCCTCTACCCATCATTGAGGTCCCGTTTGAGAGGATCGCCATGGATTTGGTAGGTCCTATAATCAAGTCCGCTAGGGGGCACCAGTACATATTAGTTATAATGGACTATGCCACCCGTTATCCAGAAGCGATCCCTCTCCGAAATACCTCGGCCAAAACCATAGCCAAAGAGCTATCTCTTGTGTTTAGCCGGGTGGGTATTTGTAAAGAACTGCTTACGGACCAAGGTACACCCTTTATGTCCCGGGTTATGAAGGAGCTGTGTAAATTGTTCAAAGTGACGCAATTACGTACATCTGTGTATCACCCCCAAACCGATGGGCTGGTTGAAAGATTCAACAAAACCCTAAAACAAATGTTGAAGAAAGTGGTGGATAGAGATGGAAAGGATTGGGACTGTCTACTTCCTTATCTGATGTTTGCTATTAGGGAGGTGCCCCAATCCTCTACGGGATTCTCCCCCTTTGAGTTACTGTATGGGAGACACCCAAGAGGGCTGTTGGATATTGCCAAGGAAACTTGAGAAAGTGAGAGTTCTCCCCACAGGAGTGTGATTGAGCATGTCGCCCTGATGCAAGACCGAATTGCACAGGTAATGCCCATCGTGAAGGAACATTTGGCCCAAGCGCAGTTAGCACAGCAGAGAGTGTACAACCGTGGAGCCAAGACCCGTACCTTTTCCCCGGGGGATAGGATACTGGTACTTGTCCCTACGGTTGAAAGTAAATTCCTTGCCAAATGGCAAGGCCCCTACGAGATAATGGAAAAAGTGAGCGAAGTGAATTACAAGGTCAGACAACCAGGAAGGCGAAAGCCCGAACAGATCTATCACGTTAATCTGTTGAAAGCCTGGAGGGATAGAGAGTCCCTAGTCGCAGACACTTGGTCACCAGCTCAAACTGGTTGCGTGATTCCTGAGGTTGGAATAGCAGCCACCTTGTCACAACCCCAACAACAGGAGGTTAAGGAGTTTGTGCTTCGCAACAAGGAGGTATTCTCTGAGCTGCCGGGACAAACATCTGGGGTAGAGCATGACATCATTACCCCGCCCGGTGAAAGGGTGAAGTTAAAACCCTATCGGATCCCAGAGGCCCGACGGGAGGCAATACGGGAGGAAGTACAGAAAATGCTGAACTTAGGGGTGATAGAGGAGTCCCAAAGTGATTGGTCTAGTCCCATTGTGTTGGTGCCTAAACCGGATGGGAGCTGGCGATTTTGTAACGATTTTCGTCAGTTGAACAAAGTTACAAAATTTAACACCTACCCCATGCCACGTATAGATGAGTTGATCGACCGGCTGGGAACAGCCCGATACATGACGACTCTTGACCTCACAAAAGGGTATTGGCAAATCCCCCTGGCCAAGTCGGCCAAAGAGAAAACCGCATTTGTAACCCCAGACGGGGCATTCCAATATAAAAGAATGCCGTTCGGGTTACAGAATGCGCCGGCCACATTCCAGCGGAAAATGGACCAGATGCTGAGGCCCCATCGGAAGTATGCTGCGGCTTACCTGGATGACGTAATTGTCCATAGCACAGATTGGGCCTCACATCTGCCAAAAGTGCAAGCAGTCCTGGACTCTGTTCGGGAAGCGGGGTTTACGGCTAACCCCAAGAAGTGTACCATTGGGCAGGAGGAGGCCAAATATCTTGGGTACACCATTGGGAGGGGAGTAATAAAACCCCAACTCAACAAAGTCGAGGCCATCCAGAGTTGGCCACGTCCCAACAGCAAGAAGCAGGTACGAGCCTTTCTGGGAATCGCTGGGTATTATCGGCGATTCATTCCCCACTTTGCTTCTAAGGCTGTGCCCCTAACCAACCTGACGAAGGGGAAAGGGTCGGTCATGATTAAATGGACCCCCGAGGCTGAGGCAGCATTCCAATTCTTGAAACAAGCCTTATGTAGCCAGCCAGTGTTGTACTCACCCGACTTCTCTAAAGACTTTGTCGTACAAAGTGATGCGTCAGATGTGGGGTTAGGAGCAGTATTGTCCCAGGTCTGGAACGGGGAAGAGCACCCAGTCATTTACCTCAGCAGGAAGTTGAAGTCCCATGAGGTAAATTACGCCACCGTTGAAAAGGAGTGTTTAGCGGTGAAGTGGGCTCTAGATTCCCTTCGGTACTACCTGCTAGGTAGGCACTTTGACTTGGTTACGGATCACGCTCCGTTAAAGTGGATGGCTCAAAACAAGGAAACAAATAGAAGAGTGAATAGGTGGTTCCTGGCCCTCCAGGAATTCAACTTCACAGTAAAGCATCGCCCTGGCGTTCAAATGGGGAATGTGGATGCTTTGTCTCGAGTACATGAATGCCTGATTGCTGGTGTTCCAACCCCGAGGTTAAAACAAGAGGGGGGGGGTATGTGACAGCAGGAAGGTAAAGTCACCTGGTTGCATCCAGGGGGGTAGATATATTTCGCCCAGATTCAGGCTTTACGCCGACTTATACAACTAGGTGGAGAGTTGTATAAGGCTAGTGGGCTCATGGATGACTCATACCTCTAGGGAGAGTGTGGGGCGTCGTGCAGACAGGGAGTTGATGAGACCAGCTGAAGCTTGTCAGCTCATTTAGGCCTCTATAAGAACTCCCAGCTTCATTAGATGTTAGCTCATGCCTGGAACCAGACCTGTGTGGACTGTCTAGGGAGAGTGAACCCCTGTGCGGTGAGACAAAGCCTGTGTGGCTATTTGCTTGGACATTTAAAACCAGGGACTTAGGGACTAGGACAGCACTAGGCTGATCCCAGTTGTTAGTTAGGAAACCTGTATGTTTAGTCAGAGGTCAAGTTGACCAGGATTTATTTTGTTTATGTTTCTTTTTCTTTGCTGTGTTTTGTCACTGTAAATAGAAAATAAACCGCACCTTTTTGATTTTGAAAACCACAACCTCCGTTTGCTGGGCCTGTTTTTGTGTGGGGAGCCCATCTCGGGGGTCACACACACCCGCTGCCGAGCCAACCCCCTCACAGTGCGTATATATAAAAAAAAATGGGGGGGGTGGGGGGGGGTTAAGTACTTGGGTGTAACTTTTTTTTTTTTTGCACAAATTTTTTTTTTTTTCTTTCTTTGCTTCTTTTTTTATCACATCGGGGACAAAAAGTCCCCTATGTGATGATTTTTAGGTGACAGGTTCTCTCTAATGAGATTTGCAGGATCTAAAAGACTCTGCATGTCTTCTCTAGGCTCCAATGAATGTAATGCAATGCAGATCGCATTCTAATACATTCCTTCCTTGCTATGCTAGCCTGGGAAAGTCACAGGGGACCCGGAAGTGATGTCTTACGCGTCGATTTCTGGGCTGCAGCAAGAAGGGGAGAAGAGTGAAGCAAGCCCTCTGTAAATACAGGGCATTCTCTGATTGGAAGAGGTGGGGGGTAATATGGGAGAGGGGGTCCCGTGTAATGACATAATGATGGGGGTAGTATGGGGGAAGGCTCCTCTGTAATGAAGGGGCTAGTATGGGGGAGGGGGGGTCCTATGTAATGATGGGGGTAGTATGGAGGAGGGGGTCCTGTGTAATGATGGGGTAGTATGTGGGAGAGGGTCCTGTGTAATGATGGGGGTAGTATGTGGAAGAGGGTCCTGTGTAATGATGGGGGTAGTATGTGGGAGGGGGTCCTCTGTAATGAAGGGGGTAGTATGTGGGAGGGGGGGCCTGTGTAATGATGGGGCTAGTATGTGGGAGGAGGTCCTGTGTAATGATGGGGGTAGTATGTGGGAGAGGGTCCTGTGTAATGATGGGGGTAGTATGTGGGAGGGGGTCCTGTGTAATGATGGGGGTAGTATGTGGGAGGGGGTCCTGTGTAATGATGGGGGTAGTATATGGGAGGAGGGGGTCCTGTGTAATGATGGGGGTAGTATGTGGGAGGGGGTCCTGTGGAATTATGGGGGGTAGTATGTGGGAGGGGGTCCTGTGTAATGATGGGGGTAGTATGTGGGAGGAGGGGGTCCTGTGTAATAATGGGGGTAGTATGTGGGAGGGGGGGTCCTGTGTAATGATGGGGGTAGTATGTGAGAGGGGGTCCTGTGTAATGATGGGGGTAGTATGTGGGAGGAGGGGGTCCTGTGTAATGATGGGGGTAGTATGTGGGAGCGGGTCCTGTGGAATTATGGGGGGGTAGTATGTGGGAGGGGGTCCTGTGTAATGAAGGGGGTAGTATGTGGGAGGAGGGGGTCCTGTGTAATGATGGGGGTAGTATGTGGGAGCGGGTCCTGTGGAATTATGGGGGGGTAGTATGTGGGAGGGGGTCCTGTGTAATGAAGGGGGTAGTATGTGGGAGGAGGGGGTCCTGTGTAATGATGGGGGTAGTATGTGGGAGGGGGTCCTGTGTAATGATGGGGGTAGTATGTGGGAGGAGGGGGTCCTGTGTAATGATGGGGGTAGTATGTGGGAGGGTGTCCTGTGTAATTATGGGGGGTAGTATGTGGGAGGTGGTCCTGTGTAATTATTGGGGGGGTTGACATGGCCCAAGAAAATGTCTGCCCAGGGTCCAATCAATATTGAGGATGGCTCTGTGGATCGGGTATCAGATACGTGATCCAGAGCGGAGTGGTTGCCCTGTGTGGGGCAGTTGGAACACCCTAAGCAGGCCGCACAGGGTTGATTTTCATATGAGAAGACCATTGGGTTGCACGGAGACGTATCACTCCTCACGGTAGAAGACCTGAACCTTTCCTCTACATTTCTGCTTTGGAAGGCCCGACACATCTTCTGAGTTTGGTGTTTAACTATTAAATGGCGTTGAATGTCTTCAGCCAATGGGGTGGTGGGCCAGTATTTGGGGCCCCCGTGGCTTCATAGCCGTGAGTCCACCTATTATCCGATAAGTAGGTTTGAATGTAGAACCTCGAGCTCGCTGAGCTCCTCCAACTGCTACGTGACGTCTCTGCCGCTTGCATCTTGTTACAGAGATTAAAGTTTCTGATCTGAATTTAAATGTTCTGTGTCTTCCCTTTATTTCCAACCAATCAACCTCGAGCAGCATTTTGTGATTAAAAAGCAGTGTTTACAGGCAGTCGGAATATACCATATGTGGAGTAATTGCTAAAGTGAGACTTTATTTGTACAATATTAGTGTTGCATCAACAAACACATCTGCTGTAGACTTATGGAATAGAGAAGACAGTCATATATCGTGGGGAAAAGCGCAACTTTCCGGGAGAAGCCGAATTCAAGAACGCGGCGTGCGGTATGGTTTCTTTCAAAGCAGAAAGAAACCAAACCCCATCATTACACAGGACCCCCTCCTCCCACATACTACCCCATCCTTACACAGGACCTCCTCCTCCCACATACTACCCCATCCTTACACAGGACCTCCTCCCACTTACTACGCCCATCCTCCCACTTACTACGCCCATCATTACACAGGACCCCCCTCCCACATACTACCCCCATCATTACACAGGACCCCCTCCTCCCACATACTACCCCATCCTTACACAGGACCTCCTCCTCCCACATACTACCCCATCATTACACAGGACCCCTCCCACTTACTACGCCCATCATTACACAGGACCCCCCCTCCCACATACTACCCCATCATTACACAGGACCTCCTCCTCCCACATACTACCCCATCATTACACAGGACCTCCTCCTCCCACATACTACCCCATCATTACACAGGACCTCCTCCTCCCACATACTACCCCCATCATTACACAGGACCCCCCCTCCCACATACTACCCCCATCATTACACAGGACCTCCTCCTCCCACATACTACCCCATCATTACACAGGACCTCCTCCTCCCACATACTACCCCATCATTACACAGGACCTCCTCCTCCCACATACTACCCCCATCATTACACAGGACCCCCCCTCCCACATACTACCCCCATCATTACACAGGACCCCCCCTCCCACATACTACCCCCATAATTAAACAGGACCTCCTCCTCCCACATACTACCCCATCATTACACAGGACCTCCTCCTCCCACATACTACCCCATCATTACACAGGACCTCCTCCTCCCACATACTACCCCCATCATTACACAGGACCCCCCTCCCACATACTACCCCCATCATTACACAGGACTCCTCCCACATACTACCCCCATAATTAAACAGGACCCCCTCTCACATACTACCCCCATCATTACACAGGACCCCCTCTCACATACTACCCCCATCATTACACAGGACCCCCTCTCACATACTACCCCATCCTTACACAGGACCTCTCCCACATACTACCCCCATCATTACACAGGACCCCCTCTCACATACTACCCCCATCGTTATACAGGATCCCCTCCATCCTCATACTACCCCCCATCATTACACAGGACCCCCTCCCACATACTACCCCATCATTACACAGGACCTCTCCCACATACTACCCCCATCATTACACAGGACCCCCTCCCACTTACTACCCCCATAATTACACAGGACCCCCCTTCCCACATACTACTCCCCATCATTACACAGGACCCCCCTAACACATACTACCCCATCATTACAGAGGATCCCCTCCCACATACTACCCCCATCATTACTCAGGACCCCCTCCCACATACTACCCCCATCATTACACAGGACCCCCTCCTCCCACATACTACCCTCATCATTACACAGGACCCCCCTCCCACATACTACCCCATCATTACACAGGACCCATCCCACATACTACCCCCATCATTACACAGGACCCCCCTCCCACATACTACCCCCATCATTACACTGGACCCATCCCACATACTACCCCCATCATTACACAGGACCCCCTCCCACTTACTACCATCATAATTACACAGGACCCCCCTTCCCACATACTACCCCCATCATTACACAGGACCTCCTCCTCCCACTTACTACCCCCATCATTACACAGGACCCCCCTTCCCACATACTGCCCCCCATCATTACACAGGACCCCCCTTCCCACATACTGCCCCCCATCATTACACAGGACCTCCTCCCACAAACTACCCCCATCATTACACAGAACCCCCTCCCACATACTACCCCTATCGTTACCAAGCCATTTTTTGAGATACGGCACTGCGTCGCTTTAACTGACAATTGCGTGGTCGTGTGACGCTGTACCCAAACAAAATTTTTGTTATTTTTTTCCCCAAAAATAGAGCTTTCTTTTAGTGGTATTTGATCTCCCATGCGGTTTTTATTTTTTGCCCTATAAACAAAAAAATAGCGACAATTGTGAAA
This sequence comes from Rana muscosa, assembly GCA_029206835.1. NCBI lineage: Eukaryota > Metazoa > Chordata > Amphibia > Anura > Ranidae > Rana > Rana muscosa. The sequence continues at coordinate 32,705,434 of CM055117.1, read as the reverse complement.
AAAAAATGTTCTTACTTTTTGCTATAATAAATATCCCCAAAAAATGTAAAAAAACAAATGTCTTCATCAGTTTAGGCAAATATCTATTCTTCTACATATTTTTGGTAAAAAAAAATCACAATACGCGTATATTGATTTGGTTGCGCAAAAGTTATAGGATAGCGTCTATAAAATAGGGGATAGATTTATGGTATTTTTATTATTATTGTTTTTTACTAGTAATGGTGGTGAACAGCGATTTTTAGCGGGACTGCAACAATGTGATGGACAAATCGGACATCTTTGATACTTTTTTGGGACCAGTGACATTTATACAGCGATCAGTGCTATAAAAAATGCACTGATTACTGTATAAATGTCGCTGGCAAGGAAGGGGTTAAGACTAGGGGGCGATCAAAGGGTTAAATGTGTTCCCTGTGAGGTGTTTCTAACTGTGGGGGGAGGGGACTGACTGGGAGTACAGAGAGATCGCTGATCACTAGGAACAGACAATCTCACTGAACTCTCCTGTCAGAACGGGGATCTGTTTGTTTACATTGACAGATCACCGTTCTGGCTCTCTGTGGAGCGATTGCAGGTGGCCAGCGGACATCGTGGCCGCCGGCCATGTGCATTGGCTCTGGCCATGCGTTGTGGGCGGGTGCGCCTCCGGCGCCGTGCGTGCGCCCACTTTATTTATTGCATGAAGTGACGTACACCTACGCAGATTCGTGCAAGAGAGCCAACCTGCCGGCGCAGTATAATGATGGCGGCTGGTCGGTAAGTCCGGATGTATTATGTTTAAGATAATGAGAGGCCTGGCCCCAAGCTATCTCTGCTCTCGTTTTCCTAAACAAGCTTTTGTTAGATCACTCAGATCTACTGGCAGAGATCTCCTCCACATCTCGGTGCCCAAGAAGATCCGGCGTGGTGGTCGGGCCTTCTCCCACCAGGGTGCCGTTTTGTGGAATAGCCTCCCTGACGAGCTCCAGGAGGCCCCTACTATTCCGGTCTTCCGCGGGTTACAGAAGACTTGGCTATTCACGCAAGCCTTCCCTGCATAGCCTCTCTCTTCCACCCTTTCTGCCACTCTGTGCTGCTTCTGGTTCCTCTGTCCTCTTTTCCCAGAAACTCTGCTATGCGCGTCGGGACCCTTTGGGGTAAGACCGCGCTATATTACGATACCTCTCAACTCAACTCAACTCAAGTGGTTAATAACCATATCCACTAGTGGCAATAACAAACATTGGTAACTATTAGATAAGCACCTGAACGACCACAACATACAGGGATATACAATGTAATACTGACATATAATCACACACATAGGTTGGACTTGATGGACTTGTGTCTTTTTTCAACCTCACCTACTATGTAACGCCGCTCTTCCTCCCGGCCCGTAGGAAATGTGTTAAGACGGCCTCAGTCTGCGCTCCTCTGCTGACCTTGGCCCCCCTGATGCGTTTCGTCCTACCAATTGGGGCTTAATCATAGAGTTGGCACCTCTATGACTAAGCCCCGGTGGGCGAGGTGAAACGTGTCAGCCGAGAAGTGCTGGATGAAGCCATCTAACACGTTTTCTATGGTCGGGAGAGACAATGGTGTTACCAATGTTTGTTCATTCATCAGTACCGTGTGTCTGTACCCTATGTCACCATGGCTGCTTTCTGATAAGGTGCAGAGACTTCACACAGCCCTCATCTTTCATGTAGAGATGAATAAGCTGGGAGTGATATAAATCACCAAAAAAAATAACTCTTTGTTAGAACTGATAGACAGAGTTTAACTTGTGGAACCCCCTCGATCATTATATTTATACTCACCCGTCTTTGTCTGGAAGGGTTTTGGGTAAAATCCTGAGTTGTTTCCAGTTATTAGGTGGCGGTTCTGCGGCTGAGTAGAGCATGATACCTCCGTTTATAATATTCTTATAGAAAATCCATTTCTGTAGCGGTGTCAGCTCGTGAAAAGGGCTGACCACACGCCACCGTTATCTTGTTATGTTACAATGGTTTGTCAGCAAGGATTTCTCATCTCTTCGTCTCTACATTTAATGAGGCAGTATTTATACCCCGGGAAACAAGACTTGTATGGTTAATGCGTCCGAAGCAATAAACAGACGTTTCAGGTCTGCTTATGGGAAGAGACAACTGTAACTGAGCATTATGGGAAGACTACTGGGTATAGAACATAGAAATTACTCCCAACCACTCATTTTCTATTATATGGAATAAAAATGCATCTAAAAACATTTAAAGGATACTGTATATAAGCTTAAGCACAAAAAATTATTATATTACAGCTTTCCGTTCCTTAGATGTGGCAGCTGCGTTTGTTTTCTTTTTTTTTTTTCAGGCAAAGTAGATTTGGACCTGCTGACCTGTTGATCCTCCCGGACATCCTTGTCAAGGGGTGGGCAGGGAGGGCACTGTGGTGTCATATGAGGTGGGAGGGTGCCATAAGGAGGGGAGGGGATTTGTGTTGGAAGGGGGAATTTGGGGGGATGGCAGGGGGTACGTATTGTTCTAAGAAAGGAAATTAGGGGGGAGTGGGGTGCTAAGAGTGATGATTAAGAGGGATTTGTGTTGGGAGGGAGAAGATTAGTGCTAGAAGGGGGGATTAAGGGGGGATTTGTTTTGGGAGGGGGGATTTGGAGTGTGTGGGGGGTGTACTAGGAGGGGAAATTAGGGCGGTGGAGGGTGCTAAGAGTGGTGATTATGGGTATTTGTGTTGGAAGGGGGGTTGGGGGAAGATTAGTGCTAGAAGGGGGATTAAGGGGAAAAATTTGTTCTGGGAGGGGGGATTTGGAGTGTTTGTGGGGGGAGGAGTGTACTGGGAGGGGAAATTAGGGGGTGGAGGGTGCTAAGAGCGGTGATTTAGGGAAATTTGTGCTGGGAGTGGGGATTTGGAGTGTGCGAGGAGGAATGTGTACTAGGAGGGGACCTTTTTGGGGTTGAGGGTTTGTACTGGGGGTGATTTTTTTTTGGGTGGGGGCATTTAAGGTTTGGGATTTGAGAGATGGGGAGGCAAAGATTTGTGCTGGAAAGGGGGATTTCAGCAAGGGGGGCAATTTGTACTCGGAGGAGGGAGGATTTTTGCTTGAGGGGTAAGCATGCAGATTAGTGCTCAGTTTTTTGTGGGGGGGGATTTTTGCTGATTTTTGCTGACACATAATGCTTATACATCTTGGGTGGGCACAGTTTGGCATGTCCCCCCTGAGCTCTAGATGACCTTGTCCTGGCACTGATCCTTGTTACTTCCTGTGATATCAAACAAGTATATCAGCTTTCCCAGATCTCGTCCACACCTCCTACCTATTGTGGATATGCACAGAGAAGGGTCCTAAACACCACACACCTAGTGAAGGCATTAGTAAACAGGTGAAAGCAGCCTCAGGCAGCTTAATCCAAATCCTCACCCCAACGCGTTTCATCATGGACCTCCATGATTAAGCCCCATGGGTGGAATGAAACGCGTTAAGGTGTGGTTTTGGATGAACCTAGTTGAGGCTGCTTTCAGCTGTTTATTAACCACTTCACGCAAAATTACATATATGTACGTGATTGACTTTAAGTTGTTATACCGGGGTTATTGCTGCAACTGTATGCTATAACCCCAGTATTATATTTTTAGGTAAACATCCCTTGCACTAGAAATAAGGGATGACAGGTCCTCTTTATGGAGAGATCTCTTCTCTACCTTTAAAAGCAAAAGATCAAAGAACAAAATTTGATCTTTTGCTTAAAAAAAAAGCCCTAAACCAGAAATTACATCATAAAGTCGCTCCGGTCCTCCAAGATCTATGGCCAGCTGCGCAAACCGTCTGATCCTTTCTTGGGCTCGCCAGAAAAAGCCATAAGCCTGAGAAACACCGGCATGGGGCAGGAGGAGGGCGACCGCTCCTACTGCTTCTGAAAGCAATCCAGCAGCTAATTAGCCACTCGGACCGCTTTAATGAGAATGCCAATCGCCAAAAAGACAAAAAATACCTGGGTTATGGCTGATAGTTTCAGCCACAACCCCAGTAAACCACTTGCAAGCCACAATGTATATATATATATATATATATATATATATATGTATATATATATACCCATTGCGGTTGGCATGTGTTTAACTGCCTCCCACCCGCTGTATAGACAAATGACGGCGGGTGGGCTGCTATCTTGTTGTGGGCCGACGTCATATGATGTCCTCCAGTCTTGCAGCGATCGCGCACTCGTGGGGGCGTGCAGCGCGGCAAACGTGGGCGTAGTGTGTCCCTGTACTGTAAAGAGCCAATGACGCAGCTCTTTACCTATGTGATCAGTGGTGTCCAATCACAGATGACCACATGTAAACAAAGAGATGCTGTGTATTGGCTCTCATCGCCTCACACTGACAGAGTGTGAAGAGAGGAGAGCCAATCAGCGGCATCAGTGTTGCATATTAGTGTCTCCTCATCAGTGCCCATCAGTGACGCCTTATTAGTGCCCATCAGTGCAGCCTCACCAGTGCCTTTTAGTCTCGCCTCAACAGTGCCCTTCAGTGCCGCCTCATCAGTGCCCATCAGTGCTGCCTCATTAGTGCCCATCAGTGCTGCCTCATTAGTGCCCATCAGTACCGCCTATCAGTGCCCATCAGTGTTGCATATTAGTGCTGCCTAATCAGTGCCCATCAGTGCAGCCTCATCATTGCCCATCAGTACATAGAATGCATTAAGGTGAAAAAAAATTGCCTTAAGCCCTGGTTCACACTGGTGCGATTTGACATGCGATTTGACATGTCAAATCGCATGTCAAATCGGCGAAATTTGCCGCAAATTGCCGGCAATGTCAACGTCCTAATTGGTGCGATGCCGCATCTGCGGCGCTGCACCGATTTCAAAAAGTCCTGTACTACTTTTTGCGATTTTGGACGCGATTTACATTGACATCTGTGTCAGATGTCTTTGTAATCACGGCTGAAATCGGGACTGCCAGCGAGAGTGAAATCGTGTGAGTTCAGCTGAACTTGCACGGCTTCACTCCCGCAGCCCAGTGTGAACCTGGGCTTAGTGTTCCTTGAAAGCTTAAGCTTTCAATCCTCTTCCACCCGTATCCTTTCTCTAAACTTCCTTCTCTATCTCCCAGAGACAAAAGGATGGGTGACAGCACTTTTCTCCAAAGAATGGGTTCAACATGGAGGGGTTGGGGGATTCGTTTTAGTTTTTAGTTTTTTTATGGTTTTTATAAATCAAATAACAATACTATGTTTGTTTTTTTTTACAGAAAGTTTTGCATAACCCAGGCAGCTACCATTTAGAGAGAAACTTTATCGGGAACAAAGTATTTTTTGGCTGTTGTTTCTCTTCATTAGTAGACCAGGGAGAGATTAGGAGATTAGGATTCTAAGGGCCGGAAGAACACTTCCATATCCACTGTTAATCTTTCCCAGTGGTGCTCAGCTGTGTTTGGCTGACTTCTCCCCTTTTCGCTTCAGTGGACAGACAGCAACGCCTGAAAAATTCTCAAGACACAAACTTTTCTACCATCATCTACAGGAAAGGAACGTAGGAAAATGTATTTGAGTCAGTGGAAAAGGGGAGAAATTACAACAAAATAACATACATGGGCACACACCCTGTACAATAGAAAAAAAAAAAAAAACACATTAATAAATGTTAAATAAATAAAAACCTTACATATATTTCAAAAAAAAAAAATATTATAAAACCCATAAACCCATTAAACAGTAGTAAAAAAATAAATAGTAAAAAAAAAAAACACATTAATAAATGTTAAATAAATTAAAAACTTACACATATTTCAAAAAAAAAATATTATAAAACCCATAAACCCATTAAACAGTAGTAAAAAAAATAAATAGTCAAAAAAAAAAACATAAATAAATAAACACATTAAAATTATTTAAAAACAAATAATAAATACAATAAATACATTCATAAATGCCTTGACCTCATCCATACTCATCAGCATCCATAAGAACATGGTTTGATGAGTTTGGTGTTTGGGAACTCAAGTGGCCTGCACAGAGACTTGACCTCAACCCTACCGATCACCATCCATAAAAGCATGGTTTGATGAGTTTGTTGTGGAGGAACGTTAATGGCTTGTACACCTCAACCCTGCTGATCACCATCCATAAAGACATGGTTTGAACAGTTTAGTGTGGAGAAAATCAAATGGCCTGCACAGAGCCCTGACCTCAACCCTACCAATCACCATCCATAAAGACATGGTTTGATGAGTTTGGTGTGGAGGAACTTAAGTGGCCTGTACAGAGCCCTGACCTCAACCCTTCTGATCACCAATTATTAAGACATGGGTTGACCAGTTTTGGGGTGGGATAACTCCAGTATCCTGCACAGAACCCAAACCTCAACCCTTCTGATCACCATCCATTAAGAAATGGCTTGACCAGATTTGGTGTGGGGGAACTCCAGTGTCCTGCACAGAGCCTTGACCTCAACTCTGCTGAACCTTTGGTGTGAATTGGAACACCAACGGCAAGCCAAGTCTTCTCATCCAACTTCAGTACCTGGCCTCGCAAATGCTCTTTTGCGAAGACAAATTCCCACAGACATACGCCAAAATCTTGTAGAAAGTCTTCCCTGAAGAGTGGAGGATCTAAGGAAGGGACAGCTCAATATTAATGGCCCTGGTTTTGGAAAAGGATGTCCATCACGCTTGTATAGGTGTGATGGTAAGGTGTCCACAAAAATGTAATCTGTTTTAATTGAGTTAAATAGTTTTGAGAGTGGGGGGCGTGGCCTGACGCGGCATGTGAACAGACCTGTTCGACGGAGCTCCCGCTGTAGATCCTGTTTGTGATCCTTTCCTCGCCACCTACAACGCCCGATTCAGCCACAACCTGCGCCTAAAGACCTCCAGAGACCCTCGGTTCCAGCGGTGCTCGTTAATCCCGGCATGATGACCCGGGGAAACAAAGGAGACGCTGCGGCTGCGGCCTCCCAGGCCTTCCAAGATGGCGCCTGGATGTCTCAGTCTCTGCCTCCCAGGACTCCACGAGGGCAGGAGAAGAAGACGGAGCTGGGGGGTAAGTCCACCAAAGCCCCTAAAGGGACAGACCAAACGAGAGACATGCTATATTATGCCAGGAAACTGACAGGCCCGGAAGATTCCCTGCAGACTGTTGCACAGGGTCATGCAATGCCCGCAGAGCAGGCTGAGCAGGGACACACTGACATGCTGGAAGCTGAGGATGATGAAATGGAGTCAGCCCCTGGTTCTGTTCCAGCCTTGCTTGACCAGCAGACAGAGGATAGTCCCCAGCCCACACTCAGTGAAATCCTGCATGCTGTTCACAGGTGCACTGCCTCAGTGGATGCCCTGAAGGAGAGATTTGGGGGGCTGGAGGAGAAAGTTAATCTCCTGAGACATGATATACAGAAGGTCAGGGAGAGGACCACGGCCGTGGAGGGCAGAGTCAGTGATATAGAGGATCAGATGCCACACATGACCCGGGAAGTGAGAGTCGCTGCTCAGCAGGCACGCCAGGCCTTTGATCGCCATGATGAGATCGAAAATCGCCTGAGACGCAACAATGTACGCATTGTGGGGCTCCCAGAAAAGGTGGAGGGCAGGGACCCCACGACGTTCATAGAAGGCTGGCTACAGGAGACCTTTGGTAAAGAGGCTTTTTCTCCGATTTACACAGTGGAACAGGCGCACAGGGTGCCACCTCGCCCCCTCCCCCCGGTAATCCCCCGAGATCCATGCTTGCTAGACTCCTTAACTACAGGGACCGGGAAGTGACACTTCGAATGGCCAGAGAAAGGGGGGCTGTACATTATAACGGAGCCCGGATTTCCTTTTATCCTGACTTCTCTGCAGAAGTGCAACGCAGAAGATCAAAGTTTATGGATGTCAAGAAAAGGCTGCAGAGGCTTCAGCTGTCCTATGCCATGCTATACCCAGCCAAGCTTCGTGTAACAGCCAGAGATGAGGCCCACTTTTTTGAGAATGCACAGGATGCTGCGGACTGGCTAGACCGCAACGAACAAGACTTCCGCAGGAGGGGACCGGAGAATGGTGCAGGTTGATGTGGACAATCCTATCTATATCAAGAGCAATCCGGGTAAAGAAGTGCTGTTGCTGAAATTATGTCACTTGAGAGGATCAATACCTACTTGAAGTTACCAGCGAATAGTTTTCCACTAACTTTTCTGAATTTTCTTTTTTTTCGCTGACCTGAGTTTATGGGTGGAGTGTGTCTCTGCACCCCCCCTATGTACCGTTTGCTGTTATGGTGGACATGGCTTATGTTTTTGTGCCCTGTTGGCACTGGAAATGCCAGTGTTGCTATTACTCAACACCGGTGGGGAGTCCCCAGTGACGCCCAGTTGGCAGTCCAGGAGCCACCGGCAGATGCAGATAAGTTTTACTGTTCTTGTTTTTCTTATGCTTACTACTTCTATTTTTACTGTATCGACACCACAGCGCCGATGCGCAGGAATTTCTGCCACAGTTTCTGCAAGATTTTTTTTTCTTTCCCAAGGGACTGTACTGATCTTACTGATGCACCACAGTCAAAGCTGTTTGAACCACAGGGCTGTTTTTTGATAGCTGGATGGGGGGATACAGGACTGTTGCTCTCTTCTGGGTACTCCTCCCACTCAGACAGAACTCTTAGTATACAATCGCCATGTCTTCTACACCCATAGTGTCGTGGAATGTCAGAGGGGTAAATGATCCTCTGAAAAGGACCATGATATCCACTGTATTGCGTAAATTTCACCCGGCCATAATTGGCTTACAAGAGACCCATCTATTGAAAGATACGACTAGTTTCTTGGGATATGTGTGGGTGGGGCAGGCCTATCACTCCACTCACTCCGCCTATTCACGCGGAGTGAGTGTATTGATCCACAAGGCTCTGGTATACCAGGAGTTAGATTTGCTTATTGATATATCTGGGAGATTTGTATTTCTTTATTGCAAACTGTTTACCGTTACTATGATTCTGGCGTTTGTATATGTGCCTCCACCTTTTTCTAGAGAGGTGCTGCAGTTGCTGCTGTCTTACCTGGCAAACAAGCCTGACGTCCCACTACTGTTGCTAGGGGACTTTAATTGCTACCTAGACCCTAAATTGGACAGACACCCCCCGGTGATGCCCCCTAAGGGCAACCGGGGTACGGCTCTTGGACGCCTGATGGAGGAGGTGGGGTGGGTTGACATTTGGCGGGTTAGGAACCCCAAGTGTAAACAATTCTCCTGTTTCTCCAAGTCACATGGTTCCCTCTCCCGTATAGACCTGTGTCTGGGCACTCCCAACATGGTTAATTGCACCTCTAAGGTGGAGTATTTCCCACGGGGGGTATCAGACCACTCCCCGCTAGTACTTTGGTTGGTAACTCAACCGTCTAGCTCCCTACCTAGAGCCCCATGGAAACTGAATGCTTATTGGCTCAAACTGTTTACATCCCCAGAACGTATTGAAACCAAGATTGAAGTCTTTCTCCGGGCCCATGAGCACTACCTAGACCCACTGCTAAAATGGGAAACTTTGAAAGCCTATCTTAGAGGGGTATTTATCGAGGAAATACAAATTGTCAGGAACAACTCCTCTGCCTTGGTGGAGCGGGTGGGAGACCAGGTGAGGCAGCTGGAACTCGCTTATGTGACTAGCCCCACTGACTTGGCCAGGGAGGCTTGGATGTCGGCCCAGGACTCTCTGGACCGTCTGCGATCCTCACAGGCAGAGCGGAAGAGGTTCTTTACCAAACTTGCATTCTATGAGGAAGGGGAACAAACTGGACGATTGCTGGCCAAGATAGCGAGGTCTCAAACACAATCCCCGGCCATCGGTGCTATACGCGCCTCTACGGGTAAGGTGGTTAATACCCCTGAAACCATTATATCCGAGCTGGCGTCCTTCTATGAAGGCCTTTATGGATCGAGGGATGCCTACTCGGATGCGGACCTTGGAACATACATGGCTAGTATTGATCTGCCTGCTCTCTCCACATCTGCCAGAGAACAGTTAGATGCACCAATTACTCTGGGCGAGCTGCAATTAGCGGCAAGCTCTTTTCCTACATGTAAAGCCCCCGGAGAGGATGGCCTGCCCATAGAAGTGTACACTAAATTTGGGGAGCACTTGTTACCTGAACTATTGAAGGTCTCTAACGCCGCACTAGAGGGTGGTCAGCTGCCTGGTTCCATGGCTAGGGCTAATATTATTTTACTGTTGAAGCCGGGAAAGGATCCGGTTGACCCTGGCTCCTATAGGCCTATATCGTTGCTGCAGAGCGATGTAAAAATCCTGGCAAAGGTCCTGGCGCGCAGGGTCAACGGGATAATCACGTCTATTATCCACCCAGACCAGGCTGGCTTCATGCCGCAGAAGTCCACCGCCACCAACTTGAGGCGCATGTTCTTGAACATGCAGGTGCAGGCAGACAATGGGGGCCGTAGGGCGCTCTTGTCCCTTGATGCCAACAAGGCATTTGATAGTGTCAGTTGGAGGTTCCTCTGGGCGACGTTGGCCAAGTTTGGCTTTGGGGACAAGTTTATAGAGTGGGTCAGGCTGCTGTACGCGTCCCCCCAGGCGACCATTAGGGTCGCGGGTAGGATGTCACCGGCCTTTGCTCTGGGTAGGGGGACGAGGCAGGGATGTCCCCTGTCCCCCCTGCTCTTCGCGATCGCTATAGAGCCATTGGCTGCCCTGATACGGGCTAGTGCCCGCGTCCGGGGATTCCAATATGGCACGCTGCAAGAAAAAATCATGTTGTACGCGGACTACATGCTGCTGTTCCTGGAGGACCCCACGCACTCCATCCCCGGGGCTATGTCAATAATAGAGCAATTCGGCCACTACTCGGGATTGACCATTAATTGGTCAAAATCCGCCCTGATGCTGTTGGATGAGGATGGTGGGGTTGCCCTGCCGGAATCTTGTCCCATCCCAGTTGTATCTAGCTTTAAATATTTGGGGGTACAGGTGTCGCCCAGGCTGGGGGACTACTGCTCCCTTAATGTGCACCCATTGCTGTCCCGGTTTAGGGACAAAATTAATACTTGGAACACCCTAAAAATGTCACTTGCAGGTAAAGCCAATCTGATCAAAATGATTTTAATGCCACAACTACTTTACTTTCTTCATAACTCGCCTGTAGTGATACACCTGAAAATCTTCCGAATAGTGAACACTCTCTTCCGACGGTTGCTATGGCATACTAGGCCCCCTCGGATTAGACTGGAACACTTGCAGCGGGCCAAGGACAGTGGGGGGCTGGCGGTTCCCAATCCTTGGCTGTACTACATAGCGGCCCAGTTACAGCATTTGATCGGCTCTATGTCCCAGGACCCGGGGAGCTCGGCGGCACGACTGATGCTGTCGGCCACTGGCGCTGAGACTATCCCGATGGGGCTGGAGGCGCAAATGTTCCTCAAATCCAACAAGCGGACCCCGACGCTCGCACTTATCCAGAAAGTCTGGAATAAGGGCCGACAACTCCAGGGAGTGCAGGGATTCACAGAGGACAGCCCAATATGGGGCAATAGGTCTTATGTGGAGTTGGTGAAGCTGCAGCAGGGGCCCAGATGGCGTGCCCATGGTGTGGCTCTGCTGTCCCACATTTTCGTTAACGGCAGGCTTCTCACTTTCCCCGAACTGCAGGCCAGATTTGCCCTCCCAGCTCATATGCATTATTACTACATGCAGCTTCAACATGCGGTTGCGGCACACGGGAATGCGGTGGAATGGGTTCAGTCGCCCGCCCCGGTGTTCCGTGTGCTGCACACTAGCACTGAAACAAAAGGATTTATCTCACAATGCTACCAGATGTTACTGGCAAGTCACCTACAGGCATTCCCGAGCAGGGCGGAATCCATGTGGGAGAAGGACATAGGTACACTGTCAGGGGACCAATGGGAGGAGGCGTGGCGGTCAGTCACTACCTGTTCTTTAAACGTTGCGCAGAAAGTGTCACAGCTATATATATTATTGAGGGTACATTACACCCCGCTGAAATTATATAAGATGGGTAAGCTCGGGGACCCTGTGTGTGGTAGATGTCAGAGGCACAATGGAGATCTCATTCATCTCCTGTGGAGATGCCCTAAGCTTCACAGGTATTGGACTGAGGTGGTGGGTACAATAAACAGAGTGTTTCAAACTATGATCCCTTTGGACCCTAAGTGCTGCCTGCTGGGGATCTTGGAGGAAGCGATCCCTGGGGAGTTGACCAGGGTCGCGGTCTCTAGGGCCCTGTTTCAGGCTAGGAAGCTTATTTTGATGGGTTGGAAGTCAGTCTCACCGCCTACCACCACCTCTTGGGTAGCACACATGGGGAATACTCTTATAATGGAAAAGTACATATACCAGCACAGGGGAAGCCCGAGCAGGTTTGAGAGAATTTGGTCCCAATGGCTTGATACCCCTGGCCTGAGCCCCAGGGAGCTGGTGATGTCCCGACTTTTGCAGTAAAATTGAAACCAAGCGGCCGAGGATTAATATGCTTATACATGCAAGATTGTGGTGCTGTTTTTGATGTGATCTTATATGTTGTTTTACAGTTCGCCAGCAGAGGGAAACCTTTGCTATTTTTTGTACAATGGAAACTGTTGTGATCTATCTGGTGTTCAATAAAAACCTTTTTGATTAAAAAAAAAATAGTTTTGAGAGTCATTAGTGGGAACAGTACATGTAAATAACAACTTGTAGTAGTCAGTGAAAGCTCTTTTATTAGGTGAAAACTAGTGATGAGCCGAACACCCCCGGGTTCGGTTCGCACCAGAACCCGCGAACGGACCGAAAGTTCGTACGAACATTAGAACCCTATTAAATACAATGGATGCGAACGTTCGAATTCTAAAGTGCTAATTATAACAACTATTATGCATGTTATTGTCCTAAAAAGGGTTTGGGAACCCGGGTTCTGCACCAGGGGACATGTATCAATGCAAAAAGAAGTTTTAAAAACGGTCGTTTTTCGGGAGCAGTCATTTTAATGATGCATAAAGTGAAAAAAAAAGTCAAATATTCCTTTAAATATCGTACCTGGGGGGTGTCTAAAGTATGCCTGTGAAGTGCCATGTGTTTCCCGTGTTTAGAACTGTCCCTGCACAAAATGACACTTCTAAAGGAAAAAAAAAGCCATTTAAAACTTCTTGCGGCTTTAATGTAATGTCTGGTCCCGGTAATATGGATGAAAATCTTTAAGAAAAATGGCATAGCTACCACATGACCCCCCCCCCCTTACCCCAGCCCATTACCAGCCCCTTTGGGTCTTGTATGGATATTAAGGGGAACCCCGCACATAAAATAAAAAAGGCCCTATATACTCTGAACAGCCGTATACAGGCGGTGCATACAAGACAGGGACTGTAGGTTTGTTCTTATGTAGAATGTGTTTGTAATTTTGAACAGGTACATTGTTGAACTGTAGCTCCAGCCCAAAAATTTTCCTTCCTAGGGGTAGATTTCCTCTCACTTCCTGTTGTCTTCTTTCGTTTGCAAGTAGGAGTCGTTTGTAAGTTGGATGTTTGAAAGTAGGGACCTGCCGTATATACTCTGCAGAAATAGGCCCCTTAGTTGTTGGTGTTGGCACAACACTGTAAGCACTCACAGTTACTCTTGGTTGGTGCTGGAACGCCCTGCTGTCAACTATTATATCAGGAATTTTAATTACATATAATTGTTGAACAGTGGTAGTAAAAATTGGGGCTTTGATGGTGGTGCTGGTGCCACAACACTGTAAGCCCTGACAGTTACTCTTGGTGGGTGCAGCAATGGGCCCTGCTGTGAATTATTAGATCAAGAATTGTAATTGCATGCCCCTGTTGAACAGGGGCTGAAAAATTGGGCTTTTCGTGGTGGTGGTGGTGGTGGTGGTGTTGCCACAACACTGTAAGCCCTCAGAGTTACTCTTGGTGGGTTCAGGAATGGGCCCTGCTGTGAATTATTAGATCAAGAATTGTAATTACATGCCCCTTTTGAACAGTGGCTGAAAAATTGGGCCTTTCGTGGTGGTGGTGGTGGTGGCGTTGCCACAACACTGTAAGCCCTCAGACTTACTCTTGGTGGGTGCAGGAATGGGCCCTGCTGTGAATTATTACATCAAGAATTGTAATTGCATGCCCCTGTTGAACAGGGGCTGAAAAATTGGGCCTTAGGCACTGGTGGCACAACACTACAACCCCTCACAGATACTGTACTTGGAGCACAGCAATGAGCCCTATGGCAAATTATTGCTAAAAAAATTGTAAGTACACGCCCCTGTAAAACAGGGGCTGAAAAATTGGGCCTTAGCCACTGGTGGCGGCACCCATAAACAAAAATGATCTTCCAAGCTATCATCATCAATCGTATCATTGAGGACTCGGAGGAGGAGGATAGCCAGTCAACATAACAGCACAGGCACTCAGCATCAGCATCAGTCTTGAAGGGACGTGACATGTTAAAATCAATTAGTCTGTTATATCAGCATCAGGTGTGTGGTAGCTGGTGGTGATCCAAGACTGGTTCATCTTGATGAAAGTCAGTCGATCAACCGAGTCGGTGGACAGGCGCACCCTGTGATCCGTGACAAATCCTCCAGCAGCACTGAATGTGCGTTCCGAAAGAACGCTGGATGCAGGACAGGCCAGTAGCTCAATTGCATACTGTGCAAGCTCTGGCCAGTGATCCATCCTCAAGACCCAGTAAGCCAGAGGATTTTCGGTGGGGAAGGTGTCCAAGTCTGACCTTGCCCCTAGATATTCCTGCACCATGTTTATCAGACGCTGGCGATGGTTGCTGGAACCAATCATACTTTGGGGCTGCGGACTAAAGAATTGTCTGAACGCATCGGTCAGACGGCCACCTTCCCCACCGCTCCTTCTTTGACTGGCCGAAGCCTCAGCAACTTGTTGTCCTGGACCAGGAGTTTGTAACCTCCCAGTCTCTGGGAACGCGTTGCACAGACCTTTCTGCAAGGCCTCCCGGAGTTGTCTCATCCTCTGCTCCCTCTGCGACGGTAACATAAGGTCCGCAACCTTACCCTTGTACCGTGGATCAAGGAGAGTGGCCAGCCAGTAATGGTCCCTCTCCTTGATCCGAAGAATACGAGGATCCTTCCGCAGACTTTGCAGGATCAGGGAGGCCATGCAGCGTAGGTTTGCTGAGGCATTCGCTCCGGAGTCCTCTGGGTCACTAAGGACGACATGATCCGCAGTCACCTCCTCCCAGCCACGTACAAGTCCACTGGTTTCTTGGGACTGTAAATCATCCCTAAAAGACTGCTGCTGATGATGCTGAGTGCCAGCCTCCACCTCCATGCTGACACAATCCTCCTCCTCCTCCTCCTCCTCTTCCTCTTCCTGTGCGATGGGTGGGACAGAAGGAACACTGTCTGGGTAAAGGGGGCCTTGAGAGGCAAGGAAGTCCTCCTCTTCCTGCCTCTGTTCTGCCTCAAGTGCCCTGTCCATTATTCCACGCAGCGTGTGCTCCAACAGGTGGACAAGAGGTACAGTGTCACTGATGCATGCACTGTCACTGCTCACCATCCTCGTGGCCTCCTCAAATGGTGCCAGGACAGTGCATGCATCCCTGATCATGCCCCACTGGCGTGGAGAAAAAAAACCAAGCTCCCCTGACCCTGTCCTGGTGCCGTAGTCGCACAGGTACTCATTGATGGCCCTCTGCTGCGTGTGCAGCCGCTGCAGCATGGCCAACGTTGAGTTCCACCTGGTGGGCATGTCACATATAAGGCGGTTCTTGGGCAGGTTCAACTCCTTTTGCAGCTCAGCCAGGCGAGCACTGGCATTATAAGATCTGCGGAAATGCACACAGACTTTCCTGGCCTGCCTCAGGACATCCTGTAAGCCCGGGTACCTGCCCAAGAACCGCTGCACCACCAGGTTAAGGACGTGAGCCACACAGGGCACATGGGTCAGTTGTCCCTGTCGGAGGGCGGAGAGGAGGTTGGTGCCATTGTCGCAAACCACCATTCCTGGCTTAAGCTGGCGTGGCGTCAACCACCTCTCGGCCTGGCCCTGCAGAGCAGACAGGACCTCTGCCCCAGTGTGGCTTCTGTCCCCCAAACACACCAGCGCAAGCACGGCATGGCATCTTTTTGCCTGCGTACTTGCGTAGCCCCGTGAACGGCTACGGAGCACCGCTGGTTCATAGGACAAACCACAGGAAGAGGCCATGGAGGAAGAAGAAGAGGAGGGGGTGGAGGAGAGAGGTGTGTCACAACCAGTAGTAGCATTTTGGAGGCGTGGCGGTGGGACAACCTCCAACACTACTGCACCTTGTCCTGCATCCTTCCCAGCTGCCAAAAGAGTGACCCAATGGGCCGTGAAAGAAAGGTAACGTCCCTGTCCATGCCTGCTGGACCATGAGTCAGCGGTAATATGCACCTTACCGCTGACCGCCCTGTCCAGCGAGGCCAAGACATTGCCTTCCACATGCCGGTAGAGAGCCGGAATAGCCTTCCGTGAGAAAAAGTGGCGTTTGGGAACCTGCCACTGAGGAACCGCACATTGCACAAACTCACGGAAGGGGGCCGAGTCTACCAACTGAAAAGGCAGCAGTTGAAGCGCTAGCAATTTAGCCAAGCTAGCATTCAACCGCTGGGCATGTGGATGGCTGGGAGTGAACTTCTTTCGACGGTCCAGCAGCTGGGGCAGGGAAATTTGCCTGCTAGAATCGGACGTCGGTGTACTGCTAGCAGAGTGGCCGCAAGTACTTGGCTGTGACGCACCTAATTCTACACCTTCATTCCTCTCAGTGCATGTTTCAGAGAGGACTGAAGTTATAGTGGGGTTGGAGATCCCAGCTGATGCGGTGCAAGGAGAGGTCCGCTTTGTTCTTTGGTGTGGGTCTTTGAGGTGGGCTTGCCAACGAGCTGCATGGCAGGTCAACATATGTCTGGTCAGGCATGTGGTACCCAAGCGGCTGATGTTTTGGCCACGCGATATACGCTTGAGACATATGTTGCAAACAGCAGCTGTGCGATCTGATGCACTAGCCTCAAAAAAGGCCCACACCAAGGAACTTTTTGAATGACGGGCAGAGGCAGCGCCCTGCACAGGCGGAGCTCTGCGGTGTGATTCCGTCGGTGTACTGCCCTTACGCTGGCCACCAAAGGGCATCCTGTCTCGTTGGAGATGTGCCTCCTCCTCATCCTCCTCCTCCTCTCTCCTATTAGGCACCCACGTGGAGTCAGTGACCTCATCATCCCCTCCCTCCTCATCACTGGAGCCAATCTGGCAGTATGCTGCAGCTGCTGGAACATGACTGCCAGATTGGTGTCCTTCTTGAGCATCCCCTCTGTCTGCTCTCACCCTACTGCCTTCCTGTAGCTGGGTTTCATCATCAGACCCTTCGAAACGCTGGGCATCCTCCTGGAGCATGTACCCAACACTGTGCTCAAACAGTTCGGGGGACTCCTCAGGAGGAGGACATGGTGGGTCTAGGGAAGGAGTGACTGATGATGAGTCTGACATTGATACCAGGGAAGAGGACGCTTTGGCAGCTGCTTTGCCAGTACCCTGAGCCTGGGTGAGAGAGGATGAGGAGGAGGAGGAGGGCTTGGTCATCCACTCTACCAAGTCTTCGGCATGATGTGGCTCAACATGTCCAGCTGCGGAAAAGAAGGACAAGCGTGTCCCATGGCCATGTGCTGATGACAATGCACCGCATCCACGACCAGCACTGTTGCCCCCAGACACAGAGCCTGCTTGCCCTCTTTTATTGCATCCTGACTGTCTGCCTCTCCTTGTTTGCCTTCCAGACATTCTAATAGATGGCCTGCAGGGAGATGGGAAAAAAGCAATAAGGGCTACCTTCAGGTGTCCTTCTCTGTCCCTTGAAACAAGGACTTGCACAGTGAAAGAAACTGACACTCTCCCTACCTACAGTTTTCTGTCCCTAGAAAAAATGTTTTTTTAAGCACAATATAGCACAAGGAGAATTCACTCACTGTCCTTCCAGGTCCCTAGAAACAAGGACTTGCACAGTGAAAGAAACTGACACTCTCCCTACCTACAGTTTTCTGTCCCTAGAAAAAATGTTTTTTTTAAGCACACTATAGCACAAGGAGAATTCACTCACTGTCCTTCCCAGTCCCTAGAAACAAGGACTTGCACAGTGAAAGAAACTGACACTCTCCCTACCTACAGTTTTCTGTCCCTAGAAAAAATGTTTTTTTTAAGCACACTATAGCACAAGGAGAATTCACTCACTGTCCTTCCCAGTCCCTAGAAACAAGGACTTTCACAGTGAAAGAAACTGACACTCTCCCTACCTACAGTTTTCTGTCCCTAGAAAAAATGTTTTTTTTAAGCACAATATAGCACAAGGAGAATTCACTCACTGTCCTTCCAGGTCCCTAGAAACAAGGACTTGCACAGTGAAAGAAACTGACACTCTCCCTACCTACAGTTTTCTGTCCCTAGAAAAAATGTTTTTTTTAAGCACAATATAGCACAAGGAGAATTCACTCACTGTCCTTCCAGGTCCCTAGAAACAAGGACTTGCACAGTGAAAGAAACTGACACTCTCCCTACCTACAGTTTTCTGTCCCTAGAAAAAATGTTTTTTTTAAGCACAATATAGCACAAGGAGAATTCACTCACTGTCCTTCCAGGTCCCTAGAAACAAGTACTTGCACAGTGAAAGAAACTGACACTCTCCCTACCTACAGTTTTCTGTCCCTAGAAAAAATGTTTTTTTTAAGCACAATATAGCACAAGGAGAATTCACTCACTGTCCTTCCAGGTCCCTAGAAACAAGGACTTGCACAGTGAAAGAAACTGACACTCTCCCTACCTACAGTTTTCTGTCCCTAGAAAAAATGTTTTTTTTAAGCACAATATAGCACAAGGAGAATTCACTCACTGTCCTTCCAGGTCCCTGGAAACAAGGACTTGCACAGTGAAAGAAACTGACACTCTCCCTACCTACAGTTTTCTGTCCCTAGAAAAAATGTTTTTTTTAAGCACAATATAGCACAAGGAGAATTCACTCACTGTCCTTCCAGGTCCCTAGAAACAAGGACTTGCACAGTGAAAGAAACTGACACTCTCCCTACCTACAGTTTTCTGTCCCTAAAAAAAATGTTTTTTTTAAGCACACTATAGCACAAGGAGAATTCACTCACTGTCCTTCCCAGTCCCTAGAAACAAGGACTTGCACAGTGAAAGAAACTGACACTCTCCCTACCTACAGTTTTCTGTCCCTAGAAAAAATGTTTTTTTTAAGCACACTATAGCACAAGGAGAATTCACTCACTGTACTTCCCAGTCCCTAGAAACAAGGACTTGCACAGTGAAAGAAACTGACACTCTCCCTACCTACAGTTTTCTGTCCCTAGAAAAAATGTTTTTTTTAAGCACAATATAGCACAAGGAGAATTCACTCACTGTCCTTCCAGGTCCCTAGAAACAAGGACTTGCACAGTGAAAGAAACTGACTGTCAGGGTCACCTGTGGCCAGGTGACAGATGCACACCGTAGGGGGACAGGAGTGCACCGCGAGGTAGTGAACCCTATGGCTGGCTTCTGTGGATAGGAAACTGGGTGGTTGTGGAAAGCGGGACCAGAGGAGCACAACCGGGATCCCAACGGAAGCGAGAGCCAAGATTCCCCAGGGCGCGGAGTCTAAGACCCAGCTGGTCTTCTCCAGGGCCTCTAGTGGTGAGGATGTTACGCTGCAGGCTGGGACCAGGTCGCGGCCCCTGGAGTTTCCTAGCTCACGCCCCGTAGGATAAGGGGAAGCAGCAGCACACGATAGAGAGAACCGAATAACAAGCCGAAGGTCAGGGGCCACAAGCAGACAAGGATAACGAAGAACGAGCCGAAGGTCAAGGGTCACGAGCAGACAGGGATGGTCGGGGACAAGCCAATAACGTAACAGAGAGACAGACGTAGCACACGGCAGGCAGGAACCCAAACACACAATGCCTAACAAACACGTTGATCAGCAAAGCAGGCTTGCAGTGCACAGGTTAATATAGTGTTCAGTGATAGGGCCTGGGGTGGAGTCAGGCTGGGAGGAGATTATAAAGGAAGCCAGGTGAAGGAGGTCTGGTCTCTAGATGAACACATGAGGAGGAAGGTAAGATGGCAGACAGACATTAATGCATATCCATGACAGTACCCTCCCTCTTACGAGGCCTCCCCCTTCCCCGCCTGGGCCCAGGTTTAGAGGGAAACTTCAGATGAAACTCCTTTAACAGACGAGGTGCAAAGACCTCAGATGCAGTGATCCAAGACCTCTCCTCAGGACCAAACCCTTTCCAATGAACGAGGTACTGAAGAACGCCTTTACAGAGTCGGGAGTCCAGAATTTGACTGATCTCGTACTCCTGATTATCCTCAGAGACAGGCGCCACGGTAGGAAGAGGACGAGAGAATTTATTGAGGACTAAAGGCTTTAGAAGAGCAACATGAAAGGAGTTAGTGATTTTAAGGCTCTTAGGAATCTGGAGTTTGAAACAAACCGGATTCAGTTTAGCAGTTACCGTGTATGGACCGATGAATCGTGGAGCAAACTTCAGAGAAGGAACTCGGAGCTTGATGTTCCTGGTAGAGAGCCAGACTTTGTCCCCTGGCTGAAGAGAAGGCGGTTTACGCCTGCGGCGGTCGGCAAAGCCTTTGAATTTTTCAGCAGCTGCCCGGAGGGAATCATGAACGTGACCCCAAACGGAATTGAGAGACTCCTGAACCGAAGCCAAAGCTGGAATGTCTGGAGAACAGATCATAGGAAGAGGAAGTTGAGGGTGTTTTCCATAAACTGTGAAAAAGGGTGTCTTCTGCGAACTGGTATTCACATGATTGTTATGGGAGAATTCTGCCCACGGGAGTAGAGAGGACCAATCGTCATGGTGAGAAGACACAAAGGTGCGAAGAAAGACCTCTAACTCCTGATTAACCCTCTCAGTCTGTCCATTGGATTGGGGATGGTAAGAAGAAGAAAAATCCAAGACAATATTGAGGGATTTGCAAAAGGCTCTCCAAAAACGAGACGTGAATTGGACTCCCCTGTCGGAAACAATATGAGAAGGGACCCCATGTAGGCGGAGAATTTCTCGAATGAAAATGGGAACCAAGGCAGGGGCAGAAGGAAGACCAGGAAGAGGAACAAAATGAGCCATCTTGGAGAATCGATCGATTACCACCCAAATGACTGTATTATTCTCAGACAGTGGGAGATCGGTGATAAAATCCATGGCAATATGGGCCCAGGGTTCCTTAGGAATAGGCAAGGGCATGAGGAGACCAGCAGGAGCTTGTGTGGAGGATTTGGACTGAGCACAGACATGACAAGCTTTAACGTAGTCTTTGACGTCTGAGCGGAGATTAGGCCACCAGTAGTGACGACTGATGAGTAGGAAGGATCGGAGGAATCCAGAATGCCCTGCCACCTTGGAATCATGTCCCCAACGAAGGATCTTAGCTCTTAGCTCAGTGGGGACAAAGGTCTTACCAGGCGGAATTTTAGACTTCAGGGTGGTAGAGTGGGCAACAATGCATGAGGTGGGAATGATCGGCTCAGGTTCAGGGGCGGACTCCTCGTCCAAAGTGTCAAATGACCTAGAGAGCGCATCAGCCCGACCGTTGCAGGAACCAGGTTTGTAGGTAATCGTGAAATTAAAACGGGCAAAGAAGAGACTCCACCTGGCCTGTCTAGGATTCAGACGTTTAGCATTCTGTAGATACTGTAAATTCTTGTGATCGGTAAAGATCGTTATGGAGTGAGGGGAACCCTCCAAGAGATGACGCCACTCCTCTAACGCCAATTTAATTGCGAGAAGTTCCCGATCACCGATGGCATAATTCCTCTCTGCCTGAGAAAATTTTTTGGAGAAGAACGCACATGGTTGGCGTCTCTTCTCAAAGATTT
Source organism: Rana muscosa (assembly GCA_029206835.1). NCBI lineage: Eukaryota > Metazoa > Chordata > Amphibia > Anura > Ranidae > Rana > Rana muscosa. Next base: position 32,683,615 of record CM055117.1, on the reverse strand, counting down.
GAAGAAGCACAGCTCCCACCCCCATTGAGGAAGCGTCCACTTCAATAAAAAATGCATTCCCAGGATTTGGTCTCCTCAAGAGGGGGCCAGAAACAAAGGCCTGTTTCAGGTTGTGAAATGCAGAGACAGCTTCGGGAGGCCAGTCTCTGGCATTCACACCCTTCTTGGTCAAAGCGATAATAGGCGCGGCAATGGAAGAGTAATTCCTTATGAACTGCCTATAATAATTAGTGAAGCCAAGAAAGCGCTGTGTGGCCTTGAGGCTAGCAGGAAGAGGCCAGTTGGTGATAGCCAAGACCTTCCCAGGGTCCATACGAAGCCCCGAACATGAGACAAAGCACCCCAAAAACAGGACCTCAGAACATTCAAAGGAACATTTCTCCAGCTTGGCATAGAGATTGTTCTCTCTAAGACGTTGAAGTACAGTGCGGACATGGTTTCTGTGGACGAGCAGATTTTCAGAAAAGATCAGAATGTCATCCAGATAGATGACAACAAACTGGTACAGCAGATCTCTGAAGATTTCATTGACAAAGTTTTGAAACACGGCTGGAGCATTACACAGACCAAAAGGCATCACCAGATATTCGTAATGCCCGTCTCTAGTGTTAAATGCAGTCTTCCATTCGTCACCCTCCCGTATTCGAATGAGATTGTACGCGCCTCTGAGATCCAACTTGGTGAAAATGGAGGCACCCTTCAACCTATCGAATAGCTCAGATATTAAGGGTAAGGGGTATCGATTTTTAATAGTAACCGCATTTAAACCCCGATAATCGATGCAGGGTCTTAAGGTACCATCCTTTTTGGCAACAAAAAAGAACCCTGCCCCTGCAGGCGATGAGGATTTCCGGATGAACCCTCTCTCCAGATTCTCTGCTACATACTCCGACATGGCCTGGGTCTCTGGGATGGACAGAGGGTAGGTACGACCCCTGGGTAGAGTTGCTCCGGGGACAAGATCAATAGCACAGTCAAAAGACCTGTGGGGAGGAAGCACCTCAGCTGATTTTTTACAGAACACGTCCCGGTAATCGCTGTATGCGGCGGGAAGATCAGAAGAAACAGAAGTGGCAGCAACCGGAAGACTCTCCTTGGGGGTCACCTTGAGAAGACACGACGAGAAACATGAGGAACCCCAGGCCAGGATCTGCCCAGAGACCCAGTCCACATGTGGAGAGTGGAGCTGTAGCCAAGGGAGGCCCAATACAACTGGGGTAGAGGCCTTGGGTAGAATAAGAAAGGATATCCACTCCTGGTGGAGAATCCCTACCGACATCCTAATGGGTAGCGTCTGGAAGCGAATAGGGCCCCCTGGGAGAACAGTGCCATCAATTGCCGAGACTACCAATGGGGTAGTGAGAGGTGAAAGGGTAAGCTTCATAGAAGAAGCAGTTCTCCAATCCATGAAATTGCCGGCAGCCCCGGAATCCAGGTATGCAAGGGTTGACTGAGGAGAAGTGCCTACATGAAGGGACACCGGCAAGAGCAGGCGAGAAGGTGATGTTTCTGGGTCCAATACTCCACCTTCCAAATGTATTAGACCCGAGCGTTTCCCGGACGAAGCGAGCAGGAGTCACGAAAATGACCCTTGCCCCCACAATAGAGGCACAAGCCCAGAGTTCTGCGCCTAGCACGTTCTTCGGGGGTTAGTCTGGTCCGGCCCAGCTGCATAGGTTCTTCAGCAGGTAGAGGATGCTCCACGGAATGAAGGGAGGGGAGCTCAGACTGGCTAGGACCCAGAGAGTGCTGGCGTCTTTTTTCTAAGGACCTCTCTTGAAAACGAATGTCGATCTGGTTGCATAATGAAATTACATCGTCCAGACCGACGGGAATGGCTCTTCCCGCTAATTTGTCTTTCACTCGGTCAGAGAGGCCATGTAAAAAGGTAGCGACCAGGGCCTCATTATTCCAGCTCAATTCAGCTGTGTGGATACGGAACTGAAGAGCATATTGCCCCACTGAACTAGATTCTTGGCGAAGACGTAAGACAGCACTAGCCGCTGAAGAAGCCCGAGCCGGCTCTTCGAAGATATTACGAAAGAGCTTCAAGAATTCGGACAGACTGGAAACCACCGGATCGTTCCTCTCCCACAGGGGGGCAGCCCAGGCCAAAGCTTCACCGGAGAGGAGGGAAATGATATAGGCTACCTTAGCCCGGTCAGATAGGAAGCTTTGAGGCTGAAGCTCAAAATGAATAGTGCATTGGCTGAGAAACCCCCTGCAGGCCTTGGAGTCCCCAGAGAAACGGAACGGAGCTGGCAATCTTAGTGAGTGTGAGGCTGCGACTGGTGCGATAGGTACAGCCGCTGGTTGTACTTGGGGTTGCGGATTCGGGGTTCCCAAGGAGACCTGAAGCTGCTCGAATCGAGAAGCCAGATCCTGGAGGAATCGCATCACCTGGGTCTGATTTGATTCCTGGGTCTCAAGTCTGCGAACTATGCCCTGCAATGGATCATCCGCGGGAAGCGGGATGTCAGCCGGGTTCATGGCTGATCAAACTGTCAGGGTCACCTGTGGCCAGGTGACAGATGCACACCGTAGGGGGACAGGAGTGCACCGCGAGGTAGTGAACCCTATGGCTGGCTTCTGTGGATAGGAAACTGGGTGGTTGTGGAAAGCGGGACCAGAGGAGCACAACCGGGATCCCAACGGAAGCGAGAGCCAAGATTCCCCAGGGCGCGGAGTCTAAGACCCAGCTGGTCTTCTCCAGGGCCTCTAGTGGTGAGGATGTTACGCTGCAGGCTGGGACCAGGTCGCGGCCCCTGGAGTTTCCTAGCTCACGCCCCGTAGGATAAGGGGAAGCAGCAGCACACGATAGAGAGAACCGAATAACAAGCCGAAGGTCAGGGGCCACAAGCAGACAAGGATAACGAAGAACGAGCCGAAGGTCAAGGGTCACGAGCAGACAGGGATGGTCGGGGACAAGCCAATAACGTAACAGAGAGACAGACGTAGCACACGGCAGGCAGGAACCCAAACACACAATGCCTAACAAACACGTTGATCAGCAAAGCAGGCTTGCAGTGCACAGGTTAATATAGTGTTCAGTGATAGGGCCTGGGGTGGAGTCAGGCTGGGAGGAGATTATAAAGGAAGCCAGGTGAAGGAGGTCTGGTCTCTAGATGAACACATGAGGAGGAAGGTAAGATGGCAGACAGACATTAATGCATATCCATGACACTGACACTCTCCCTACCTACAGTTTTCTGTCCCTAGAAAAAATGTTTTTTTAAGCACAATATAGCACAAGGAGAATTCACTCACTGTCCTTCCAGGTCCCTAGAAACAAGGACTTGCACAGTGAAAGAAACTGACACTCTCCCTACCTACAGTTTTCTGTCCCTAGAAAAAATGTTTTTTTTAAGCACAATATAGCACAAGGAGAATTCACTCACTGTCCTTCCAGGTCCCTGGAAACAAGGACTTGCACAGTGAAAGAAACTGACACTCTCCCTACCTACAGTTTTCTGTCCCTAGAAAAAATGTTTTTTTTAAGCACAATATAGCACAAGGAGAATTCACTCACTGTCCTTCCAGGTCCCTAGAAACAAGGACTTGCACAGTGAAAGAAACTGACACTCTCCCTACCTACAGTTTTCTGTCCCTAGAAAAAATGTTTTTTTTAAGCACACTATAGCACAAGGAGAATTCACTCACTGTCCTTCCCAGTCCCTAGAAACAAGGACTTGCACAGTGAAAGAAACTGACACTCTCCCTACCTACAGTTTTCTGTCCCTAGAAAAAATGTTTTTTTTAAGCACACTATAGCACAAGGAGAATTCACTCACTGTCCTTCCCAGTCCCTAGAAACAAGGACTTGCACAGTGAAAGAAACTGACACTCTCCCTACCTACAGTTTTCTGTCCCTAGAAAAAATGTTTTTTTTAAGCACAATATAGCACAAGGAGAATTCACTCACTGTCCTTCCAGGTCCCTGGAAACAAGGACTTGCACAGTGAAAAAAACTGACACTCTCCCTACCTACAGTTTTCTGTCCCTAGAAAAAATGTTTTTTTTAAGCACACTATAGCACAAGGAGAATTCACTCACTGTCCTTCCAGGTCCCTGGAAACAAGGACTTGCACAGTGAAAGAAACTGACACTCTCCCTACCTAGAGTTTTCTGTCCCTAGAAAAAATGTTTTTTTTAAGCACACTATAGCACAAGGAGCATTCACTCACTGTCCTTCCAGGTCCCTGGAAACAAGGACTTGCACAGTGAAAGAAACTGACACTCTCCCTACCTACAGTTTTCTGTCCCTAGAAAAAATGTTTTTTTTAAGCACAATATAGCACAAGGAGAATTCACTCACTGTCCTTCCAGGTCCCTGGAAACAAGGACTTGCACAGTGAAAGAAACTGACACTCTCCCTACCTACAGTTTTCTGTCCCTAGAAAAAATGTTTTTTTTAAGCACAATATAGCACAAGGAGAATTCACTCACTGTCCTTCCAGGTCCCTAGAAACAAGGACTTGCACAGTGAAAGAAACTGACACTCTCCCTACCTACAGTTTTCTGTCCCTAGAAAAAATGTTTTTTTTAAGCACAATATAGCACAAGGAGAATTCACTCACTGTCCTTCCAGGTCCCTGGAAACAAGGACTTGCACAGTGAAAGAAACTGACACTCTCCCTACCTACAGTTTTCTGTCCCTAGAAAAAATGTTTTTTTTAAGCACAATATAGCACAAGGAGAATTCACTCACTGTCCTTCCAGGTCCCTAGAAACAAGGACTTGCACAGTGAAAGAAACTGACACTCTCCCTACCTACAGTTTTCTGTCCCTAGAAAAAATGTTTTTTTTAAGCACACTATAGCACAAGCACAAAACACACTGACACTCTCCCTACCTATCCTTCTCTTTCCCTAAACTAAAGGAATCCAGGTTAAGCAAGAAAGAAATAAAAGTCACTGTCCCTGCCTATGCTGCTCTATCCCTGCTCCGGAACACACTACACTAGGCCGCCGTGCTGGGGGCCTTTTATAGTGTGGGGCGTGTACTAAACACCCTCAGCAATAATTGGCCACAGGCATCCTGCCTGTGGCCAATCATTGCTCTCCTCGCTGCCGGCGCTGTGATTGGCCAAGCATGCGGGGTCACAGTGCATGCTTGGCCAATCACAGCGCCTGGATGACACTGCGATGGCGTAGTGCATTGTGGGCCGTTCGCGTCACTCGAATTTGGCGCGAACGGCCCAAATCGTTCGATCTTCGTCGAACGATCGAACAGCCGATGTTCGAGTCGAACGTATGTTCGACTCGAACACGAAGCTCATCCCTAGTGAAAACACAACCAATTGTTTCTACAATCGAAGATCAGACCTTAGCTATGGTTGAGAGGTGCTCTAAACCAATTTCATATAAAAATATTGTTTTAGTTCTTGAATTTTTCAGTCTTCCTTGAGCAGCCAATTCTGTTTACACCACAGCATTTCCACTAAATTGAGGTCAGGACTGAAAGACTGCCAAATGAAAGTAATATTACTTGTTATACTTGCAGTATATAAACGTATTCTGTACAATATCCTTGTACACCCTCAAGTTCCATTGTTTTTTGATACAGGGAACCTTCAAAGTAAATAAATTAAATAGAATGTATATCAAACAATCAGATAAATAGAGCTGAAATAACATGTCTGAAAATTTGACATTATACAATCAGTCCTTCTTCAGAAAACATCACTGGTGACACCGAGAAAGTATGCCATAAATTGGTTTGTAGAAGATGTCTTTGCATCATAAAAGATGTACAGGCTAAAATTGTTGTTGTTGTTCAGTCGTTTGGTCATGTCTGACTCTTCGTGACCTCATGGACCATAGTGCACCAGGCTTTTCTGTTCTCCACTGCCTCCCGGAGCTTGCTTGACTCCATGTACATTGTTTCGATGATGCTATCTATCCATCTTGTTTTGTCTTCCTCTTCTCTTTTTTCCTTCCATGTTTTCCAGCATCAGGGTCTTTTCCAATGAGTCCTCTCTTCACATTAGGTGGCCAAATTATTTGGGTTTCAGTTTTAAGATCTGTCCTTCCAGCGAATATACAGGGTTGATCTCCTTCAAGATTGACTGGTTTGATCTTCTTGCCCGCTGTCCAAGGGACTTTCAAGAGTCTCTTCCAACACCATAGTTCAAAAGCATCAATTCTTCGGCGTTCAGTCTTCCTTATGGTCCAACTTTCACAGCCATAGGTTACTACTGGGAATACCATAGCTTTGACAATATGGCACGTTGTCGGTAGGGTGATGTCTCTGCTTTTTATAATGTTGTCTAGGTTTGCCAATGCTTTCCTCCCAAGAAGCAAGTGTCTCCTAATTTCATGGCTACAGTAACCGTCTGCCATGATCTTGGAGCCTAGGAAGATAAAATCTGTCACTGTTTCCATTTCTTCTCCTTGTATTTGCCAAAGAGTGATGGGACCGGTTGCCATGATCTTAGTTTTCTTAATGTTAAATTTCAGGCCAGCTTTTGCGCTCTCCACTTTCACCTTCATTAAAGGAGAAGTATGGGATGGGTTAAATAACTAGTACATATCACATTAGTCACATATCAGCTAATCTTTTTTTCCTACCTCTTTAAGTTTTTACAGCATGTGCACATGAACTTTCCTTCAGCTGGCAAAAACGGTCCACTTTCAGTTTGAAAAGTTCTCAGGGGGTGTGAACATCTACACCAACACACCTGCCTCTGTCCCCCTTCCCCTAAGAGACGTGTCTGGGCTGATAGATAGGGAGGGGGAGGAGGGAGGAGGGAGAAGGGTCAATCAAGCAAAGTCTCAGAAACAAGCAGAGGGAGGAGAGTTGACATCAATCAAGCAAAATGACAGGAAAGGGGGTGGATCCAGACTCTATATTCACACCATTGTCTGGATGAAGCTGTATCAAAGACTGTAGAACCTCCCACAGGTATTTATCTAGATTTTAACAGAATGGGTCACTTCTGAGAAGGCTGGGAGGGTTTATAGATATCAGCAGCTCACATAGAATAGATGTAAACAAAAAAAGAGAGAGCAGGAAGCGGGACAATCCTAAACTGAAGGCACAGCAGCACTGGGCGGGGCACGGGAGCTGCCGGGTTGACTTTTCATATTATTGAACTGGTGATTGGCTGCTAGGGCCGCCTCCTAGCAGCCAATCACCTACCGATTAACGTGACAAGCAGCTACCGCTCTCCACGCAGTGCTGGTCCCGCCCTCAGTGCAGAATTGTCCCGCCTCCCACCGTCCGCTCCTCTCTACTTTGCTAATGATAGCGGAGGAGGCTGGGGACAAAAGCAGCGATTAAATGGCGCGATCGCGGCGGTCCAGAAAGAGCAGCAGCTTGGGCCGGACGCGGACCTCGGGCCGCCATTTAGTGATGCCCGGCTTAGGATAGTGATACTCTTATGCCTGCTAACAACCCGCCCCCTCTCACACTCCGCCCAGGACACCCGCTCCTCCCGCCCACCCCTTGTACAATGCTCATCTTCCTGTCACCTTAAGACAGGAAGTGTGTTGGGACTACAGAACACCTCGCCCTCTGCTCTGATGGTGATAGTGGTTGGGGGTAGCAGGTGTTCTGTAGTCCACAGAGAGCTAAAAACTAAAACCAGAACAGGCAGAGAGCAAAGGAATTGACAAAGGGAGCAAATAACAGAAGTTCATTGTTGGGGTTTACAGACACTTTTGTATTCGCATACTTTTTTTTTTTTGCAAAAACTAATTTAAGTCATCTGAGCAAGAAAAATGGTTAAAAAGGAAAAAAACAATCGTACTATAATTATGTTGTTATATGTGCCTTTCTCTTCTAAATAGCTACAGGAGCATATATATGTATAGAGGCAGGCACCCTCTCAATGCCAACTCCAATTAAAATTAAATGAAAAAAATTACAAAGTATTCCAGAACTAACCAAACAACAGTTATATGCAATACTTTCCGATAACACATCACGAAAATCTATTATCCACAGCCCAGTAAATACTCAGCCTAATTTTACATCCTGAGAGCTGTGGTAGATCCTGATCACTTAATAAATATTGTTTTACGCTCCATGCATGAAATTGATTATTAAGAAATTGCTACCTAGCTTGTTAAAAAATAAAATAAAATAATCACCCCCCCCCCCCCCAGGATAGGATAAAATCACAAGAGAATAACAAGTAGAAATATGGGAGGCAAGAAAAAAAAAAATAGGAGTTACAAATATAAAACAAAGAAAATTTGCCCTAAGATGATTCTGGGAAAACAGTCTACCACCATGTTTTTGAAATAAAATAAAAAATCCATATATTTGAAATCACTTTTTTTTTTCCTTTCTTCTTCCCTTCAAAGTAAAGGCATAATGTGCTAGTATGCATCGCATGCTAGCACATTATGTGACACTTACCTGCAAACGAAGCCCACGCTGTCCCCGCTGCAGGCGCATCCATCTTCTTTCTGGGGCGGCGGACTCTGGCTGCGTGACTGGTCAGAGCCGCCGGTCACGGCACACGCTCCGGAAGAAAGGGCACGGCTGTCGTTTCTTCAGAGTGCATGCGCCAATGACATCATCGGCACAGTAAACAGTGAATATTTGCTAAACAGCACACGTTTTGGAGATATTTACAGTACCTATAGGTAAGCCTTATTCTAGGCTTACCTATAGGTACAAATGCTACATTGCTACAACCTCTTAATATTGAGATAATCTCAATAATATTGAAATTTAAACACCCAACTAGAATATATATATGTATATATATATATATATATATATATATATAAATATATATATTTTTGTATAGAGTATATAAAATTGTGTTTTTCCATATAATTGATATTATTTTCCAAAAGAAAAAATTAAATAAAATAACTACTACTATTAATAATATTAATAATAAAAAAGTATTCTTCTTCTTCTTATTATTATTATCATCACTAAAAAGAATACTAATAATATTAATAAAATAATACATAAAATTAAATAATACTAATAATACATATTATTTGTATTATTATTATTATTATTATTATTATTAGTAGTAGTAGTAATATTGTTGTTAATATTAGTAATCAATAATTATGTTATTATTATTATGAGAATAATAATTTTTTGTTCCTCAATGGGAAGTCTAAAGCCCTGTACACACGATCGGATTTCCTATGGATTCTAATCCGATGGATTTTTCCATCGGAAATCCGATGAAGCTGACTTCCATCAGTCTTGCCTACACACCATCAGTCAAAATTCCGACCGTCCCAAACGCCTTGACGTAAAACACTCCGACAAGCCGAGAAAAATTAAGTTCAATGCTTCTGAGCATGCGTCAACTGGATTCTGAGCATGCGTGGGTTTTTTGTCTGATGGAGTTCCACACAGACGATCGGAATTTGCTATTGTTTTTTTTCCCATCAGATACATTTAAAACATGTTCTATTTTTTCTCACCGATGGAAAAAAGACAGATGGGGCCCATACATGATCGGTTTGTCCGATGAGAAAAGTCCATCGGACTATTTTCATTGGTAAAACCGATCGTGTGTACAGGGCATAAGTCTCAATACCCTTAGTTGTATTCATACAGTTGATTCCAAGCATATGGATTTTACATTTTTTTAAATAAATAAGCCCATTAGAACCCCCCAAGAGGGTGCATTCTCACCCATATTAGAGGAGCATTAGAGGGAGGTTGCATCGGTCAGTCATATAGCAAGTGTCACTCAAAATGTACCAGTATTATCATTAGTTGCATTATATCCAACCCAGATAAAAAGAAACTTAAATTGAGAGAAATAGGTAAGCAGACATTTTTTACCTTCTGAAAATATAAGTTGCTGACCATGGCCGGATCTAGGAGGGTGCTGGGGGGTTGTGCCCCCCTCCCACTGCTCTGCATACCTCCTGTGCTTTTCCCTGCTGATCCTCTGTACACTGCCCTACTAGCCCCCTATACACTGCCCTACTGGCCCCCTGTACACTGCCCTACTGACCCCCTGTACACTGCCCTACTGCCCCCCTATACACTGCCCTAGTAACCCAGTGTACACTACCCTACTGACCCCCTATACACTGCCCTACTGACCCTCTGTACACTGCCCTACTTACCCCCTGTACACTGCCCTACTGACACCCTGTACACTGCCCTACTGACACCCTATACACTGCCCTACTGACCCTCTATACACTGCCCTTTTGACCCCCTGTACACTGCCCCGCTGAACTCCTGTGCTCTGTCCTACTTACCCCCTGTACACTGCCCTACTGGCCCCCTGTACACTGTCCTACTTACCCCCTGTACACTGCCCTACTGGCCCCCTGTACACTGCCCTACTTACCCCCTGTACACTGCACTACTGACCCCCTGTACACTGTCCTACTGACCCACTGTACACTGCCCTGTTGAACTCCTGTGCACTGTCTTACTTTCCCCCTGTACACTGCCCTACTGACTCACTGTACTTTCCCCTGCTGACCACCTGTACACTGCCCTACTGACCCCCTGTACACTGCCCTACTGACCCCCTGTACACTGCCCTACTGATCCCCTATACACTGCTCTATTGACCCCCTGTACACTTCTCTACTGACCCCTTGTACACTGCCCTGCTGAACTCCTGTGCACTGTCCTACTTACCCCCTGTACACTGCTCTACTGACCCCCTGTGCACTGCCCTACTGACCCCCTGTAAACTTCCCTACTGTCCCCCTGTACACTGCCCTGCTGAACTCCTGTGCACTGTCCTACTTTACCCCCTGTGCACTGCCCTACTGACCCCCTGTACACTGCCCTACTGACCCCCTGTACTTTCCCCTGCTGACCACCTGTACACTGCCCTACTGACCCCCTGTGCACTGCCCTACTGACCCCCTGTGCACTGCCCTACTGACCCCCTGTACACTGCCCTACTGACCGCCTGTACACTGCTCTACTGACCCCCTGTACACTGCCCTACTGATCCCCTATACACTGCTCTATTGACCCCATGTACACTGCCCTACTGACCCCCTGTACACTGCCCTGCTGAACTCATGTGCACTGTCCTACTTGCCCCCCATGCACTGCCCTACTGACCCCCTGTGCACCGTTTTACTGATTCCCTGTACAGTGCCCTACTGACCTCCTGTGCACTGTCCTACTGACCACCGAAACACTGCCCTACTGACCCCCTGTACACTGTTTTACTGATTCCCTGTACACTGCCCTACTGACCTCCTGTGCACTGTCCTACTGACCACAGAAACACTGCTCTACTGACCCCCTGTACACTTCCCTGCTGACCTCTCATCCTTTGCCCCCCTGATTTTTTACTGCACCCCTACATAAGACAGGCTAGATCCAACCCTGCTCCTGTCATTGTTTCCTAACATTGGTGGTTAGCTGAACCTAATTTTAATGGTCACTTCCAGGATCAGCCCTTGTTTCTGTAGCACCAAAAAGTGGGGAGTCCAGAAAATATCTCCTAGCTGGTCGTCATCTCAGTGAGTCCCGGTGATGAGATCAATGTTGACAGGTCTGGGATATTGTTATCACTCCCTTACATTCAGGTCCATTCTGAAGCTACCTAATCACTGCAGGCAAGCAGGAACCATCTTGGTAATTGTTCTTCTTCTGACTTTGACCCAGACACCATGTATCATTTCTGATTTAGAAAATCCTGCTGTCATCCGCAGGGGTAGACTACTCCGTTAAAGATTATTTTTTTTTTAATAACCTTGTTCCTGTTATACAGTATGAAGCTAAATAGCATAGAATGTCCTCAAATGGCCCTAAATCCTAAAGGGAACAAGATGTATGGAGTTTGCCAGCAGCCCGTCAAAATGTAATAAATGGATCACATACTGTACACGGTTGCTGGATGAGGCTGGTTGCTGTACCGAATGGTACTTATGTTTAGGGACATTACCCTGGACGCAGAACACCGAAAACGCCATGATTTGACACACATGGGCTAAATGTTTAGTGAGCATGTAAAGGTGAAAATGTAGCAAATCTAAATATTAGAATGACTGCTTGCAGATTTTGGGCTGCAGTTTGTCTGCCGACCTGAAGGTGTCACTGTGTCACTTTTCAGGCTGGCAGGACTCCACTGGGGATTGATTTGGCCCCAATTATGGGCTCCAGACAGGACAGCCATCTTGGGAAGGTCTGCATCTCCTAATAAATTCTGCAAGATTTGGGTGGCCATCTTGACACAGAAGTGCTTAAAGTGATACTAAATATACAATTTTTATTTGCCATTATTCCTTCTATTTATGTATAAAGATCATGCCACTGTATTTATTTATTATAAAAAAATCAAGTACCTTATTTATTCATTGATGTTCAGAGTAGACATGTGCAGAACGAAAAAATGTGTTTTATTTAGTTTTGATTCGTTATTTACATAAATTTGTTTAGTTAAATTAGTTTAATTTATTTTCGAAATTTGTTTTGTTTATTCAAATCAATTCGACTCCCATTCTAAATCAAATTTATTCTATTCAAAATTAGAATTTTGTGAAGATGGTTATAATCTTTCTTTTCCATTCTATTCTATTGTTTTTCTATGTTATTCTTTTATTGTCTATTCTATTCTTTTCTATTTTATTAAAATTATAATTTATTCTATTCAAAATTTTAAGTTTGGAAAACATTTATATTGTTATATTAGTTCTATGTTATTATATTCTATTCTTTTCTATTGTTTGTTCTGTTCTATTGTATTATTTTATTTTCTATTCTATTATTTTCTATTTTACTCTATTCTTTTCTATTCTATTCAAATTAGAATTTCAGAAGATGGCTATATTCTTTCTATGTTATTCTATTCTATATTTTATTATATTCCTTTACTTTCTATTATTTTTTATTCTGTTCTTTTATTTTCTATTTTATTTTGTTCTGTTTTGCCCTATTCTTTTTTTCTTCTTATTTTCTGTTCTATCCGTTTCTTTTTCCCCATACAGCCTTTAATTTTTTTTATTTTTTATAATTACACTTTCCCTTAATTTGTATTTTTTTTATTATTACTTTTATTCCTATTACAAGGAATGTAAACATCCCTTGTAATAGGAATAGGACATGACAGATCCTCTTTACAGAGAGATCTGGGGTCTATATGTCCCCAGATCTCTCCTCAAGGCTGGAAAGCCTGAGATAAAAAAAAAGGAATCTCTGGCTTTCTAGCTAAAAAACGGCAGTGTTTATATCTGCTGGCCCCGGAAGTGACGTCATGACGTCGCTTCTGGCCTCTGAAGGTCACAGAGATGGCTTTCCAATAAAATGAAGATATTTTAAGAGCAACAACTGATGTGCGGATCATCTTGTCTACATAGAGATGGCCAGGGACCATAAGGTCCCCAGCCAGCTCTATGGTAAACCACCGCCAGCGGCCGATACTCTCCTCAGCTCCCTGATCGTATGGGCGAGCCGGGAGAATCACTGAAGGGTGGCGGGAGGGAGGCGTCCCCTTCCGCCGCCTGTAAAGACAATCAAGTGGCTAAACAGCCGCTATGATTGTTTTTACATTGCAGGGAATCTCTGGCAGAAATTAAGATTTAACCACTTAAAGCCCAGGACGTCATATGACGTCCACCTAGGGTTAAGTGGTTAAAGGGGGGTGATTCTTTTCTATACCCACTGAAAATGTACATGATCTTAAATGATCATGTACAATGATCTCCCATGTGGTGTCTATATGTCCCCAGATCTCTCCTCTAGGCTGGAAAGCCTGAAATAAAAAATTAAAAAGCATTGATCTCTGCTTTCCAGCTAAATAAAACAGCAGTGTTTCCATCTGCCGGAACTGGACATGACTGACGTCACTCCCGGCCTCCGCAGGTCATAGAGATGGCCTAATGGAACTGATTTTATCTGCGTTTGTACATTGTGGCTTTCCAATAAAATTAAGATTTCTTAAGAGCAACAACTGGTGTACAGGTTATCTTTTCTACATAGAGATGGCCGGGGACCATCTGGTTCACGGCCAGCTCTATGGTAAATTGCCGCCACCGGCCGATTCATTCTCTGGCTCCCCAATTCCGTGTTCAAGCCGGAAGAAACACCAAATTTCCTAGATCTCTCCTCTAGGCTGGAAAGCCTGAGATTAAAAAACAAAACAAAAAAACATCTATCTCTGCTTTCCAGCTAAATAAAACAGCAGTGTTTCCATCTGCCGGAACTGGACATGACGGATGTCGCTCCCGGCCTCCGCAGGTCATAGAGATGGCCTAATGGAACTGATTTTATCTGCGTTTGTACATTGTGGCTTTCCAATAAAATTAAGATTTCTTAAGAGCAACAACTGGTGTGCAGATCATCTTTTCTACATAGAGATGCCCGGGGACCATCTGGTTCACGGCCAGCTCTATAGTAAATTGCCGCCACCAGCTGATTCATTCTCTAGCTCCCCAATTCTATGTGCAAGCCGGGAGAAGCACCGAATTTCCTAGATCTCTCCTCTAGGCTGGAAAGCCTGAGATAAAAAAAAAAACATCTATCTCTGCTTTCCAGCTAAATAAAACAGCAGTGTTTCCATCTGTCGGCACCGGAAGTGACGTCATGACGTCGCTCCCGACCTCCGAAGGTCATAGAGATGACCTGTTTGAACTGATTTTATCTGCGTTTGTACATTGTAGCTTTCCAATAAAATTACGATTTCTTAAGAGCAGTGTTAATTTTGTCGACTAAAACTGACTAAAACATTTTAGTCAACTAAAATAGGACTAAAACTAAAATGTTTTTTTTAGTCAAAAGACTAAAATGGGAGTAAAACTAAAATGCCATTTTAGTCAAGAGACGAAGACTAAAACTGAATAGAAATTTGATGTCAAAATTAACACTGGTCTGTAATGCATGTTCATACCTCAATACCATAAATAATAACATATTCAAATTTTCACTCCAGCAATATATAATGAGTTTGGAAATTGTAGAGAAATTACAAAATAATGCATTACAATTTAACTACACCCATTCGATTTTGTGTGGGAAAGAAAAGAGCCCTGGACTGCCGCACTCTGTATAAACAATTTATTTTCAAAATTCCAAAATTAAAATCCAAAATTAATCCATAGATTCAAAAGTCCAAAAACAGACAAAAACAGAAAACTGCTATGAGTAAGCATCTATCTTTGATGTGAAACGCGTCAGCTATCCACCCCTGCATGTCAGTTTTCTGTTTTTGTCTGTTTTTGGACTTTTGAATCTATGGATTAATTTTGGATTTTAATTTTCTAATTTTGAAAATAAATCGTTTATACATAGTGCGGCAGTCCAGGGCTCTTTTCTTTCCCATGCATTAGTGCAGAGCCAGCACCTGTTCCAGTATCAGGGCGGGAGCATTCCTTGGAGCTTCACAGCTTGGAGCGGTACACACCTTTCACCCATTCGATTTTAGATGAATAAAATTTGTTTTAGTCGACTAAAATGATTTTAGTCAACTAAAATGTCCTGGAAATTTAGTCGACTAAATACGACTAAAACTAAATCAATTGCAGAAGACTAAAATGGGACTAAAACTAAATCAAAGTTTTCTGCCAAAATTAACACTGCCCAGGACGTCATAAGACGTCCACCTAGGGTTAAGTGGTTAAAGGGGGGTGGGGGGGTGATTCTTTTCTATACCCACTGAAAATGTACTTGATCCTGCCTGCCCATGTCACCTGGCTGCAGTAAATGTACGGACAGGAACTGGTTAAAAAATGTAGTTAAAAAAAAAAAAAAAAAGACTCCTTTTAGCAATCTCTTGAAAGAGTTAAAGGAGCCGTCAACCTTTTATCCTTCCCATTCCTGATCTTCTCCTCTTCATCCTAAAGCCCTGTCCAGGGCTACACTTACGGGAATCGTCCATACGGTAGAGCTTCCAGCACCATAATGACCGGCTCTCATGAACAAACAATAAAACAACCGGGGCCATGGGATTGTGGGAGATTCCCACGGCCCGGTTCCCACGCTCTGATTGGCTGATTCATTCACTCGCAGGAAGCGTTGTGGGGATTCTAAATACAGTAGAAAGTCTGGAAGGCACGTCAGACGATGTTGTTGGGTTTTTAAGCGCACGCCGGGCTGCATTGCCGCAATAAGGTTTTATGGGGCGGTAAACAGCTGTGTGTAAATTGTGGAGGTTATACTGGAAGATATGGGGAGCTGTGATCCTCCCCTGCACCTTCCCCGCAGAAAGAGAGAGAGAGAGAGAGAGAGAGAGAGAGAGGGAGGGAGAGGGAGGGGGCTGAAATAATGTAAGAATGCTGATATCAAGCTGTCTGCAGGTTCTCCTGGGGATAAACCTCTTAGATGGAGTAGGAGTCGCAGCAATGTAAAAGCATCGCCTCTGATTGTACTATTACACTTCAACTCCTGTAAGCTTTATATAATGCCGGGCAACTCAGCCCCCGGTGACGCTCCATCGCTACAAGGATTTTCTCATTTCTCCTTACATTTGTCAGATCCCTTTTTAAATTTAAGATCATTACAGTAAACTTCATTTTTGTTGAGAAAAACAAAGCAAAAAAATAGAATTCAAATTCAAATCAAATTCAAATTTATTCTATTCACATTATGGAAGATTGGTATAGTCTTTCTATTACATTCTATTCTATTGCTTTTTCTATTCTATCCTATTATTTTATATTCCATTTGCATTCAAATTTATTCTATTCAAACTTTGGGAAGTGGTTGTATTTTTTCTATTTTATTCTATTCTAGTCTATTTTATGCTATTTTTTTCTGTTCTATTCTATTCTTGTTTATTCTATTCTATTCTTTTATTTTATGTGCTAATCTATTCTTTTCTATTCTATTCAAATTCTAATGTCTTCTATTCAAATTTTAGGAAATGGTTATATTCTTTCTATTGTATTCTATTATATTCTATTGTGTTTTTTTAATGGAATTCAAATTTGAATCAAATTCAAACTTATTCTATTTAAATTATGTAAGATTGGTATAGTCTATTCAAATTATAGAAGATTGATGTAGACTTTCTATTGCATTCTATTCTATTGCGTTTTCTATTCTATTCTATTCTTTTATATTCTATTTGAATTTAAATTTATTCTATTCAAACTTTGGGAAGTGGTTATATTCTTTCTATTTTATTCTATTCTATTCTATGCTATTGTTTTTTTCTATTCTATTCTATTTTTTTATTATATTCTTTTCTATTATTTTATTTTTTGTTCTAATCTATTCTTTTCTATTCTATTCAAATTCAAATGTATTCTATTCGAATTTTAGGAAATGGTTATATTCTTATATGTTCTATTTGAATTTCAATTTATTCTATTCAAACTTTGGGAAGTGGTTATATTCTTTCTATTTTATTATATTCTATTCTATGCTATTGTTTTTTTTTCTTTTCTATTCTATTTTTTTATTATATTCTTTTCTATTATTTTATTTTTTGTTCTAATCTATTCTTTTCTATTCTATTCAAATTCAAATGTAATCTATTCGAATTTTAGGAAATGGTTATATTCTTTTATGTTCTATTTGAATTTCAATTTATTCTATTCAAACTTTGGGAAGTGGTTATATTCTTTCTATTTTATTATATTCTATTCTATGCTATTGTTTTTTTTTCTTTTCTATTCTATTTTTTTATTATATTCTTTTCTATTATTTTATTTTTTGTTCTAATCTATTCTTTTCTATTCTATTCAAATTCAAATGTAATCTATTCGAATTTTAGGAAATGGTTATATTCTTTTATGTTCTATTTGAATTTCAATTTATTCTATTCAAACTTTGGGAAGTGGTTATATTCTTTCTATTTTATTATATTCTATTCTATGCTATTGTTTTTTTTCTATTCTATTCTATTTTTTTTATTATATTCTTTTCTATTATTTTATTTTTTGTTCTAATCTATTCTTTTCTATTATATTCAAATTCGAATTTATTCTATTCGAATTTTAGGAAATGGTTATATTCTTTAAATTTTATTCAAATTCCATTATATTCTATTGTGCTTTTCTATTTTATTCTTTTATTTTCTATTTTAATTTATTCGATTCTTTTCTATTTTATTTTTATCCATTCATATCTGAATTTATTTTATTAGAAATTCCAATTTCGAAAGATGGTTATATTCTATTTTACTCTATTATATGTTTTTTTTTCTATTCTATTCTATTCTTTTCTATTCTATTCCAACTCAAATGTATTCTATTTTAAATTCGAATTTCAGAAGGTGGTTATATTTTTTCTATTTTATTGTATTATACTCTTTTTTATTATATTCCTTTATTTTCTATTCCATCTGCCCTTTTATTTTCTATTTTATTTTGTTCTGTTTTATTCCATTCTATTCTTTTCTTTTTTTTTCTATTATATTATTTTCTATTCTATTCCTTTATTTTCATCCAAAATTTGGTTTCATTATTTCGGATTCGTTTCAATTTGTTACTATTGTAATTCAGAATTTTGGATAAATCCAAATTTCTGCACAACGAAAAATTTGTCCGAATTTCAGTTCAGAATAAAACGAACCGCACATGTCTATTACAGAATACGATCGCTGACCAACCCTTCTGCAACAAGGTGAAGGTTCGGGGTGACTTCAGGGTTCAGTCCAAACACAAGCTGGCTGTTTGGACGTTCATCCAAGGGCTGGATTTTTTCCCGTTTGCTGGGAACCTTCACATATTATCCACTTCCCACAAATGGACGTATCCATACATCTTCAGGTTTAGATGGCTCTACCGGGATCAGGGCTGCAGTTGCACCAGATACCGCTCAATCGCTTTTACAAGGGGCGGAAGGGGTCCAGCCCCAACGCCACCCATCCCCTTTCCCAAGCTGTTCCGTTTCACCAGGGAACCCGGAACTGTCGTGGATGGCTGGCCGGCTTTCCATAGAGAGGAATATCTGTTCTTATGGTTTGATTGGCTGTTTTGGAGGGCAGAGGAGAGATCTGGAGTCTAATAAACCCCAAATCTCTCCATAAAGAGGACCCTTTACTGCCCATGCTATCATAAGGGATGTTGTTCACCCTTTGTGATAGCAAAAAAAAAAAAAATTAAAGCTCCCCTGTCCCCCCGTGGCTTATGTACAAATGCAAACATATGAAATTTGTGCAATAAAACTGCACTTGTGTTTGTGTGCAAACTCAACCGTAAGATACTTAACACAATGCAATCAATCATAGATTTCAGAGCTGCGCTATCAAAATAAGTGGTCAAACTACTGGTTTTGATACATGTTTTTAGCATTTAATAAATATGCAGTTAACTCTTTAGGGAGTGTATTTGTCTGTTTATTTTTTATTTTTCAATTTGTGGCCATATATTTGATTACACGCCCCCCCCCCCCCCGATATTGTGTCGGTGAGTACTGCAGTCAATAAATAGGTGGGATTCCCATACTCTCTCCTTTTTTGTATTCCTGGTGTACTCCAAGACTGGCGTTGTCTGGTTCTTGGCGGTTACTATAGCCAGATCCATTGGTCTCTTGTTCCAGGACTTAGGAAGCGATAGACTGACGGAAAGCACTCAAGCGGAGAGTGGGACGTTCCGTCACACTCTGAAAAAGCACAATAAAGCGTCCCTTATGGAGTGGATGGAAAGGTGTAATATTAATCTAGTACAGGGTAATTGGCGGGTGTTGCCCCATCATAATTGACATGGATCTGCATCACTGAATGATGTGATAGATGATGGATTTACATTATAGAGCATTTTTGTGTGGGGGTTCTGATTTTTTAATAAGGGACTTGTGCGATAGTGTGGTGTCATTATTAACTGTTTTTTTTTAGTGAATGAGTAGGGGAACTACATACCCCTTACTCATTCATATGGTGAGGGGAGCGGTATCCTCATTTTTAAAGAGAGCTTCCAGATTCGGGTAATGCCCCCACTGTGATGGTAGAGCGTTCCCTTAAATAAGATGCAAATATTTTCACATGCCAGCTATAAACATATCTTGTCACATGAGATAAGATAAGTTGTAATCCACTGTGATCCATCATAAATCTTCCTTCTAAGCAAAGACGTGTGGTTTGATTTATGAATTCAGCTTGCACGCTTCCCAGATACTGACAAATGGATGTCCCAAAAAAGAAATAATGGACACGGTAGGGCTCCTGGATTGGGATCCGCCAGGATGTGTCCTCAGATATCTTGTGAGTGAAATCCTCCTCCTGATTAAAGATGTGTTATGAAGGCAGCTTACCAGGATTCCCAGAAACCTACAAATATACATCCTGAAATTGAAATAATGGATGCGGTAGGCCTCCTGGATTTGGAGTCGTCAGAATGTGTCCTTAGATATCCAGTGAGTGAAATTTTCCTCCTGATTAAATATGTATTGTTATAGAAGGACAATTTATAGGTTTCCCAGATCCTGCATATATATGTCTCAAAATGGAAATAATGGACACCGTAGGCCTCCTGGATTGGGAGACGTCATATTGTGTCCTTTGTGAGGGGGTTAGCTCGGCAGCGGGTGTGTGTGACCCCCGGGATGGGCTCCCCACACAAAAACAGGCCCAGCAAACGGAGGTTGTGGTTTTCAAAATCAAAAAAAAAGGTGCGGTTTATTTTCTATTTACAGTGACAAAACACAGCAAAGCCAAAAGAAACATATAAACAAAATAAATCCTGGTCAACTTGACCTCTGACTAAACATACAGGTTTCCTAACTAACAACTGGGATCAGCCTAGTGCTGTCCTAGTCCCTAAGTCCCTGGTTTTAAATGTCCAAGCAAATAGCCACACAGGCTTTGTCTCACCGCACAGGGGTTCACTCTCCCTAGACAGTCCACACAGGTCTGGGTCCAGGCATGAGCTAACACCTAATGAATCTGGGAGTTTTTATAGAGGCCTTAAACGAACTGACAGGCTTCAGCTGGCCTCATCAACTCCCTGCCTGCACGACGCCCAGCCCTCTCCCTAGAGGTATGAGTCATCCATGAGCCCACTAGCCTTAGCTGGGCTTATACAACTCTCCACCTAGTTGTATAAGTCGGCGTAAAGCCTGAATCTGGGCGAAATATATCTACCCCCCTGGATGCAACCAGGTGACTTTACCTTCCTGCTGTCACATACCCCCCCCTCTTGTTTTAACCTCGGGGTTGGAACACCAGCAATCAGGCATTCATGTACTCGAGACAAAGCATCCACATTCCCCATTTGAACGCCAGGGCGATGCTTTACTGTGAAGTTGAATTCCTGGAGGGCCAGGAACCACCTATTCACTCTTCTATTTGTTTCCTTGTTTTGAGCCATCCACTTTAACGGAGCGTGATCCGTAACCATGTCAAAGTGCCTACCTAGCAGGTAGTACCGAAGGGAATCTAGAGCCCACTTCACCGCTAAACACTCCTTTTCAACGGTGGCGTAATTTACCTCATGGGACTTCAACTTCCTGCTGAGGTAAATGACTGGGTGCTCTTCCCCGTTCCAGACCTGGGACAATACTGCTCCTAACCCCACATCTGACGCATCACTTTGTACGACAAAGTCTTTAGAGAAGTCGGGTGAGTACAACACTGGCTGGCTACATAAGGCTTGTTTCAAGAATTGGAATGCTGCCTCAGCCTCGGGGGTCCATTTAATCATGACCGACCCTTTCCCCTTCGTTAGGTTGGTTAGGGGCACAGCCTTAGAAGCAAAGTGGGGAATGAATCGCCGATAATACCCAGCGATTCCCAGAAAGGCTCGTACCTGCTTCTTGCTGTTGGGACGTGGCCAACTCTGGATGGCCTCGACTTTGTTGAGTTGGGGTTTTATTACTCCCCTCCCAATGGTGTACCCAAGATATTTGGCCTCCTCCTGCCCAATGGTACACTTCTTGGGGTTAGCCGTAAACCCCGCTTCCCGAACAGAGTCCAGGACTGCTTGCACTTTTGGCAGATGTGAGGCCCAATCTGTGCTATGGACAATTACGTCATCCAGGTAAGCCGCAGCATACTTCCGATGGGGCCTCAGCATCTGGTCCATTTTCCGCTGGAATGTGGCCGGCGCATTCTGTAACCCGAACGGCATTCTTTTATATTGGAACGCCCCGTCTGGGGTTACAAATGCGGTTTTCTCTTTGGCCAATTTGGCCAGGGGGATTTGCCAATACCCTTTTGTGAGGTCAAGAGTCGTCATGTATCGGGCTGTTCCCAGCCGGTCGATCAACTCATCTATACGTGGCATGGGGTAGGTGTCAAATTTTGTAACTTTGTTCAACTGACGAAAATCGTTACAAAATCGCCAGCTCCCATCCGGTTTAGGCACCAACACAATGGGACTAGACCAATCACTTTGGGACTCCTCTATCACCCCTAAGTTCAGCATTTTCTGTACTTCCTCCCGTATTGCCTCCCGTCGGGCCTCTGGGATCCGATAGGGTTTTAACTTCACCCTTTCACCGGGCGGGGTAATGATGTCATGCTCTACCCCAAATGTTTGTCCCGGCAGCTCAGAGAATACCTCCTTGTTGCGAAGCACAAACTCCTTAACCTCCTGTTGTTGGGGTTGTGACAAGGTGGCTGCTATTCCAACCTCAGGAATCACGCAACCAGTTTGAGCTGGTGACCAAGTGTCTGCGACTAGGGACTCTCTATCCCTCCAGGCTTTCAACAGATTAACGTGATAGATCTGTTCGGGCTTTCGCCTTCCTGGTTGTCTGACCTTGTAATTCACTTCGCTCACTTTTTCCATTATCTCGTAGGGGCCTTGCCATTTGGCAAGGAATTTACTTTCAACCGTAGGGACAAGTACCAGTATCCTATCCCCCGGGGAAAAGGTACGGGTCTTGGCTCCACGGTTGTACACTCTCTGCTGTGCTAACTGCGCTTGGGCCAAATGTTCCTTCACGATGGGCATTACCTGTGCAATTCGGTCTTGCATCAGGGCGACATGCTCAATCACACTCCTGTGGGGAGAACTCTCACTTTCCCAAGTTTCCTTGGCAATATCCAACAGCCCTCTTGGGTGTCTCCCATACAGTAACTCAAAGGGGGAGAATCCCGTAGAGGATTGGGGCACCTCCCTAATAGCAAACATCAGATAAGGAAGTAGACAGTCCCAATCCTTTCCATCTCTATCCACCACTTTCTTCAACATTTGTTTTAGGGTTTTGTTGAATCTTTCAACCAGCCCATCGGTTTGGGGGTGATACACAGATGTACGTAATTGCGTCACTTTGAACAATTTACACAGCTCCTTCATAACCCGGGACATAAAGGGTGTACCTTGGTCCGTAAGCAGTTCTTTACAAATACCCACCCGGCTAAACACAAGAGATAGCTCTTTGGCTATGGTTTTGGCCGAGGTATTTCGGAGAGGGATCGCTTCTGGATAACGGGTGGCATAGTCCATTATAACTAATATGTACTGGTGCCCCCTAGCGGACTTGATTATAGGACCTACCAAATCCATGGCGATCCTCTCAAACGGGACCTCAATGATGGGTAGAGGGACCAGCGGGCTACGGAAATGTGGCATCGGGGCCGACCTCTGACACACAGGGCAGGAGGAACAATAATTTTCTATGTCCTTCATCACCCCCGGCCAATAGAATCTCTGTAATACCCTCTCTCGGGTTTTCTCTGTCCCCAGATGACCTCCAAGAATGTGCCCATGGGCCAACTCCAACACCAACTTCCTGTAAGGTTTGGGCACCACAAGCTGCTCAACGGTTTCTTCTGCCCTTTTTGCCACCCGATACAGTAGGTCCTTCTCTACGCTGAAGTATGGGTAAGTGCAGGTATTATCTGGGTTCACTAACTCGCCATCTATTTTCACTACGTTTTCGCGTGCCTTTATTAGGGCGGGGTCTTTCAACTGTTCTGTGGCAAAGTTTTCCCTGTGAACCTCAAGATCAGAAAACTCCACAGATGGTAGGTTTTCGTCTGAGGAGGTGGGCTCCTCTCCAGTTTCTTGAGTCTCCCCTGCCAATACTGATAAGGGAAATTCCGGAGAGTCCTCACCACTCTCAGGGGAGTTCTGGCTATCACATTCCTGGTACATAGGGGCACCAGTGGGGGGCTCAGGATCATCCCACAGTTCCCAGAACTTCGGAAAATCCCTTCCCACAATGGCGTCATACGGTAACTGAGATACTAAGCCCACTGGATGAGAGAGGGTACCTTTGGGGGTCTCGAAACACACTGTAGTCACTGGATACTCTCGGGTGTCCCCATGCACACAAATAACAGCTACCTTGCTATTCCCAGAGACCTCTGTTTTAACTAACTCAGCCTTTATCAGGGTCACAAGGCTACCTGAATCCAGCAATACCACAACATTTCTACCATTAACACACATTTTGCATAAATGTTTCTCAATTCCTCGAATGGCAGTGCATGCGACTGTCGCACACAGCGACTGACGTCTGCCCGTCAGAAAGTCACACTGCATGGGTTCCTCCACAACCGGGCAATTGGCTGCAATATGTCCCGCTTGCCGGCAGCGGTAGCAAACGATCCTTCTTGCCGCCTCTTGAGCCGCTGATTTCCCAGGCTGTTCTCGCCAAACTTGGGGTAGAGCTCCCACCCTCTCACTCTCTCCACCCTTACCCCTTGGAATCCTCTTATCCGCCCCTGGGGATGGTCTGGTCTTAGGGTGGAAAGTCCGAGTGTCTCTGGAAGAGGCCGTCAGGTTCTCTGTAGCCAAGTATTTCTCCACACGATCCACAAGACCATCGGCCGTCTCTGGGTCTCCATGGCTTACCCACTTTTGGATGGCAGTAGGAAGAGCTCTCAAAAACCGATCCATTACAACACGTTCCACAATCTTTGGTGCGGACAAAGTCTCTGGCTGTAGCCACTTTCTGCTCAGGTGAATGAGATCATACATTTGAGACCTGGGGGGTTTTCCAAGCTGGAAAGTCCAGTTATGCACACGCTGAGCCCGGACAGCCTGGGTGACACCCAGCCTTGCCAATATCTCAGCTTTTAGCATCACATAGTCTTTTGCTTGGTCAGGCTCTAGGTCATAGTAAGCCTTCTGCGATTCACCAGTTAACAGAGGAGCCACCAGTCCAGCCCACTGCTCCTCAGGCCACTTTTCTCTTTCAGCAGTCCTTTCAAATGTGGTCAAAAATACCTCTGGATCATCCTCTCCAGTCATTTTTGTCAATAAACGACTCACCCCAAAGGACGCGGTATTAGTGGGACGGCTTTCCTCACTGGTCTGCGGACGTTGCTGCATTACTGCTTCCATTTGTTGTAGTCTCTGCTCTTGCTTCTGTAACAGGTCTATGAAGCGGGCCTCAGATTGCTGCTGGGCTTGTTGCTGAGCTTCCAGACTCTGTTGGTGAGCTTGCTGCTGGGCTGCAAGGCTCTGTTGATGAGCTTGCTGCTGGGCTGCGAAGTTCTGTTGTTGAGCTGCAAGGCTCTTTTGCAAACCTGCATTTGTCTGCTGTTGATTGGCATTTGCTAGAGCCAGCTGCTTCAGTATCTCCTCCATGCTGGCTTAAAAAAAACTGCCACTGGTTCTCCACCAACTGTGAGGGGGTTAGCTCGGCAGCGGGTGTGTGTGACCCCCGGGATGGGCTCCCCACACAAAAACAGGCCCAGCAAACGGAGGTTGTGGTTTTCAAAATCAAAAAAAAAGGTGCGGTTTATTTTCTATTTACAGTGACAAAACACAGCAAAGCCAAAAGAAACATATAAACAAAATAAATCCTGGTCAACTTGACCTCTGACTAAACATACAGGTTTCCTAACTAACAACTGGGATCAGCCTAGTGCTGTCCTAGTCCCTAAGTCCCTGGTTTTAAATGTCCAAGCAAATAGCCACACAGGCTTTGTCTCACCGCACAGGGGTTCACTCTCCCTAGACAGTCCACACAGGTCTGGGTCCAGGCATGAGCTAACACCTAATGAATCTGGGAGTTTTTATAGAGGCCTTAAACGAACTGACAGGCTTCAGCTGGCCTCATCAACTCCCTGCCTGCACGACGCCCAGCCCTCTCCCTAGAGGTATGAGTCATCCATGAGCCCACTAGCCTTAGCTGGGCTTATACAACTCTCCACCTAGTTGTATAAGTCGGCGTAAAGCCTGAATCTGGGCGAAATATATCTACCCCCCTGGATGCAACCAGGTGACTTTACCTTCCTGCTGTCACACCTTATATATTAAGTGAGTGAAATCTTCCTCCTGAATAAAGATGTGTTGTTATAGAAAGACAACTTATAGGCTTCCCAGATCCTAGAAATATATGTCTCGAAAATTAAATATCGGACAAAATAGGCCTTATAGCTTGGGAGCCACCAGAATGTGTCCTCAGATATTCCCGCTAGTGAAATCTTCCTACTGACTAAAGATGTTTTGTTATAGGAGGACAACTCATAGGCTTCCCAGATCCTGCATATACTGTATATGTCTCAAATATGAAATAATGGACGAGGTCGTTAGGCCTCCAATAATGGGAGCCTCCAGAATGTGTCTTCAGATGTTCAGTGAGTGAAATCTTCTTCCTGAATAAAGATGTGTTATAGGAAGATAACTTATAAGCTTCCCAAATACCAGCAAATACTGTATTTATTGGCATATAACACTCACTTTTTTACCCTGAAAATAGAGGGTAAACTGTGCCTGCGTGATATACGCAGGGGGCTGTGGAAAGTTTTTTTCCTGAAACTTCCCTCTTAAAGTTAGGGTGCGTGTTATACGCCTGTGCGTGTTATATGCCGATAAATACGGTACATATCCCAAAAATGAAATAATGGACATGGCAGGTCTTCTGGATTTGGAGCCACCAGAATGTGTCCTCTGATATCCCGTGAGTGAAATCCTCCTCCTGATTAAAGATGTGTTCTTATAGGAATATAACTTATAAACTCCCAGGTACCAGCAAATACATATCCCAAAAATGAAATAATGGACATGGCAGGATATCCTGTGAGTGAAATCTTGCTGCTGATTAAAATTGTGTTGTTATAAAAAGACAGTTTGCATGCTTCCAAGATACCAACACATATATGTCCCAAAAATGAAATAACGGACATGGTAGGCCTCCTGGATTGGGACCAGATTGTGTCCTTCTCAGTTATCTGGTAGATGAACAATCAAATATGGATGCTGAAGTATAACATTCAGGGCTTTTTTTTCAGCGGGAACGTGGGGGAACGCATTTCCAGCAACTCTAGCATTGAATGTACAGTATGTAATGACAAGGGGTGCTGGGATATGCTGGAAGATCTATTGATGCTAGCTGATGGGGGACCTATTGTCGCCGGAAGGGGTCTATAGTTGGGAAGGCCTGTTGTTGGTGGTGGGGATATAATGTTGCTGGGGGGACTTACTGTTAAGGAAGGATCCATTGTTGCTGGGGGATATACTGTTGAGGGAGGTGTCTATTGTTGCTGGTGAGATCTCCTGTTTAGAGAGGGGTCTGTTGTTGCTGGCTGCTGAAGGGTCTATTGATGTTGGCTGTTAGGAGATAAATATCTTGCTGGAGGGGGGGTCTATTGTTGCTGAAGTTGATCCATTGTTTAGGTGAGGCACCTAGTGTTGCTGGGGGATCTATAGTTTGTGGTGGGGTCTGTTTTTGCTGGAGGTATATATTTTAGTTATTTTCTTGTTATAATTACCAAATCCCATACAAATTACTTAGCACAAAATATTAAATGATATTTGGTTCTGTATTCTCTAAAAGGGGTGGTACTGGGAGGTGGGTAGGGGGTGGAACCAAGGGATGTGCTATGGGGGGGGGTGTGCAGCAGGGGGGATCGGCGCTGAACAGGATGATTAAGGTGTTCCCAGGCACAACCGCAACACCCTGTTTGCATGCCTATGCTTAGTTGATGGGATCATTATATCTTCTAAAAATATTCTTATGCCCCATACACACGATCGTTTTTCATGCCGTTAAAAATGTTATTTTTAAAAATGGGCATTAAAACCGATCGTGTGTGGGCTCTAGAGCATTTTTAACGACGTGAAAAACGGGCATTAAAAATTTCGAACATGCTCTATTTTTTCACGTCGTTTTTCATGTCGTTTTTTTTAACGGCGTGAAAAACGATGGTGTGTATGCTTTGGCGAGGTGAAAAAAACGCGCATGCTCAGAATCAAGTATGAGATGGGAGCGCACGTTCTGGTAAAACTAGCGTTCGTAATGGAGATAGCACATTCGTCACGCAGTAACGGACTGAAAAGCAGGAGGCTGAAAAGCGCGAATCGTCGCTCAACAAACTTTACTAACATGAAGGGTGGCGCCATCGGAACGGAACTTCCCCTTTATAGTGCCGTCGTACGTGTTGTACGTTACTGCGCTTTGCTTGAACGTTTTTTTAAATGATCGTGTGTACGCAAGACAGGCTTGAGAGGAAACATGAAAAAAAAAATGACGAGAAAAACGTTGGTTTAAAAAATGGCATGAAAAACGATCGTGTGTACGCCGCATTAGCCTGAAAAAATAAACAAATGCAGCCACCACATAAAAGGACTGGTAGGTTTCAAAATGTTATTGTTTTTATTTTTGGGTTTAGATGTCCTTTAAGGGTAGGTTAAGGGTTAGGGCAATATTGATATGGAAATTAGGAGTTGCATTGATTGTTTGCGGTAGTTTAAGGGTTACATTGCAGGTTAGAAATAAAGTGGTGTATACTTTCGCGCTACTAGTGGATAAAACATGTGACCAGAAGTGTATTATATTCTTAAAGCAGCTCAATCTAGTGGTGTTCACTGTACACAATCAAAAATGCATAAAATATATAATGGTGATAAGCGCTATAAGAAATCTCATATAGGGACAGTGATAAACACACAATAATGATAAACAAAATAACAAAATAGTGATGGATATAATAACAAAAATCTCTATAAGTCCAAATAGAAAAATGTGTGAAAGGAATAGGGACAATGACAATGAATGGATATCCTTAATTGGTGAATGAATGTCCTTAATGGTTCTCAATATGGAGGGTGCCTCTCACGTGATCCCTACGCTGTTGCGTCACGTGCCTCGTGACTTCATCACTTCAGGCACGTGATTTCAGGCACGTGACGTAACGGAGTAGGGATTGGAGACACAGACCGGAAGTGACCGGAGGACCAGTAAGACGGCTGTTTCAGCCGCGTCTTGTTCAAATGCTTTTTGATATTTTTCCTATGTAAGAGTCCATTTATAGTTTTAAATAAATTCACTCATTTTAAGCTTTATTACGCTATTGGTGGCATCTTTTCTCCTTTTCCTCCCCATGTGCATGACACATTATTTTAAGAGACTCGATGGCCTGGAGTAAAGCGGGAATACTTTAGGTGGATCACCATACAACATATGTCAGCAGAGGGAGAAAGTGAGAGACAACATCCCCAAAGACACCATTAACAATTGCGAGTTTTTCTATATATTAAGGTGGGAGTTCTGGGAGACTGGGCCAGGATAGAATCACAGCATAACAGTGCCCACTATACAGAAACCTATAGAGGAGGAAGTTATTAGGCTTGTGCAATTTGTTTTGTAACAAATCGAAATTAGTCCGAATTTTGCAACTTTCGGACATTCGGAAGCATTCGAATTTCCGAACAAAGCAATTACGAATAAAACCGAATCTGAAATAAATTATATCGCAAATAGCGAATGCCCGAATGTCTTCGGCATAATTCGTTATGAAAAAAGTTACGAATGTACGAATCCATTCGAAGCACAATAACACTCTGCTCTGCTCTCTGCTTCTCCCTCACCGTGCTGAACTCCCTCTCAAAATGGTGTACAGGGGCGGAGGTTATAGCCGCATGTAAAAAACGAAAGTAAAATACGAGATTTTGAATCGTTACAAATAACCGCAATGTATTCAGAAAAGTACAAATCCATTCGAAGCACATTAGGCATAATAGGCAGCGTCGTTGTGAGAGAGACACGGAAAATTACGAATCAACAAACCCAAAAAAAGTTACGAAAGTAGGAGTTGTGTCCAGAATCAACGAAAAACATCGTACCCTACCAAAAGTACGAATTATAAATCAACTAAAAATAAGTCTTACATTAATACGAATCATTCAGATTTCAACGAAAAATGTCGCTTGCGAAAATACGAATTAGTCCGAACACGAAAAATCCCGTCTAGCAAAATTACGAACGATTATGAATCAACAGGACCGAAAAGAAACGAACCAAAACTAAACAAATTTTTCCGTTGTGCACAAGTCTAGAAGTTATCCTATTTATTACACCATTTTGGGAAATATAAGCCATATATATGAGAGGCACCCTCCATATTGAGAACCATTAAGGACATTCATTCACCAATTAAGGATATCCATTCATTGTCATTGTCCCTATTCCTTTCACACATTTTTCTATTTGGATTTATAGAGATTTTTGTTATTATATCCATCACTATTTTGTTATTTTGTATATCATTATTGTGTGTTTATCACTGTCCCTATATGGGATTTCTTATAGCGCTTATCACCATTATATATATTTTATTGCAGGTTAGAAGTTAAATTGAGGCTAAAGGTTAGGCATACATTTGAATAGTGATAGAGAGATGAAAAGTCCAATTAGGTTGAGGGTTAAAATTAGGGATTAGGTTGAAGGTTAGGAGTCAATCTGGAGCTTAGGGTGAGGGGTTTAGGATCTAAAACAGTATATCAGTTAGGGCTTGCCTCAAGTCTCCCAAACTCAATCCTCAATCTCAGAGAAACAGAGATTTCAAGATTTCGAAGTGCCTTATTCCATCTCATTAAAATGTTTCACCAATTTAGCTGGATAAGCTTCTCTCCGGGCCTCCGTGTCAATCCATTCTGACTCATTTATTACCAGCGTTTATGAAGTAAGTACATCCAGCAAAATTAAGTTAATAATAAATCCTTAGGTCCTAGGACAGGAAATTGTGATGATAAAAGGAGAGGTGTAGCTACTAAGAGTTGTTAGAGCTCCAGCACATAATAAAATATGGGGCAGTGTAGGGGAAAAAAAAAGAACCCAGTTGAGTTGAGAGTTAGAGCCCGTGAGCAAGGGATAGTTAAAGTTAGGCTGAAATCTAAGCTGGCCATATATGGGTCAAAATTTGTCCGTTTCATTCTCTTGAGTGATCTGTCCACCCCCACGCCTGATTCCTGCCCATGACCTCCACTTGAATTTGACTGCTCTCTTGTCTGCTGCTTGTTCATGACCCCTCTCTGGATCTGACTACTTCTTTCCCGATAGTTGCCTACGACCTCTGCCAGGATCTGGCTACTCTGTTACATGACCTCTACCCACAATCCTTGCCTGAATCTAACTACTTTTTTGCCATCTCACCACCCCTGCCGGGATCGGATTACTCTTTTACCTGTTGCCTGCCCATGACCCCTGCCTGGATCTAACTACTCAGTTACCTGCCCACAGCCCTTGCCTGGAGCTGACTACTCTTTTGCCTGCCACTACCTCTGCCTGGATCTGATTACCCTTTTTATCTGCTATCTGCCCATGACCCCTGTCTGGATGTGACTACTCTGCTACCTGCCCACAACCCTTGCCTGGATTTGTGTACTCTTTTATCTGCTGCCTGCCAATGACCCCTGTCTGAATCTGACTACTTTGTTACCTGCCCACAACCCTTGCCTGGATCTGACTACTCTTTTATCTGCTGCCTGCCCCCTACCTACAACCCTTGCCTTGTTCTGACTGCTCTTTTGCCTGCCCACCACCCCTGCCTGAATCTGACTACTCTTTTATCTGCTGCCTACCCATGACCCATGCCTGTATCTGACTACTCAGCTACCTGCCCACAACCCTTGTCTGTATCTGACTACTCTTTTGCCTGCCCACCACCTCTGCCTGTATCTGATTACACTTTTATCTACTGACTCCCCATGACCCCTGCCTGGATCTAAATACTATGTTGCCTGCCTCCTGCTCATGACCCTTGACTAGATCTGACTGCTCTTTTGCCTGGCCACCACCCCTGCCTGGATCTGACTACTCTTTTATCTGCTGCCTGCCCATGACCCCTGCCTGAATCGGACTACTCTGTTGCCTGCCCACATGCCTTGCCTAGATCTGACTGCTCTATTGCTTGCCCACCACCCCTGCCTAGATTTGACTACTCTTTTATATGCTGCCTGCAAATGACCCCTACCTGAATCTGAGTACTCTTTTATCTGCAGCCTGTC